>JACCPH010000010.1:566098-728225 GCA_014183095.1 Harringtonia aguacate | reverse complement strand
CCTATTTCTCTACTTCCTCGAGGTGACAGGCCGTCGTAGAGGACCTATGGCGCCTGTACCCTCGTCCGCCTAAACGGGCACTCGCCAACTAGCAGTCATGCCACCATCTCCCCCCCGCTCTAACTGAGTACGGCTTCGCAAACCGGAAGCCGGAGACAGCACGAACAGCCAGGCATCTGGCAGTCAAAACCACGAGAGGATGAGGCAAGCATACCGCGCAGGTTCCGATTCATGTATTTATCCCCGGATAGGTAGTTTCTTGATAGGCCTGAGGCTTCGCCTCACGTCGCATACCCTTAGGGAGGTTACAAACGGGAGCCTGATCAGATCAGTCCCGGCGACGTTAAAACTAATAATAATAATAATAATAATGACTGGGGAGGCAAAACGCCTCCTAGAAGACAATAAGGTCGGCACGGAAGTATTCGAGCTAGAGTAAGGGCCCGGTGCAAGGGGGGTTGTTCTCGCACACAGAAAGAAACGCCAACCGCACACAGCTAGCTAAAAGCAAAGGCTGCAACGAGCAATGTATTACAGTCAGGAAGAGACTTGAGCCCAGATTGTGATATAGTGAAGGGGGAAAGTAATCAAAGCACGCCGTTTAGTCGGGAAGGCACCAGAAAATATCAAACGCAACCAAACAAAAAAAGGGGGGGAACAGATCCCGAGACAGCAGTGGGTATAAAGGTAGACCCTCCGGTTCGAATCATCTGAAATTTGGGAGTCCAGAAAGCCTGTATGTTACTGTAGAATAGGTTAAAGATAGTCAAGGTGTCGGTATGCCGGCGGTTAGTTCGTTATCAACGATCGTTGTAGTCACTGTCGAAGTCACCGTGGCCCTGTACGTCCGCAAGTGAGTGTCCTGCGGTGGTACAATGGTCTGTGGTGATGCTTCTCTGTTCGTTGTCTAGTCTAGGTCTGAGTAGGGGTCTGGTGAGGCGTTTTTGTGCGGAAGGATTCCAGGGCAGTGAACCCTCCCCAGGGTCCTCCAGGGACCCCCGAGGATGCTCCCTGTCACGTGATCTTCCCCTTACCTCGCCAGTGCAGCTATATACCGACACAAGGTGACGGTGGTACCGCACGATGGCATTAGTATGCTCTTTTATTTCAGGCTAAATAGGAGTATATTATTCTACTGGCGCAGATTGTCTTGGCTTTGTTGTGGTATACCGTATACTGGTATGCATCTGCGGCCGTTTGCTGCTGCTGTTTGCTGCTACTTCTAGCTTCCTGCCGTAGCAGCTGCTGCCTGCCACGCTCAGAACTCACCCGGCCCCTTGCCAAAGTAGGAGCCGTCGGCGACGGTCAGCCACGGCACCGAGTTGGCGTCGTCCGTGTTGGAGCCAACGTTGTTGCCCCACCAGTTGAGCTCGATCTTGTTGTAGCTCAGGCAAAAGTAGATGATGATGGTGGCGATGGCGGTGCCGGTGTCCATGGCGGCCTGGAGGAGGTCTGCTTTGTTAGTGTGGACGTGACTATATGTCTACTTCCGATAAGAGGCTCACAGTTGTATCGCTTCCACCAGGCAAAGGCCCGGCGGCGGATGAGAAAGTTGAAGAGGAAGCCAAAGATGAACCACAGGGAGTATTGGGCTGGTATTGGTCAGCACAGCGTGCGAAAGGGAATCGAACGGAGGACCTACTCGTGTTGGCAGGCGGAATGTTGCCGGCGGCGTTGAAGAAGATGGGCACGTTGATGTACTTGAGCCAGGTGTTGGGGTATCGGCGGAAGAGGTAGTAGACGATGACGGTGACGGCAGGCTGGCGGGTTAGCAGGAGGAATGCATGGGCACATGAGGACACGCAAGGGCTTACCCCAATGATAAAGAAGTACATGATGCCGTTGTACACCTGGCCGGCCTGGAACATGCGCTGGGGCCCAATGGTGCCCCAGATGATGGAGGCGTTGTAGACGACCTTGGCGCCGTTGCAGGTGAAGCGCTGGGTATTTTTGGAGGAGCAGAGGTTGGGGATGTTGCTCATCATCCAGCGGAGAACTGGCGGTCAGCGGTATATCAGACGACAGTACAGAACAGGCGGCCTACCTCCGGTCTGGGTGGCCGTGGCCAGGATGGACGAGTAGATCTGGCCGACGAAGAGGACGCGAGGGGGAATTTTCTAAAAGGTTAGCCAACCTAGCCCGCTTCTCTCAGACGGCTGCGGTGCACCCACCATGTACTGCCCCAGCTTCAGGTCCTGGGCAAAGTCCATGCCGTGCTTGACTGAGTTGTAGCCAAACATCTTGACCATCATGTTGGCGATGGGCTTGCCGGGCCAGGCGTAGCCGGCGATGAGTTCGGTGATGATATTGAGGAAGCTGATGGTTAGTGATGAAGGGGAAAAGAGAGGAGAAGAGTCTTGTGCTCAAAATGGCACATGGGGCACCCACATCCTCTGGTTGGTCGTCCCCTCGAGGATGCCTTCGGGCACGATGAGCAGCACGCCCATGCCAAAGCAGACGACGATGAAGCCCCAGATGGGCAGGCCCGAGTCCCAGTACTTGACGACGAGGATGCCGAGGCCGAGGACGCAGACGGTCAGGACGCCGTACCACCAGTCGGGGACCTCCTTGTAGGCGCGCATGAGGCGCTTGTGGATGTCCTCGCCGCCGTGGCGGGCGTCCTTCCAGCGGGCCCAGATCTCGGCGCCGTTGTAGAGGTAGGTGTGGACGACGATGGCGGTGACGGCAGCAAAGGAGAGGGCATAGGTCAGGGAGTAGGCCATGGAGATGTACATGGGCGAGTACTCCTCGTACTTGCTCAGCACAAAGTCGAGGTTCTCGTCGACGACGCGCGAGACGTTGTAGGAGGAGCCGGTGTTGTCAAAGGTGCTGGAGGAGAGGAGAGGGAGGCTGTTTGTTGGGTGAGTTGTCTGCACATGAAAAGAGGGGGGGGGGGGAAACCTACTATGCGCTGTACCACACGTTGGTATAGTACAGGATGGGCGAGAGGAAAAAGTAAAAGAAGACGACGACGGCAAAGGCGTTGCAAGTGATGTAAAAGGGCGTGGTCAGCGGCTGGCCGGCGTACGTGATCTCGGTCCAGTCGATGCTCAGGGGGAGGAAGCCGAGGCCGCTGTCCATCTGAGGGTGTTAGTCTTCAGCTTCTCAGGCCAAGTTCTGCACTGCTCACCCCAAACAGCGTGTTCACAATCTGGTTGTGCGGCACAATCCAGGTGATAAAGTCAAAGGTGCCGAGCGTGGTCCAGATGTAGTCGGGGAACCAGAAGAGCGTAAAGGCAAAGACGCAAAAGTAGCCAAAGAAGCGGTAGCGCGACAGGTTCCAGCCGTTGGCCGACGACTTGTCCTCGGGCTCGTGCAGGGCGCGGAACAGCACCGTGGACGACAGCGACGAGGGCCAGATGAGGGCGGCCGGGTAGACGAGCCAGCGGCGGGCGAGGCCGGCGAGGCCGAAGCTGGTGGTGTGAGGACTGTGTTGTTCATATTCAGGAATAGGAAGGAATAAAGAACTCACCCAATCATCTGCGTCGTGAGCAGGTACAGGAAGCAGAAGCCCGGGCCGTAGTCGCGGTTCCAGTAGACGGGGCTGACAATGGACACAAGCGAGCCCATGGCGTAGGCGGCGCTGGCGCTGATGTTGACGCACTGGCGGTCAGATGATGGCAAGTGAGAAGATATCCACAGAACTCACAATCACAATCAGCGCGTGCTCCTTGATGGAGAACGGCCCCGGGTTGATGTCAAACGACAGCTTGCCCAGCGGCAGGCGCCAGCGAGGCAGGCGCTCCCAGGCGCGGCCGATGGGGAAGACGAGGATCTGGGCGACGACATAGCCGATGCTGAGGGAGGGCTGGGGGGTTAGACGTGGACGTGGGCTTGATTATGAGGGAGGCAACTCACATAGCGCAGCCCAAAGAACTGGTTCAGCCCCGAGAAGAGAATGACAAAGACAGTGGTCAGGACCCAGGCGCGGAAGGCTAGAGGTGTCAGTTGAGGTAGCATGAGGTAGCATCTGTGGGGGAGAACGAAACTCACTGTTGCAGAGGATGCTGGGATCGTCGGTGTTGGGCACGCAGGCCGCGACGTCGGGGACTGTCTGTCAGCGTCTGCGCGATCTGGGATGTTTAGAACCACCGTCTCTCTTACATGGTGACTGGTCGCCGTCGACATTTTGCAGAAAGGCCTCAATAGGCGTCAGCTCAATCTTCTCCTCGGCCTCGGTCGGGATCTTGGGGCTGTCGGGCGAGTCGTCGCGCGGGTCGGCCTCGATGTCGTAGACGTCGACGCCCTCTTTGCCCTTGGCGTCAGCCAGATCGCTGCGGTAGGCGGGAGGACCCGGGTCCACGCGCTGGATATCAACGGACATGGTGAGGTATGTAGGCCAAGGATGCCGAGAGGCTACCAAGACACCAAGAGTACCAAGAATGCGAACAGTACCAAGAATACCAAGAACCCAAGAACCCAAGAAATGCGAGGAACGTGGGCACCATCTTTATTTCTGCTATCGCTCGCCTGCACCTGCACCGATCGACTTGCCTATCGGTCTCCTCCCCTACCAGTCCATTGTTCCATTCTTCCATTCTTCCTTTCTCCACTGCCACCACACCTCCCCCCCCTCCTTCTCCCATCGTTCGCTTTCGCTGCGACGGTCTCGCTTATTCCACTTGCCTCACGGCGTGGCCGCCGTGTTAACGAGGCCTTTATGCTATAGTGCTATGGCGCTGCCCGGGGTGGTACGAGCCGTGGTCATCGCGTCTGCCCAGGCCGCGGCGCCATTGGCTGAAACGAGGACCGGTCCGCTGTCGTGATAACATCGCAAGCGGTCGTCTTGATAACGCCTTACAGTTCTGGACCCTCTACCCCCACAAGTGCTGCTGCAAACCACGCGGCCTGCGAAGCGCACAGTCGCAGTCGCTGCAGCCCGTCCGTGTCCAGCTTCCTTGTCTGTCTGTAGTCCGTGCCGCCGGACATGCAGAGATAAGCCGCAGTCGGCTTTTCGCAGCAGCGCTTTAGCTTTTTGCGGGGCCGACGTGATTGCGACAGTCCCACCGCACAGCGAATGACGTTTCTGTGCGCCATATCTATTGAAGAGGGGTTTGAACCTGACTCTCTGCACAAGCTTCCTCGGGTCGTCCGTCTGTGTCCTGTGTCGTGTTCTGTGTCTCTTGGCGGATCTTTTCTGTGCCTTCTGTGCCTTGTTTTGTGCCTTTCGGCTTCTTTCCCCGTCCGCATCTCTTGCTTCGCAATGCGGTCCTCTGCGGCGTATCCGCTTCTCGCAGCGGCCTTTGCCGGCTTGGCAGGCGCCACAGCCGTCGCCTCACAACTGGTGCTCGGCTCGTCCTCGTCACCCCCCAAGGGCAACGTGCCCTACGTGCTGCCGACAGAGCGCACATTCCTGCTCAACGTGCCCGAGGGCTACGACGGCGAGCCGCTGCCGCTGGTGCTGTCGTTTCACGGGGGTGAGCATAAGTACCGAGGAGAAATGGGTTGGACCGTGAACGGACATCGCTGACAAGACAGCCGGCGGCTTCAGCGAGAAGCAGCAGCGCGTGACGGAGCTGTCGGACCCGGCGCTGCGCATTTGGGGCAAGCCGTTCCTGGTGGCCTATGCGCAGGGCGTCAACAACACCGAGTGGAAGATGAACCACATCTGGAAGGGGGCGCCGTACGAAAACACGACGGTGGATGATGTGGGTGTAGCTGTGAAGATGTCAGACGGTCTGCATCTGCTGACTGCTGCCTCCAGATCGCCTACGTCTACGACATGATCGAGACCGTGGCCGCCACGTACGCCGTCGACCGCGCCCGCATCTACGCCTGCGGCAAGTCCAACGGCGGCGGCTTCACCGCCCTGCTGTCGTGCCGCCCCGACACGTCGGCCGTCATTGCCGCCTTTGCCCCCGTGTCGCCGGCGCTGTACCAGGGCACGTTTGCCTTTCACAGCTGCACGCCCTCGCGGCCCACGCCCATCCTGCACTCGCACGGCGTCGAGGACCGCGACACGTACTTTTTCGGCAAGACGCCGCTCGACCGCGGCTTCGGCCCCGAGCCCGACGTCCGCCTCTGGCGCCGCATGGCCGCCGAGCGCAACGGCTGCCGCCGCCGCTACGACGGCGAGTGGCCCCAGCCCGCCGTCACCGAGGTCCACCCGGGCGCCTGGGAGGAGGTCTGGGACTGCCCCGGCAACGCCGAGGTCCGCGCCCTCACCGTCGAGGGCCTCGGCCACGCCTGGCCCTCCACCCTCGGCCTCGACCTCGCCGGCAGCCCCAACCAGACGGCCAACTTTAACTTTACCAGCCAGCACCTGGTCCAGTTCTTCTCGCGGCACAAGCTGGATCTGTGAGGGGGGGGCCTCCGGGTCTTGTCCATGCTCATCAAGAGAGAGAACCCCTTCTAGAGATGTAGATAGAAGGATCTAGAGCACAGCAGATAAATGCGTCCAGTAATCCGTTATCATGCTGATGGCTGATGGTGTTGCTGACGGCGTTGCTGATGCTGTTGCTGATGGCTGCTGATTGCTGCTGCTGCTGATGGCTGCTGCTGCTGATAGCTGCTGCTGCTGATGGCTTATACCGGTAGAATGACCAGCTACGCCCTTCTGAGACCCACTTTTCACGCTTCGGCGCATTTCCGCTTTATATCACCGTCGCCGGAAATCCCTCGAGCCGCTTCTAACCGCTCTCGAGACCACACATAATTTCGACCATGTCTCTTGCGCCTGGAAAGCTTCTCCTTTTCTCTCCCTCCAACCGTGAGGAAAACACACAGTGACCATGTCTCTTGCACCCGGAAAGCTCTTCCTCTTCTCACCGTGGCCGCTGCCGCCCGGGGAGACGGCTGCCCTCCGCGCACAGCATCCCGGCCTCGAGGTCGAGGTTTACACGGTGCCGTGGCCGCAGACCCAGTCGCCTGTGCCCGCCGACGGCTGGAAGGACGTCACCGTGCTCCTCACCGGCAGCTGTCTGCCCGAGCCGGGCTGGGCCCCGCGGCTGAAGTACGTGCAGCTGTTCAGCGCCGGCGCCAACCACATTTCGCAGCATCCTGTCTTCCGCGAGGCCGGCGTGGCCTTTTGCGGGGCGAACGGAGTGCATGGGTGAGTCTGTCTGGTTCTGTGCTGCTTTTCCTCGCTAACTCGATCAGCCCCCAGATCGCTGAATGGGTCATTGCCACGTACCTGAGCGCCAAACATCGACGTAGGCTCCCCCTGTCTACTTTCCCATGCATCCGGCTAACCTCCAGTCCCCTACTACCGCCAGCTGCAGGACGACGAGGTCTGGCGGCAGGGCCACAACGAGATGGACCTCGTCGAGGACGCCGTGGGCCGCTGCATGTAAGCCATTTCTTCTAGAATACTCGCTCCGTCCGCTGACATATGCAGCGGCATCCTCGGCTACGGAGCCATCGGCCGCCAGACGGCGCGCCTGGCCCGCGCCCTCGGCATGACGGTGCATGCCTGTACGCTGAAGCCGCGCGACACGCCCGAGTCGCGGCACGACGACGTTTATACGCCGGCTGGCCTGGGCGACGCCGACGGCAGCCTGCCGGACAAGTGGTTCTCGAGTGCGGACCGCGCCCATGTGCACGCCTTTCTGGACTCGGGGCTCGACCTGCTCGTCGTGGCGGTGCCGCTGACGGACCGCACCCGCGGCCTCCTCGGCCCCGACGAGTTTGCTCTGCTCGCCAAGCGCCGCACCTACCTCGCCAACGTGGCCCGCGGGCCCATTGTCGACACCGACGCCCTCGTCGCTGCCCTCAACGACGGCCGCATCAGCGGCGCCGCCCTCGACGTCACCGACCCCGAACCCCTGCCCCGCGGTCACCCCCTCTGGACCGCCAAAAACGCCACCATCACCCCCCACGTCAGCGGCAGCTCCACCCGCTACTTTGAGCGCGTCCTCGCCATCCTCCACGGCAACCTCGACCGCCTCGCCGCCGGCCAGCCGCTTCAGAACGAGCTGGATAAGGAGGCAGGCTATCGATTTTGACGTGACCGTTGTAGACTGGATAGCGTGGACGAATAGAGTGGACTGGATAGACTGAATGCAAAGTAGACGCAAAAAGTACAGAAATTAGAACATTCGACAGCGTGTAGCCCAAATTCTGAATATCATTGAGAAATGGTCCCTCGTGCATGAAACTGGGCCAATCTATTGAAGACTTCATTTAAAAATGAACAGGTGAATTTAAATCTGGAAACGGAAGGCTCATTGCCCTGTACTCGTAGTCTAATGTAAGTGAGATTGTCCAAAAGAAGACTAGCGCGAATTAGCTGCCCCGTACAATTTTAGTAAACATTTTTCAGGCCTCGAAAAATCTCCGCCGTCGACGAGTCTCTCTCTCTGTTTGCACCACATCCTCAGCAGCCACAAATCCTAGCACCAACATGGCCGTCGTCGAGAACCAGATCACCGTGCCGGGCCAGTTTCTGGGCTCGGCCTCCAAGTATCTGCCGGGCCCGGGCACCCACCTGGCCGCCGGCTTCGTCTACGCATCGCTGCTGGGCCACGTCCAGATCAGCCAGCCGCCACCCGCGGCCAAGACGGCAGCCGGAGAAGAGCACAGCAAGGGCACCGCGGCAGCAGCGGCCAAGCCGGTGGGCCCGCCCAAGCGGCTGACGCGCATCACCGTGCTGGCGCCGCTCGCGCCGCCCACGCCCGCGCCCCCGGCCAAGGCCAAGGCCACCGTGTCGGTGTCGCGGGCGCGTCTGGCGCTGGGCGGCGAGGTGCTGCCGGACGTGGGCAACTCGGTGCTGTGCCGGGTGACGCGCATCACGCAGCGGCAGGCGGTGGTGGCCATCCTGGTGGTGGGCGACGCCGTGCTCGAGGCCGAGTGGCAGGGCATCATCCGGGCGCAGGACGTGCGGGCCACGGAAAAGGACCGCGTCAAGATCTACGAGTCGTTCCGGCCGGGCGACATTGTGCGGGCGCAGGTGGTGGGTTTTTTTTCCCTGGTTTCCATCTCGATTCGACTCCTTCTAACTATGCAGATCTCCCTCGGCGACCAGGCCAACTACTACCTCTCCACCGCCAGCAACGCCCTCGGCGTCGTCATGGCCACCAGCGACGCCGGCAACCCCATGTACCCCGTCAGCTGGAAGGAGTACATTGACCCCGAGACCGGCCTGAGCGAGCCGCGCAAGGTCGCCCGGCCGTTCTGAGGGCCATCGCTCTTCTACATTTGTTTGCAAGTCCTGGGAGCTGAGAGCAGACGAGACGCGCGCCAGCTCACCGCTCCCACCTGTTCACCGCCGCCAGTAGCGGGGATTCAGTGTCTCGGTGCCGCACGACAAGGCCGACGGCATGTGCGCGCGGCACGTGTACCCAGGCCGCTTCCGTGATCGTCTGCCTGCTCTCAGCATACGGTGGGACACGAGCCGATTTCGACCCTGCATGAATTCGGACGGCAATCCATCCATGCACTGCCGAACGATGCGCGTGGTTGAAACCGCCACGGCCCAGCAGCACAGCGAGTCGTGGCAGAAATGGGTGGCTGGCACGACGATCCCCCTACGGCGTTTTTCGGCGATCTGCTCACCAGTTCTCGCACTGTCGCGATCCGCTTACGATCGCTTCCCGGTTGCGACACAGTCACCGGCTGCCTAGCGTGGATCGCGTCGCCAAGCAGGCGTCAAATAAGGAGGAAGCATGTCGAGCGGAGAAGTAGATGCATAGTGGAAAAACAGGAGAAACCCCCAAGAAGAAAAAAAAAAGGAAGACCCTGAGAGAAAAAAGTACAAAAGAAACGTGAAATCGCTGTCATGCCTCGGCCAATCTCCACCCACTCCTATTTTGACTCGTAATCCCCAAAGATCAGACGTTTCGGCATGGCGGGAGCGTCAGGCTGCGCCTTACCTGTTTGCGCTGCTGGGAAGGCGCAGCAGCGGTCCAGCCTCATTTCCCTCCGCCAGGAGCGCTGGCGAAGGACAGCGCCCCCGGTCGCTTATCGCAACACCCCCTTTGGGGGGGGGAGCGGGTTTGTTTCAACAAGAGAAAGCACAGTACAGCGGGATCAGTGGGCATTTGTGGATTTGTGGGGATGATCCACCCCCTGTATATTTTTGTAATGAGAGGGCGCTAGCTATGCTCCCGTACAACGGCTGGTCCGACTAAGCTGACAGGGGCGCCCGGCAGGGCAGGAACGAGTCGCTTCGGGTGTGCACATGCCACAGTCGTAATGAAATCCCCTTTCAGTCGGTCCTCTTCTCCCCTCGAATTTTTGTCGGTCAAGAATTTTCTGGAAGCCACACCCAGGAAAAAAAAAAAGAGGAAGCTGCATTTGGAAGTCACAACACCCCCTAAAAAGCCAGCCTGGCTGGAAAGACAGTACAGCACCGTCTTTTTTTCTTCTTGTCTGTCTGCAGGCCTGCATCATCCGATCACGATGTCGACGGCTTCCACAGACAGGGCTCCGGCAGCTGCCGACACGCCCACAGACCTCGCAGAGCCGAACGCGACCGCGTCACCCGCGTCTTCCAATGCGACCGTGCCTACCTGTCTCTGCCCCAACTGCGGCTTTGCCGTCGATGTTTCTGAACAGGCAGAACAGACACATTCACCACAACAAGAACAACAGCAGATACATTCACACGACGACGCACTGCAGCGCGCGCGCGAGCAGATTTCCAACCTCGAGAGCCAGGTCCGCGTGCTCAACCAAAAAGCCGCGACGACTGCCGAGCGGCTAGCCGACTACGAAGACGAGCTGGCCAAGCTGCGATGGCAGGTGGCCAGCGGGCCGGCACAGGCAGCCGGGGGGCCACCGACGCCCGCGGCCACCATGTCGCCGACGTCGCCGACGCGCTCGTCGTTTCTGCCGGCGGGTGCCGCCAGCCGCATCTCAGCGCTGCTGTCGCCGCGCTCGGCCAAGTCGACGCCCAACCTGAAGGCGGTGGCGGCAGCAGCCGCAGCCGCAGCCGGAGTTCAAGTACCCTCGATGTCCTCGACCCCCCCCGGGTCCACAGCGACAACCGCCACGACCGCCTCGACGGCCGCCTCGCACTCGCACTCATCCATGTCGTCGTACGCGTCGCTGTCGCTGTCGTCCAACGGCTCGTCGCCGCCGCCGCTGCGCAGCCCGCTCAAGCGCATCGTCGAGCCCGCCGACCCCGACCACGTCCCCTCGGCCCAGGAGCTGCTGGCCGCGCTCGCCCGCGAGCAGGCGCTGCGGCGCCAGGCTGAAGGCCGCCTGCAGGACACGAGCCGCGAGGTCGAGGAGCTCAGCGTGTCGCTGTTTGAGCAGGCCAACGAGATGGTCGCCTCGGAGCGCCGCGCCCGCGCCCGCCTCGAGGCCCGCGTCGCCGTGCTCGAGCGCCGCGACACCGACAAGGCCGCCCGCCTCGGCCGTCTCGAGGCCGCCATGGACCGCATCGAGCGGCTGCGGCGGCTGCTGGCAGAGACCGGAGTGGCGGCGGCGGCGGCGGCGGCGGAAACAAGCTCAGAGGCAGATACAGACACAGGCACAGACGCAGACACAAACTCCGACACAGACCCAGAATCACCCCTGCCGCCATCACCACCGCCGCCCGTGCCGCCAGAAAAGGACGGCAGCGACGTCGACACCATCACCGACCTCAACAACACGGCCAACGCAGAGACGGCGTCCACCACAAACAGCCTCGTGTCCGCGGCGGCCTGAGAGCAGGCGCGGCCGCATGGTGTTTTTTTTTTTCTACGAGTGATGCATCCAGAGGGTGAACGAGAGCAACGAGGACGGTCATAAGTCATATTTGGGTCGGCGCATGGGAGGACAGTGTCACGGAGACAGTGTCATGGAGACAATGTCACGGAGACAGCGTCACGGAGACAGCGTCAGGCAGGCCATGGGAAAATGAGGCCATGGACAACGGGACACGGGTATATTTTTGCATCGTCGCGGGAAACGGGTGGTCATCACAGCGGGGGGGCCTACGGCGTTATGAATCATGTCATGCATTGCATCAGAAAAGCAGCCGTTTTTTTTAGAGACAGAGAGAGATGTAGGATATACTTTTGGGTAAAAAGAGAACAGGAAAGCCTGAAAATGTAAAGTCCAAAGAACGCCATGTGCTATGCCCAAAATTGCAAAAACATTGCCAGAGAAAAAAAAAATACTCTAAGCCGAGGACTCCTTTTTGGTCTCAGCCGGCGGTGCGTCCTGGCCGTCCTCGGCGGCCGGCTCGTCGGGGAAGCCGTTCCACTCGGATGCGCCCGTGCCGACGGACCGGTGGTCGGGGTCCGACTCGTTGCCCTCGGGCGTGGGGAGCGTCTTCTCCGACGAGCCGTTGGCGGGAGTCTCGGTCGCTGCCTTTTCAGGTTCGGCCACTTTCTCAGGCTCTGTCGTCTCTGTCGTCTCCGCCGCCTCCCCCCCCTTGGCCACCTCCCCCGTGTTCCACAGCCGCAGCAGCCGCTCCACCTTGGGCCCCCACACAGCCTCGCCCTGGAGGACGTCGTCGTACTCGAGGCAGTTGCCCGAGCCGGCCACAAAGTCCGACTGGCGCGTGCGGGCCAGCTCGGCCATCATGGCAGCCGAGCCCAGGCGCTCGCCCAGCTCGTGGCAGAAGCTGCGCACGTAAAAGCCCGTGCTGACCGTCATGCGGATCTTGGCCGCCGGCGGGCCTTTGCCTTCCCACGGCGGCGGCGTGTTGGGCGCGGGCGGCGGCGGCACGAGGTTGGAGCCGCGGCCGGGCTTGTGCTTCTGGCCCGCGTGGAGGCCGTTGGCGGTGGCGTTGGCGTTGGCATTGGCGGCGGCGGAGTTTGCGGCGGTGGCGGCGTTTGCAGCGGAGGCAGGGTCGCTGGTCGCTGCACTGCTGCCTCCGCCTTCGCCCGTGCCGGCGGGCCCAGTCCCCGACCCCTGATACGGCGACGACGGCAGCTCGCCCAGCGCACCCGACATCAGGAGCTCTTCGTGGCGGCCGCCCCCATTGGCCTGCCGGCCGTTGCCGTTCCTGTTGCCGTTATTGTTATTATTGTTGCCGCCCCGCTTCCGCTTCGGCGGCCGGTCAAAGACGAGCTCGTCCTGCTTGGCCTCGGCCTTGCGCTTAAAGTCCTCGTGGGCGGCCAAGGCCTCGCGGTCGCTCTTGTCCTCCTCCTCGGTGCGCGTCTTGCCGGCCTCCTGCTCCTTCTCGATGCGCCACACGCGCTCGGCCAGGCTCTGCTCGGCCACGCCCGCCTCCTCGGTCGGCCAGCGGTGGTTGTGCGCGCCCGGCGCGTACCACTCGACCAGCTCCAGCGCCGACACGGTCACCTCGCGCGTCTCAATGGCCCGCGGGATCGACAGGCCCTCGCGCGCGTACTCGTACAGCGGCTTGCCGTTCATCTTGAGCGCCGAGTACAGCGGCGGCATCTGCTGGTAGGTGCCGCGGAAGCCGTCCAGCGCCTTTTCCACCGCCGCCCGCGTAATCTCCTCGTAGCTGCGCCGCCGCAGGATCCGGCCCACGCGGTCGTACGTGTCCGTGCTCGCCCCAAACAGCACAACCGTCTCATACGTCTTGGTGCACGTCAGGAACTGCCGCAGGTCCTTGGTGCCCCGGCCGACCCCCAGGATCAGCACCCCCGTCGCCAGCGGGTCCAGCGTGCCGCCGTGGCCCATCTTCACCCGCATGTCCCGCTTCGCCCGGCTGCGCCGCCGGTGCGCCGCATTCGACTCGTGCGAGCGCGCGTCCACCTCCTTCTGGATCAGCGGCCGGAAGAGCGTCGACGGGTTAAAGTACGTCTGGCAGTCGCGGATGACCTGCGCCGAGCTCATGCCCATGGGCTTGTTGATGGCTGGTTCGGTTTGTCAGCTGGCTGGCCATGTGTATCTTACTTATCATTTCCTATCACTTCCCCTCCGTCTACACTCAATGGGCCAAGACGTACCGAAGACGCCTTCGACGACGTTTTCGCGTGCCATTTTGCACAGGGTGGCGAGCATATGAGAAAGGACGCTGCAGCGACCAAAGGGAGCGAGAGAGCAAGAGAGCAGAGAGATCCCCGTCAAAAGGTACCCGGAATGCGAATCCCGAGCCGAGGAGCCTGTGGTGGTGCAGAGGACCGACAAGACGGAGTGCCGAAAGGGAGGAAGGGAGAATCGTTTGTGACTGGCGAATTTGGTAGTAATATGGCAGCCGTCGCAACGGGAAGGCAAGGGCGTCTCAAAAAAAAATTGTTCTCTAACAGGAAAAATGCCGTAACCCCCCCTTATCGATTGGACCGATCAGCTCAGCTAGGAATGGCAGTATCGGAGGGCGGTCAGCGCTCCTTCCCCGCGACTATGCCGCTGTACTTCAGCAGCCCCAGCGTGCTCTCTCGGGAAGAGCTCTCTCACAATTCCTTCACAACAGAGAGAAAGATGTAGGCCCTGTTGCCGCCCTCGCTCTGCAGCCCTTATTCCGCACCAGCTTGCATTTTTCACCGTGCAGTTTATTTTCCACAACATAACATAATTTTCCCCGGCCCGCTCCCCTCCTGGCCCTCCTTTGGGCGTTCATTCTGCCGACACCTCCTCGAGCCAAGATGGGCGGACGACGACAGCCGGTGTCGTGGACACCCGAGAGCGAGATCCTGAAGCCCGTCGACCCCGCCCTCGACCGCGACTCATGGCCCATCTTTTTCCTCACCGACGTAGTAGTCTACCGGCCAGACGGCGTCACCATGGCCAATGCTCTCATGGTGGACGTGGAGGGGCCTTTCACCATCCGAGGGAGGCTCGAGCTCGACGGCAGCGAGATGGACGACGAGATCAAGCAGTGCTGTGTGTTCCCCCCCCCCCCCTCTCTCTCTCTCTGTCCTTTCCTCTCATGTGCATTTCTGACAGGGCCTTCTCAGTTGTGCGACCGGACACACGCTCCACCCACATCCAGATCGACGGCAGCATATACTACTCTGTGGGCTACGATCCCCTCCCGATCGTCTGGCTGTCTGGCAAGGCCGGCTGGTTCCAGATCAGCCCGCAGCCCTGCTACGAGCGCATCTACCAGGACATGTGCGACGTGTCCGTGCTCTACCACATGCTCATGGAGATCTACAACGCGGCGGCGGCCCGCGTGGCCAAGAGCGAGAGGAAGAACGTGTACATGGGCCTCTCCGCCAAGACCATCCTCTTTGAGTACGCCGTGGCCGTCGGCGACGGCATCACGTACGACGAGCTGGTCGACAAGTGCGTGCGGCTGGCGCCGTCGCTGCTGTCGCACCTGTCGAAAATGACCGAGTTCCCGTGGAAGGCCACCAGCTTTGTCAAGTGGCTGAACAAGGAAATCCAGGTCCGTCTGAGCATCTGTTCTCTGACAGCTCTCTCCGTGAAATGTGCTGACCACCTGCACAGGATCGGAACCGCATCGGCCGCAGATCAGGCAGAGGCACCCCCGTTGCGGACCCGCAGTCTCGGACATCCTCCGCGTCTCCAGCCGAGCCGCCGCAGCCGACGCTGGCTCGGCAGTCATCGTCCTCCCTCTCCCAGCAGCTGCCGCTGCGGACAACGCCCAAGTCACAGGGCGAAGCACCTCATCCGCCCACGCCGGCGGGCCCTGCAGAACAGCCTCCGTCTGACGCGGATGATGCCGCCTCGGCCCAGCTCGTGTCCGAGGACAAAGAGGCAGTCGTGTTCCGGCTGTTCCTGTCGGCCATCCTGGAGATCAACCAGGAATCGGACAACCCCTACCGCCTAAGCCAGTCCGCCGTCCACGGGCAGCTTTTTTCAAAGTTTCGGTTGAGTTATCCCGCGGGTAAGGACTTGTCGGCATACTTTTCCAAGGCCTTAATCCCAGCGCTGGGCCCCAAGTGGCTCGGCAGCGGCTACATGAAGTGGCTCGAGGATGTCGCCACTCAGCCGTTCCAGCCCTTGTCGGCCAACTTTGCCCTGCGCGACATGCCAACGCAGCTGCAGCGGCGCACCCCGACCTCCGCCCTTGGCACGCCGCGGAATGGGAGCGTCACCCCGTCGTCAAGACAGCCGCGCCACGCCACCATGGCCGGCAAAGGTGTGGCGCCGCTGACTCCTTCTCAGAGGCTCCGCCAGGGCGGCAAGCATGCCGCCCTGCGACTGCCATCATCGCTGCCGAAGAAGCGGCCATACGGGGGGGCGTTTGCTGACGGCAACAGCAACGATTCCAGCGATGCTGATGGAGGCGACATTCCTGCTACGCAGAGCCAGAGCCAAAACGGCCGCCCGCACAAGACGGCTAGGAACGGGTCCAACGGGCTCCAAGATGCCGCGGACGATGAAGATATGGTCGATCATGACGACGATGACAGCGATGACGGTGACAATAACGATGACGATGATGACAATTATGATGACGACGACGAGTCCACGACCCTGATTCTGCGTGCAGAGCCGCTGCTGCAGTCCACCGAGCCCACGGGGCCCAACCGAACCTGGCGCTGCGCGCAGCCCGGCTGCGACTTTTACGTGCGCGACGCCGGCCTACGGGTGGGCGACGATGACGAGGACGACGGCGGCGGCGGCGGCGGCGGCGAGGACGGCAACAGCGATGACGGTAACACGGACCTTGACAACGTGCGGCAGGCCCAGGCACGCGTGCGGCAGCACCTGCAGACACACCTGCAGGCGCACAAGGAGGCGCGGCTGACCAAGGTGGACCTGGCCATTGCCGAGGGGTCGCAGAGGCATGTTTCTGTAAAGTATGTTTTCTCTCTCTCTCTCTCTCTTCTTCTGGCCGTCGCTGACAGACAGCCACCTCCTGGACAAGATCCGCGGCATGGGCGACCACAGCCGGCGAGCGTCGCTGTCGTCGTCCGCCGCCGCCGGAGCACGGGCACAGTCCCGAGCCAACAGCTCCGCTCCGCTGCCCATCACACGGCAATTCCTCGTGTGAGCAGCTATTCGCTACGGTCTGTTTTTTACCCGGTTGTATTAGGTTGTTTTGTTTTTTTGTTTTTGGCATCTTTAAAGGCTTGCTTTCTTGCTGCACCTCTGGCTTGGGTGGACAGATGTGGATAGGAGAACGGGAGAACGGGAGAACTGGAGAACTGGACAAGACGGATTTGTATTCCCCGGACGGATCGTTTTCGCTGCCATGTGCTCGCAAGCCTGGCTTGGTTTCTATACCCTCCCCTTTCACGATTTGGATTTCCGGAGTAGCAAGGACTCGGATTATGGACATGACATGAAACAAGAAAAGCGCGTGTCACAGGACTCGTGTGCGAAATGCTTTCTTTTTTATTTTACTTTTACCATATCTCGCCGCCAAAAATGTTCGTAAATGGCAGCTCGGCCCTTGTCGTGTTTTGCTTTTTTTTTTTTTTGCATCTTTTGCATCTTTTGTATCTTTCTAGTTTTGTCCCGGAACGTCTCCTGCCTGCCTGCTGCGACGGGTATTTGGTCCAAGGACAAGACCCGCTGACGTCGCTGATGCCTGCCGCTGCGGTCATTCATCTTCCCTGACCAGCTCGTCCATCGCCATCATGTCAAACCGTCATTTCAAAATATGCCCTTGCTTGCTTGTCCGACACCTTTTGGGTCGGCTGTATCGGGTCCAGAAGAAGCAATCATCGCCATCTCTCAATGTAGTGCTTCGCCCTCTCCCACTCGGCCTTGTCGGCTGCGCTCATCTCGCTGTTGCCCAATGTGGCGACACCGACACACAGAGCATCTGTGAAGGCAAAGGCCACCTCAAAGTCATCAAACAGACGTAGCGCATGAGGCACAAATTGCTTGGAGAACCCCTGCTTGCGTTTCTCCCGTCCCTCGGGCGTATCATCGTTGATACTCTCGTCGAGGAATGTCTTCACGGCAATGCCGAGAGAGGCGTCAGAGAAATGGGTAAAGGGAAGGCTGGAAAATGTTAGCATATATCAGAATAGGGGGGGTGGGGACTGGAGAGTGTAAAGTCAAAGGTCGGACGCACCGGTGGCTGATCTCCCAATAGTCGGACCGTTCTCGCTGCGCCTGGCCGTTCATAAACGTGGATGCCAGCAGGGCCTCGATGATATTCCGGTTGGCTTCGCCAACCGTAGTCGTGAGCGAGTGGAAGTTCAGCAGGTTCTTGCTGAGAGGACCCGTGTATCCAGACGTGTCCTGCCGCAGCTGCAGCACGGTGGCGGCCCTGCTGATCAGAACAGCACATTTTCTGTCCTCCTCGGTGCCATTGGCCGGCAAGCCTTGCAGCTCTGGGTGCTGGCTCCCCGAAGTCAAGAGGCCCAGCCGGATGAGCTCAAAGGCCAGCAGTGCTGCAGGGTAGAGCCCTGGGATATCGGGGTTCTTCTTTACCAGGGGTTCCAGCGCAGCAAGCGTCTTTGCCAGCGCCACGCCCCAGGGCGTCAGCTCGAGCGTCCTCTCCGTGATGTAGCCGTTCAGGGTAAGCAGCCTCCAGAGCGTCAGGGATACAATGGCGTCTGCAGATTTCACACCCTTGGCCTTTGGCGCCTTGAGCGTGTTGTCCACAAAGCCCTTGTTGGCCAGGGCAGTCAGTTCAAACAGAAACGAGCCGGATTCGGCCTTGGGGAAGTACTGGTCCATAGCCTCGTCTGTTACATTCCACTTGGATATCCGTGAATCGGGTGGGTTGACCTCATTCCGGTGGTTGATCTTGAGCGAAAACCCGCTGTCATACCACAGTTTCAGCACAATGTTCCGGAAGTGAAGGCCTCGGTTCAGGCGAGGAATGACGAGGCCTAGGGACGTCTCATGGTATGGCACAAGCTGCTTTGACACCAGGTTGCGGTACTCATCAGTCACATAGCCGTCCACGGTTGGCAGCACAGTGATCCGGCAATGGGTGATCCAACTCAGCACGCGCGGACCAATGAGCCCCGTGTTCAGATAGTGAAACAGCTCGGACGGTAGCTGAAAGCCCAGGTAGTCGTGATTATCACGCGTGAGCTTGTCATAGTCATTGACGTGTATCTCTCCAGATTCGGCAACGTAGATAAAATGGTCGACGACCATGCGCGCTTTGCGGTACTTGTCGAGCCAATCGGGGTCCTGGGCCTGCAGAATGTCGTGCATGGAGTTGCAAAGGTTGTTCATGTTCTTTTCAGCGGTGCGGAGCATGTTGGAGGCATCCATCACGCTCGGGCTGCGAGGCGTGACGGAGTTGTCTCGCAGAGGGGGGAAGAGGGGGAGAAATGATGTACCCCTCATAAGAAGGGTGTCGGTGAACATGGAATCGCTGACGTTCAGGTTCTTGATAATCTGCCTCTTGGACATCGCCATAACATGCTTGTTGTCCCAATCTATTGACCGGATGACGCAGTCGTGGATGGGATACAAAAGAAGCTCTTGAGAGCCCATGATCGCTCCACACTGGTCAGAGTCGACCATGTCTAGGTAGGCAATCTGACAGCACATGTTAGCAAGAGCCATGGAATCGAGGCCGGCCTTGTCCCTATACAGACGTACCTGAGCAGCTGCATTGTACGGCGGCACGAGAAAGTGCAAGTTCCGCTTCTTGAGAATCCGCTGCAGAAGCGAATACAGGATCTGGGGACGGAAAGTAGCTGCAACCACAAGTCAGATGACACAGATCGAGGGGAATTCGGAGCCAGGACGGAGATCGTTTTGCATTCGTCGAAACAAGGAAAAGAAAAAGAGAGAAAGAAAGGAAGAGAAAAGCCTACACCCAGATCCAAAAGCAGAAACGGCTTCGTTGGCGCGGCCGCCAAAATACAAATCCCATGCAGAGTCGGCGCTGGCAATGTCTTTCAGTCCCCGCGCTATGGAGACGTCGTCCTGACCGACCACGGTCTGGCCATCAAAGATGAAAAACGGAGTGACATTGTTGGCCGCCCAACGATCCAGCTCGTTCTCAAAGTGCATGTGAATGCCGGTGAGCCCAGCGAGTGCAGACATGAGCGGCTCGTGCGACGGTGCATTGTCCAACATCAGCTGGATAAAGTACGTAGCATCAATGGCGACGGCCGTGTCTTCAAGATCGGACGAGTCGTACACGCTGCAGGTATCAACATGTGTCAGAAATACGGCGGAAGTAGCACACGTCTGGCAGTGGCAGCAGAGGAGGGGGGAGGGGGGAGCAGCGGCTACTTACACTGACTGCTGGCTGACCCAAGGGTCGTCGGCGGGGGTAGGTCCTGTCGGATCCAAAACGTCAGCGGTTTTCCAAACTAAACCCTGAAGGACGAAGAACAAGCGCCAGTCGTCCAGACATTGCGGGCGGCGAGGCCAGCGCGTCTGGTCAAGAAGACATGGCGACCTCCCCAGGGCGTAGGCATACCAGGCATTGTGGCACGTGTTGTGGACGTATGAAGCTAGCAGCGGCTTCGGACGAAGCTTGGACAGTATAGTGGCTCTTCCGGTGCGCGGTAGCTGGCTTTTGAAGCTTCGGATAGAGCTAGGACGTCTTGGAAGGGTCGAACTGCTTGCGTGGTGTGCTGATGATTGAACGTTGGGGAACGCTGGGCTCAAGCTGTGGTCGCAAGATGAATGGTATGATCCGACGCCGACGTTTCGGTATGCTGTGGGCTGTAGCTGTTCCGCGTGCGTTGTTTTGCGGCCGCGTGCGAATGAAAATGCGAAGAGGGTGACGGGGGGAGCTTGTCGAAGCAATGGAGAGAGCTCGATGCAAATGCAAAAAGGAGTTGGTGCGCGTGGCGAGAGACGTCGTCAGGTCATGTAGGGCGTTTTAGGAAGCTTCAGGCTAGGCCTTGTTTTGGAGAGGGAGAGAGAAAGGAGAAGAACAGAAAAAAAGGACCGCCAGCGAGTTCTTCCGTGTGCTGTTTCCTCCTCCCACTCCCGTCTTTTTGGTAGTGCTGGTCGAGGCAGCCGGAATGCCAGCGCAAGTTTAAATTTTGAGGCCAAAAGGTCTTGTCGCAGGCGAAAAGAAGGTGAGAGGAAAAGGGAACGAGCTAAAACGCTACCCTGCGACGAATCGGTAGAGAGTGACGAGGCGAGAAAGGAGGGCGAGGGCGAGGGCGGCAGGCGAAAGTGGGAGGAAAGTGGGAGGGAATGGTCCTGAGGACTGGGAAAATCCAGGAACACAGAGCTATGCGTCTGACGAAAAAATTATGGGGCGTGGTTGCACCTTCTCACGCGGCTCGCTCTCTCGACAATGTCCGCCTGGTTCATGTTTCTGTCGCCGGTCGTAGCTTCCTCTCTCGTCTTCCCCCATTGGTTGCCCCCTTCTACAGCATTAGGGTTTAGCGTAAACAGTGGGTTCAAGCCACATGTGGCTTGACAACTCAAGCATCGATCTAGTCCGAAGTCGAGCGCAAAGAACGCACAGAGAATAGGTTTCAAAGCAATTCGCATTTTCTTATATTGTTTGTGGCTTCTCAGACTCTGTGTTAAACACGGGAGAGACCAATGTCAGAATCGTCACTCTCAAGAAGGTGACCTAGTGTAAGACTGCAGGGCACCGTCAGCCATCTGCGTCTGCCCCCTTTTTCCCCAGTTCCGTCCGTTTGTCATTCCGTCGTGAACAGTAGAACAGAAAGAAAAACAGGAGAACATAGTTCCCGATCTATCATCTAATGCTCTCCTTCCCGCGTGCAGCAGAAAACCTCCTCGTTGGCAAACAGGTCAGAAGTTTGACCTGGCCACAGATTCCGAGAAACCCTTTTTTCTCTATGAATACCTCAAAAACACGCGATGCGGCGATGCCATGACCCATATCCTCCCATGTGTTTCTTTGCATTAAAGCAGAAAAAAACATGCCCTTCGTTTTCGGAACGCGGTGAAAGCACAATCGTGATCGTCGTTAAGCGTCGAACCAGATCCAGGGCTCCCGCGTCGTTTCCGGTTGTTCAAAGATTCCCTCAGTCCATAACCGTCAAGGGGCGCGGCTCAAGCGTCCTTGAAACTTTCTTTCCTCATTCTGTCCATGTTTCCGTTTTGTTCATAGACAAACGTGCCCCCCCTCGTCTTTCAGATTCTATGGGTATCGAAAAATAAAACGCCAGGGGACTGAAAGGAGAAACAAGAAAAAAAAGCAGAATGCGGTCTATGAGTTGTCTGGGGCTTGCCCAGAATTCCGAAACCGGCCGTTTTTTCCGAGTGTGAAGGGACATAAATCCTTTTTGGGGGTCATGATCGCCGCCGAAAGATGTTTCCGAAAATCAGCAGATCGAATGCAGACATTTCGCAACAGGCAAAACACAAAAATGAAAATAGAAAAAAAAAAAAAATGAAGACAAAAAAGCAGATAAAAGAAAACGAGACAACGGATCAGTCCTGATAGTAGAGAACCAAGCCGTAGAAACCGATCTCCGTCTCGAACTGTGCGAGAAATAAATCGAGGTGAAAAAAAAAAATAAAAGAGAAGAAAGAAAAAGAAAAGAAAAAGAAAAGCAAGGCGAGATAGACATGGAAGACGTGAGCGGTAAAGGGCACACAATCGGCTCAGCGAAACGGCCAAGCAGTGGAATCAGTATTCGTACTGGTTCTTTACCACCAGGACGAGCCCGGACCGCTCGGGTTGCCGTAGCCGCCGCCGCCGTAGCCACCGCCACCGCCGCTGTTGCCGCCGCCGTAGCCGCCGCCGCCGCCACTGTTGCCGCCGTAGCCACCACCACCGTAGCCGCCGGAGCTGCCGCCGTAGCCGCCGCCGCCGCCATAACCGCCAGAGCCGCCATAGTTGCCGCCGCCGCCGCTGCCACCGAAGCCGCCGCCGCCGCCGCCGCCAAACTTGCGGAAATCGCGGTTGCTGTTCGAGCCACGGCCGCGACCGCCAGAGCGTCCACCCCGGCCACCGCCGTACGAACCCTCGCGAGCAATGGTTTCGAGGAACGAAGGCACCTCCTGGTTAGCCTCCTTCAGCAGTTCAAGAAGGTCACGGACGACGCCGCGGTTGCCACGGTTGAAGAATGCCGTGGCCAGACCGGTGTTGCCAGCACGACCGGTACGACCAATACGGTGGACGTAGTCGTCGATGTCAGTGGGAAGATCATAGTTGACGACATGGGTGACGTTGGGGATATCGAGACCACGGGCCGCAACAGCCGTGGCGACGAGGATGGGGCAGCGACCGTTGCGGAACATTTCCAGGGCGCGCTCACGCTCGCGCTGGGTACGGTCGCCGTGAATGGAGGTGGCCGGGAAGTTCTGGTTGATGAGGAAATCCGACAGCGAGTCGGCCATGCGCTTCGTCTCGACAAAGATCAGTGTCAGGTTGCCGCCGTGGGTGTGGAGAATGTCCAGAAGCACGGAGCGCTTGTCGTTGTCCTCGACATACTCGATCTTCTGGGTAATGTTCTCAGAGGTGGAACCGACGCGGCCCACCGACAGGAAGATGTAGTCCTTGAGGAAATCGCGGGCCAGCATCTGGATGTCACGGGGGAAGGTGGCCGAAAACATGAGGGTCTGGCGGTTGTCGACGCCGGGCATATCCTCACCCTCGACAATGCGGCGGATCTGGGGCTCGAAACCCATGTCCAACATGCGATCGGCCTCGTCGAGCACGAGATACTTGATGTTGCACAGCGAAATGCGACCCCGCTCTATGAGATCGACAAGACGGCCGGGGGTGGCGACGAGAAGATCGCAGCCGCGCTCGATCTGGCGAAGCTGAGAGCCAATATCGGCACCGCCGTAGACAACACACGGGCGGACCCACGAACGGTAGGCAAACTTGCGGGCCTCCTCGTAGATCTGGGAGACCAGCTCACGGGTGGGGGCCAGGAGCAGGGAAGTGGGGTAGGCCTTGCGCTGGCGGCCGTAGCCACCGCCGCCCTGGTTGGTCGGAATAGGCGAGGGTCCGTTCAGGAAAGCCTGCGACAGGATGGGGAACAGGAAGCCGCCAGTCTTGCCGGAACCAGTCTGGGCGCAAGCCATGAGATCACGGCCACCCATGACAATGGGGATGGAGTACTTCTGAACCGGAGTGGGGACATTGTAGCCGGCAAGCTCAATATTGCGGATCAGATGGTCGTCCAGAGGCGGGTTGCAAAAGGTGAGAACCGGCTCGGGAACATCGTGGCCCGAGGCCTCGACGGGGATGTCGTCGTACTTTTCAAAGTTGATGCCGGTGTGCTGCTTGGTCGGGTCATCGGGGCTGCCGAACAGCTCGCGCTCCAGGCGGGGGTTGGCCGGGCCGGGGATGTGCTTTCCGTCGCGCCACTGGCCATCGCCCGAACCGCGAGCATAGCCACCGCCACCGCCGTGACCGCCACCGCCGTGGCCTCCGCCATGGCCGCCAGGACCGCCGTATGCGTTGGGGTTGAACCCCTGAGGCCGGTCCCAATTCTGACGCGGCGCTCCGCCCCAGTTGTTCTGGGGACGGCCGTTGTAATTTTGGTTGCTGAGATGCAATGTTAGCAGGCAGGCCGAGAGGTGTGAAATGGGGGAGAAGAAGAAGGAAGAAGAAAAAGAAGGATGAAAACCGAAATTAGGAAAGTGGAACTTACCCAGCCCAGGCACTCTGGTTGAGGCCGCTGTTGGCAGCAGCCGCGGCGGCGTCGGCGGGGGTGGGATCCTGGTTGCTGGCAGCCGGGTTGCCAGCAGCCGGGTTACCGCCACCGTTCGAAGCCGACATCTTTCCTCTCATATGAGGTGGGATGTAAGAACGACCGGTAGGCGCCTGCGGCTGAGCCTGTGTCTCGCCATTGGAGGGACCCAGGTTGAGGCCACCCATGTTGAGTTGATCAGCCATGATTGCGGTGTGCGATGGTGGTTCAGTTCAACGGGATCAGGTTGGTTGGCGTGTTGATTCGTCGAAAGTGATGACAGACGACGAGTGCTTGTAGGGAAGAGAATGGTAGTCTGACGTCGGGATGGATCCAAAAGTCAGAGTCTGGGCTGGTTGTAAACGAGACGAGAAAAGAGGCTGCAAAATGATCGACACGGTCGTAGCTCTCTCAGGAATGAACGTGTGTCCAAATGAGAGACGAGGTGGCGAATGAACGATTATGAAGCCGAAGTATAGAGAGCGTCTGGCAAGAGCGAGAACCAAACGTAGAGAAATTGGATGAGAAGCAGAAAGCGGACAGGCGCAAAGAGATACGATAGATAAAAACAAGGCAATTAGCAATCGTTGAGTGTCTCTTTGAGGCTTCTGTCCAAACGGAAAAGGTTGGAGTGTTGTTGAATGTGATGTTCCTCTTTTTTTTGACCTTCCTCGCGTGTGAAGAAGGGAAAAAAGAAAAAAAAAAGAAAACAGTTCTCGTATCCTCTAGAAGAAAAAGGAAAAGGCAAAATCTTCTAAAGGAAAGAAAAAGGACAGACAAAAACAGTACTGTGTTGGGGGGGAGGTGAAAAGGCCTCTCGGGGTGGGATGAGGATTGGTGAGGAGAAAAAGTTTGGAAGAGAGAGAGAAATGCAGGTGGGAGTCGACGACGAAAAAAAAAAATAAGTTTTAAGTTGTGTCGGGAAAACTTGGTCTCGGCTCGATCGGGCTAGACTGGAGACATGGGTGGTTTGGGGGGGGGGGGGGGGAGGGTGTTCCGTGCTGGCAGTCGATTGGCAGTGTTGCTCTCGCACGGTGGTAGATTGGCTGGGCAGATTGGGCGGCGGCTGATCGTTGGTTGGCTAGGCTCTGCAGACGGCGTCGTAATGGTGGCTGTCTATTACGAGCCGTATTTGGTGAGCGTTTCGTGACCTGCAGCGGCTATCGCATCGGAATACTGGATTTGTAGCGCCGAAAACCGCTGGAAGGATGCGCTGGAAAGAAAACCAGGGAGGCAGAGTCAGGGTATAATTTCGGGGCAGATAAAACCAGAAAAACAGCAATGTAGAGAGAGAGGAGAGAGAGGGGGGGTTGAGGAAAAAGGACAGAACGACGTGGAAGGGGATCGGAAAACAGGGAAGTCGCGAGTATCTTCCATGCAGCAGCCACCCGGCAGCGCTTCAGAGTCGCTGTGGTGGTCGATGTCAAACGCGCCTGTTTAGGCTGCCCATCTGAATTGGATGGGATTTTACTGGTCCGTCAGCAGGCAGCCAGTTGTCCCTCGACATTCGCACTGTTTGCCACCAGCGGCGAAAGTGTGTTCCGACATCTCACTAACGATAATGTCATAATTGTATTGTTTTTCTATCGCTCCTTGTGCCGCCTTACCTTGTGACTTTAGCAAGGATGGGCAGGGCTTTAGCCAACGGCAGGCAAAGGCTTGGAGAGCTGGGGAACGAGCGACAACGTCTTCAAAGCGTATTTCACAAATAATAGTACAAATATAGGCACCCGTACGGTTGTTGCGCGTACCGCTTTACCGCCGGCATGCTGCAGTCAAATCACGCTGCTTACATCGCGCTGCAAGGGCGTTGATTAGACGCATATCTCGTTGGATGGAGACCACGCCCCCCCCCCCCCCCCCCCCCCCGGAACCTCTAGGATCGGAGTGGCCCCGTGTACGCAGTGGACACCTGCAAGGTAACAGGGAAGGAGGATGACCATTTCCTAGTGGCTCAAAACGCAGATATCTGACATTGGCCAGCTGACCCAAGCCAAGTTTTATTGTCTGGTCACGTGCAAGTATGGCCTCGCTCGTCGCACCAACGGGCAGATGCCACGGGATGATGCTATCTCTTTTTTTTTGTTTATTTTTTTTCGTTTCTGACTTCTCCCATTTTGCAACTCGGTTTGATATTGTACAGGCTTCCGCTGCTCAGTGTCTGACCTGGTCACTGTCTGGCCAGCGTCCTCCCTCGACCATGATCACCTCCCATCGGCCTCAGCTGGCCCACTCAGGGAACATGGACGACCTTGTCGTCGTCGAAGCCAATGTCGACGATGCCGTCCTTGGTGACGGCCTTGACGATCATGCCCTTGAAGTCAATGGGCATCCTTCGCTTGAGCTCATCGGTGCACATGGTGAGGAGCTTGATGCCCTGGCCGAGGGTGATGTCCGGGGAGTGGTGCTTGTCGAGGATGGAGAGGCAGTAGTACTGGGCGTAGCCGTGGGCGGCGTAGGGGACGGGAGCGAGGGCGGCGAGGTAGTCGAGCCAGTAGAGGCTGGGCTTGTGTGTGATGGGGTCGACGCCGCCCAGCAGCAGGTTGACGGTGTAGGGCTTTCTTGAGCGCAGGCTGGAGGCGAGCTCGCCGCGGACAAAGTGGGCGACGGCCGAGGGCGACAGGTCGGTCTCGTTGCGCATGGTGTAGAGCTGAACGTTGGCCTGGATGTACTCGGCAAAGTGGACTAGAGGATCAGTTTTCAGTCCTGGTATGCCATGCGATCCCGGTGCTCACCCGTGTCGCCGGCCTCGCCCGAAAAGGCCATCAGCGTGTGCTTGTTGAGCTGCCGGGTCTTGTCGTCGGTGGCCTTGAGGACGGTGGGGCCGCGCATAGCAGCCTTGGAGGCGGCGATCAAGGTAAAGTCCTTGCCTGTGATGCCCAGCAAGACCTCCCTGGCCGACGGTTAGCTTCAGATGGCTGGGCTGGACGGGACTGTCCCCCCGCTTGGAGATGGCACGCACATTGTGAAATTTTGGAGTCTGTTGTCGTCGTCAATAGAGGGGAAAAAATGAGATGCGGGTGTCTGCAGGGGACAATGGTGGGAGTTGCGGGCTCGTCGACGTGGAGGAAGCTTTGCGTTGTGCCTGTTTGGAGCCTGTGCTGCTGCTGGCCGTTGAGAACGAACGCGCCATTCAGCTACAGCCTGCTGCTGTTGCGTTGACCGCCCTGCCTAGCTCCTCTGCGGCAGCAACAGCAGGGCCGGAGAATAGTAGCTCCCGTGGCCGGTGGTTGGTCCAACCAGCCAATCAGGGGACGGGCGGTGTGCTCATCTTATCAGCGATAGCGACCATTTTTCAGTGGAGAATTGGAAAAAAAAAAAAGTTCCATCAGAAGGAGCAATGGAGCAGGTCGTCCATTTTTTCTCTTTACATTTGGAGCGTGGCATCTTTTGAGCCGATTTGCCCTATTCCTCTGTGCATTTTCTCTGCATTGATACATCTAGCGGTTTTTTGCTCTCTTGGTCAGCCATCATGTCTTCTTTTTTCACCAATACTGGTGACAAGAAGCGAAAACGAGCAGCAGCTCCCGACGCCCCCAAGAAGCGAGTGGCCGCAGCCAAGTCGAGCAAGACAGCCTTTTCGTCGGGCAAACGGGCGTCGACCACGAGCAAGAAGACGACGTCGCGACAAAATGAGTCTTCCTCGGGGCTGAGAAACGGCGGCGGCAAGACGGCGGCGGCGGCAACGTCGTCGCGGCAGAAGAAGACAGCGACAGCAGCAGCAGCCGCAGCCGCTTCGGACGACGAGTCGATATCGGGCAGCGACTCGGAGGATGACGGCCTCGACAACTTGCTCCACGGCCGCGGCGGCGGCGACAACGACGACTCGGATGCCGCGGACAATGACAACGATGTGGACTCGGAGCTGGACGAGGTGGAGGGCGAGGACGAGGTGGAGACGGCGGCGGAGCGGCGGCTGCGACTGGCGGAGCGGTATCTGGAGAACGTGCGGGAGGACGTGGCGGCGGAGGCGGGCGACATGTACGCGTTTGACGCGCAGGACGTGGACCGCGACCTGATTGCGGAGCGGCTGCAGGAGGACGTGGCGGAGGCCAAGGGCCGGGTGTACCGCAAGCTGGCGGACGAGCTGTCGTTTGCGGCGGCGGCACACTGCCGGTGGCGGTGGAACGGGAAAAACGTCAACGCGGTGGCGGTGTGTGCGCCGTTTGCGTACACGGTGTCGAGCGACGCGTGCCTGACCAAGTGGCAGCTGCAGGAGCTGCCGGCGGCGCAGCAGGCGCGACGGGCCGAGGCTCGGGCCCAGGCCGGCAAGCAGGCCGACAAGCAGACAAAGCAGGCCAAGCCGCTGCCGCCCCCCAAGAAGAAGCCGCAGCGCGTGCTGTACCGCCGCGGCAACCCGCAGCGCCGCGGCGACCTGGCGTTCCAGGGCCACGTGGGGGCGATCTTGGCGGTGGCGGCGTCGCAGGACGGCCAGTTTGTGGTGACGGGCGGCGCAGACCGGCGGATGATTGTGTGGGAGGCGGCGTCGCTCAAGCCGCTGCGGGTGTTTACGCACCACCGGGACGCGGTGACGGGCCTCGTGTTCCGCCGCGGCACCAACCAGCTGTACTCGTGCTCCAAGGACCGGACGATCAAGATCTGGAGCCTGGACGAGCTGGCCTACGTGCAGACGCTGTTTGGCCACCAGGACGACGTGGTCGACATTGACGCGCTGGCGCCGGAAAAGTGCCTCAGCGTGGGCACGCGCGACCGCACGGCCCGGCTGTGGAAGGTGGTGGAGGAGACGCAGCTGGTGTTCCGGGGCGGCGGATCGGGGGAGCGGAAGGGGGCGCGAGGGGGCGACGGTCCAAAGGACCCGGCCCACGAAGGCAGCATGGACCGCGTGGCGCTGCTGGACGACGAGCTGTTTGTGACGGGCAGCGACAACGGCGCGCTGGCTTTGTGGAGCACGCAGAAGAAGAAGCCTCTGTTTGTGGTGCCGCGCGCCCACGGCCTCGACCCGCCGCCGCCCAGCCAGGCCGTCTACGACCGCGCCCGCGCGCATGACAACGACGACGACAACAACAAAACGCCGGCCGCGCCGCCGCAGCCGCGCTGGATCACGGCCCTGCGCACGGTGCCCTACGCCGACGTCGTCCTGAGCGGCAGCTGGGACGGCTGCGTGCGCGTGTGGCGGCTCAGCGCCGACAAGCGGCGGCTGGAGGCGGTGGGCGTCTTGGGTGGAGACGATGACGGCCACCATCACGGCCGCCGTCACAGTCGCAGCCACGGCGGCTGCCTCCCGGGCGTCGTCAACGACATTGCCGTCTTTGAGCGCGGCGAGCGCGGCCGCGACGGGCTCTGCGCCGTGGTCGCCGTCGGCCAGGAGCACCGGCTGGGCCGCTGGGGCCGCGTGCCGGGCGCCCGCAACGGGGCTGTCGTGTTCGAAGTGCCGCGGGCCAAGGCCGTGAACGGGGACGTGAACGGGGACGTGAATGGGGACGTGGGTGGGGAAAACAGCGGTGTTGAGGGAGTGGACAAGGACGGGGTGGATAAAGACGAGTAGCAGAGAGAAAAAAAAAAGCTGGACCAGCAAAAGGCATATCATACATGGCGTTTAGGCAAAACAAAGTAGCAGCAAATTCAGAAAACGTTTGGATCATTTCAGAAACGGGTGGATTCGCCATTCACTCTCCGACGCCGTGCAGACGCAAAAAGGCAGGCTGGCCTTTGTGGTCTATGTCTTCTCCGTGCCTTCCTTCCTCTTCTGGCCTGTGTGCTAAATGCTGTCATATAAAATGCAAATCGCTTGATGAAATGGGGTCCGCCATGCGGCCCCATCTATTCCTTATTCTCCCCGCCTGCCATCCTCGCCTCGTATACCATCCTATTCGTCTACCATCCTCATCGTCTACCATCCTCATCGTCTACCATCCTCATCGTCTACCATCCTCATCGTCTACCATCCTCCCCCCGGCCTGCTCATCTGTCCTCCTCGCCGCCCACGTACACCGGATGGCGCCGGCTGCCTGGGCGGCCCTCGACATTGGGTGGCTGCCCGGCCACATAGCCCACGCACTGCTCGTCGGGCAGGTCAAGCAGGGCGCGGAGCTGTCGCTGCTGCTGGTTCGCCGACGGCCGCGCCTGACATAGGGCCCGCGGGCCAGAACCGTCGCTGCTATTGTCGGGATCCGCCCGGCACACCGGCTTGGGCAGCCTTGCCGTCAAGCAAGGCCGGCTGCCGACCTCGACGACCTCGCCGTCGTCTTCCGAGTCGCCGATGGTGCGGTCTCCTCCCGGGTCCGCCCGGTACCGCTCCTTGCCGATTGTCTCGGTCGAAGACGGCGGGCTCCGGTCGAGGGAAAACGGATCCGAGTCGGCCACGGGCGTCGACAGCCGAGGCGCGGCCATGGGAGTCAACGGTGCGAGGGCCTCGTCCACGTCGAGCAGCAGAAGCTGGGGCGGCAAAGGCGGCGGCGTGGTGGTGGTGGTGGTCGTCGTCGTCGACGTCGATCGCAGCAGCGCCTCGAACGCGTCTCCGTCTCTTGGAGGCGGATGTCCTCCAGAGGCAGCGCCTCCGCCCGTGGCCAGAGGGGGCACCGGCCGTCCCTAAGGCCGGTGCGCAAACAAGGCCTCTGGCGACCCGGTCTGGAAAGGCGAGCTGAGGCCCGGCTCCACCGAAGCCGTCGACGGGGCCGACGAGTCCTGCCGGCCGTTCCTGCCCAGCGGCGCACTGCTGGCGGCCGCTGCGTCGCGGTGGTCGTCGTCGTCCCCGATGACGACCGACTCGGCGTGTGCAGCCGGTGCGTCCGCTGTCGCTGCCGCTGTCGCTGCCGCTGTCGCTGCCGCTGACGGCTTACTGCTGTCCCCGTCTTGGGCCGTCTCCGCTGCTGCCTTGTGGCTGCCCTGCCCGCCCTGCCCGCCCTGCCCGCCCTGCCCGTTCTGCCCGCTCTGCCCCCTCTTGTGTGCCTTCTTCTGCCGCATGAGCTGCTTGCGCGCCTCCTCGGCCGCCTGGAACGTCTTTTGCTCGTGCAAAATCAGATCGCGCAGCTGCTTGCGCATGTCCGGCGCCGACGTGTCCCAGATGCGCTCGCGGCGCAGCACCATGTCCTCGACAAAGGCGTCTGGGTCCTTGACAAACTCCTGGATGTACAGCAGCAGGTAGATGCCGCAGTCGCAGAAATTCTCCTGCTGCGGGATCGCCTTGGCCGTCGTGCCCAGTCGGCCCGGGTCCCGCGGCTGCACGCCCTTGCGCTCCGCCACCTCGGCCAGCAGCCACTGCTTCAGGTGCTCCACCGACGCGCCGTGCACGCTGCCCAGCGAGTCCAGCGTAAAGATGCGGCCGTCTTTCGGGTCCTGCTTCCGCGCGCTGGGGATAAACACCTTTTTGCTGCGGCTCCGAGGCGTCCGCCGCCGGGCTGCTGCCGCTGGCGGAGGCGCCACGACGTCGCTCTTGATCTCCTTGATGTCGTCGTCGTCGTCGTCGTCGTCGTCGCCGCCGTCGTTGTCGCTGCCGTTGCCGTTCGCGTTGCCGTTGGCGTTGTCGCTGCCGCTGTCACCGTCGACGACAACCTGCACCGAGGTAGGCTTGTCTGCCCTTTGCGGTTCGGACTGGCTATCCTCGACGTCTACGGGCTGGCCCTCTGCCTTTGTCGGGGGCTCCCCTTTTTCGTCGGCCGGCACAGGCGGCTTCGGAGCCGCGGCCCCGGCCTGTGCAGCAGCCGTACCGTCTTCGTCGTCCACCTCCACCGTGGCAAGAATGGACTCGCCCTGTCGGTGGCCTTCCCCGTCGACTTGCAGGGTGGTCGCAGCAGAAGCAGCTGGCAGAGGGTTTGGCTCCGTCTTTGTCTCTGCATTCCCCTTTCCCGCATTCTCCGTTTCCTTTGTCGCTTTTTTCGCCTCGCCCGCCTCGTCCTCCTTTTTTGCTTCTTTCGCCTTCGCCTCGTCCACCTCCACCTTTTCCTCCTTCTCCTCCACCTTCTCCACCTCCTCCACCTCCTCCACCTCGGGCATGGCCGCCGCCAGGATCTTGGGCACGTTGCACACAATGGCCACCCACCAGTGGGCGTGCTCGTTGACGGGCACGACAATGTAGTCGTAGGCAAAGAGGTCGGCCTTGGCGGTCCAGCGCTTGACGCCGTCAAAGGCAATGGTGCTGCCGCGGCGAGGCCGCAGCTTCTCGTAGAAAAAGGTGTTGTGGAAGTAGACGCGGCGGGCGAGGGCCGGATCGCCGCGCTGCAGCGTGTCCTGCAGAAACTGCAGGTAAAAGTTGATGACGTTGTCGTTGAGGAACTGGCCCTCGTCGAGCCGCGCCACGTCGTCCTTGTCCACCGTCGTCCGCGAGTACGTCAGCGGCACGCGCCACGCCGCCGCCCAGTCCGGGTTCTTCTCCGTCCACCGCTCCACCGCCGGCTCGTCTGCCGCCGCCCCCCCGGCTCCCGAAAAGAGCCGGGACGTCGACCGCGTGCTCCGGAGGCTGCGCCGCAGCGGCAGACCGGCGCCGGTGGTACTCGAGGCAGCGTCGTGGTCGCTCTTCTCCAAGTCCACAGTCTCTGCAGCAGCAGCACCGCCACCACGGCTGGTCCGCAGGCTTCGAGTCCGGCTGGCGGACATGCGAGATGCCGCCGACAGCAAGGCCACGTCGGGCGAGTCATCGGCTTCGTCTTCCTGTTCCTGGCGGCGGCGCTTCGGCTTCGGCTGGTGCTGCGGCAGGTCGCTCACGACGGGCTCGGGGCTGGCCTTGTCGTCGTCGTCGTCAAAAAAGGAAGCGTCATCGACCGCACGAGAGACCAGCTGCTTCTTGTTTTCCGTCTCGGCTTTTATGAACGACGTGTCAAACATCCGCTGCAGGGTGAGTCTGTGGCAGTTAGTTAGCGGTCTGTCCGGGTCTCCCCTCCATAAAAGAGCGCAAAGAACAGAAAAAACACTATAAAACCTACACCGGCAGCTCGGCCTTCTTGATGCCGCTTGCGCTCTCCGAGTCCAGCACCCACTTCTGCAGCCGCCGCGCGTCCTCGACGCGGCAGAACTGCATGGCCATGAGCGGGCCCAGCGTGGTGCTGCGGTCTGCGCGCACCTGCTGCGGCATGTCAAAGGCCACAATGGGCGAGTCCGGGTGGTAGCGCATGCCCTTGGCCTGCCGCAGGTTGAGCCGCAGCCAGCCCAGCTTCTCGGCCTGGGCGCGTGCCTTGTCTCGGGGCAGCAGCAGATGCGGCAGCGACGGGCTGAGGGAGATCTCGTAGGCCCATGACCTCTCAGTGGCGGCCCGGCCGCCGTTGTCGTCGTCGCCACCGCCCGCCGGAAAGACCAGCGATGGATACCAAAAGGCCGCCTGGACGCGCAGCGGCGGCTCGGGCGAGGTGGACCCTTGGACGGCGGTGCTGGTGCGGTCGGTCGTCTTGGTCGTCTTGGTCGTCTTGGTCGTCTTGGACCAGACGGCCGGCCCCTTGTGCGCCCGCTTGGCCGGCCGCTCCGCGGAAAAGAACTCCTGGGACAGCTCGTCGACGCTGTCGTTTTCGTGGCCCGCCAGCGGCCGCTTCAGGCCGCCGGCGCCGTGGCGCACCGCCGTGGTCGGCTGCTCTCGGGGCGGCAGCATGCTGTCGCGCAGCCGCTGTCTCTTCTTGGGGGGTGGCAGGGCGCGAGACGGTGCCGCCTCGAGCACAATCGCGAGGTTGGTGTTCCGGTCAGCTGCGGCCACCTCGTCGACCGACTCGTCGTCGTCATCAATGACCATGTGTTCACAACGCTTCATCGGCGACACCGACGCCGACGCCGACGCGCTCGCCCGGCTGCCGTCCGAGCCCCGGCGTCTCTGCCGTCGCCGCCGGTGCGAGTTGATGGACGTGTGCTGCTCGACGACGCGCAGCTCCGGCACGACGGACATGCTGTCGCAGACGCTGACGTTGCTGCCAGAGTGGTTGCTCTTGCTGGACGAGAGCCGGCGTTTCGTCGTCGTTGTCGTTGTGGCTGTGGCTGTGGCTGTAGTCGTCGTCCGCGGCGGCAGCGTCATCGGCGACGACCACCACTTTTTGTGGCCTCCCGTGGACGGGGCCGAGCCGTCATCGTGTGAATGCGACGGAGGAGGTGTGGTGGCAGTGGTGGTGGCCGCCGGCGGGGGCGGTGGCAAGGGCAAGGGCTCTCGTTCTCGTTTCCTCCTCTTGAACAGCGGAGGCGACGGTGCGGCGAGAGCCGGCTCGGGGTCGTCGAGGCGTTTGGTGGTGGTGGTACCGCCACCCCTCTGGGGGTGCGGCGGCTTCTTCTTGGTGAGCGTGTTGATCGGTTTGACGCCATAGTTACTCTGGCCCTAGTCAGCACGTCGAAAAAAAAATAGAACAAGGGCTGCACGATGGAACAGGACTCACATGTCGACCGAAGAGAGGCATGTTGTCGGCCCCCCCGCGCCGGTTCCAACGCTTGGTCAGGGCTGCGGGAGATGGGAAGTGGTGTAGGGTGTTTTCATAGCATGGTGCCGCCGCGGCCGGTCGTTCTTCTGGGTTGGGGGGAGGGGGAAGGGAGGAGGTGTGTCGTTTGGGAGAGAGAAAGTTCAGCGGTCGCGGCGTGATGATGCTTGCTCGAGGGCCGTCGGGGTTCAGGGGTCAAATCGAACAGTCAGGAAGCAGACCAGTGTCCGGATGGTCCTCGATCGTCGCCTGGTCCGACAGACGCGGGCAGGACGCCTTCACCGAACTCTCACGTTTGACGCTTCGGACGGTCGAGACGAGAGGCAGAGAGACGCGAGGGACGCGGCCAGGAAGCTGCCGAATGCGCGCGCCTACAAGGTCTCTCTGTGCAAAACAGATCAAGGTTGTCGGGAGCAGCAGCACCTGCGGTCGCAAAAGGGAGCGCGGACGAGAGGGGGGAGGCGGTCGTCGCTATGTGACGTGTTGGAGTCCGAGATCGTGAAGCTGGAGGTGTGAACTTTTTTTGCTGATTGGCCTGCCTGCTAGCATGGTGAGTAATTTAGTGGGGCGAGCGCTGAAGAGAGGTCACAAGACCCAAAAGTCAGTGGACGCAGTGAATGCAGGCCGCTCTTATTATTACTATGCTCTTGGCCGAAAGAGGCAGCAATGGCTTTTCTCGCGTCTACAGTGCAATTGTGCAATTCATGCATCGTGCAATTCGTTCAATTCGTCCAGTCTGTCTAAACCACAACTCAACGCCGGCTCCGTACTCCTCCCCAGCCCCATTCACTGTCACTGCCATGTCCATACGCCACACTATGCTGTCTCTATCTCTGCCCGCCGTTCCACCCCCCCCCCTAATAGTTCTTCCCCGTGTACGCGCTCTGCACGCTGGCAAAGCCCTGCGGGCACTGGCGGCCGAGCCCGACGCTGCCGCTGCGCATGTAGCAGACCTTGGCGGCGGCGCAGGCGTCGCTGGTGCAGTTGGGGCTGCGCACGCTGCTCTTGCCCTGGTACGTGTTGAACTGGCTGACGAGGGCGTGGGAGGCGTCGGCCTCCATGGCCTCGGTGACGCGGTGCCAAAAGGTGGCGTTGAGGGGCGCGTCGGCGGGCCAGCCGGCGGCGGTGCCGTAGGCGGCGCGCGTCGAGTACTCAAACTGGAAGACCGGACCGGCGCCGTCGAGCGTGCTAAAGCTGTTGACGTCGGCGTAAAAGGTGTAGGCCTCGTACACCTCCCACGAGCCCGTGTCGACCTCGTACAGCCGGAAGCCCGAGTTGAGGTTGGTCAGCGGCGTGATCGAGGGCCCGATCCAGCCGCTGGCCACGGCCTTGTCGGCCGTCTGCTCCGTGCCGTTGTTGGCGTAGTACACCATCACCTGGTCCTCGTGCGTGTGCCCGAAAAAGGCATTGGCAATGACGTGCGGCGAGTAGCGCTCAATGATCTGGTACAGCATGTCGCTGCCGTTGGGCAGCGGGTTGGAGCCGTCCCAGCCGCTCAGCACGTGGCCCACCAGGTAGACGCGCTCGCCCGCGTCCTCGGCCTTTTGCAGCTCCTGGATCAGAAAGGAAAAGATGCCCGAAAAGTCCGGGTCGCGCGCGTGCACCAGCGCGTAGTAGTTGGACTTGTAGTAAAAGTCCGTGTTGAGCGTAATCACCCGCAGGCCCAGCGGGTGCTTGATCGAGTAGCCGCCGTAGTGCAGCTCCGCCTCCGCCGCCACCTCGCCGTCCACCCAGCCGTAGTGCTGCCACAGCGCCGCCACGTGGTCGTAGTCCCACGAGAACTGCTGCCCCAGCGGGCCGTCGTCGTCGAGGGCCAGCGGCGACGCCAGGTTGTCGGGCGCCGAGTCGTGGTTGCCCAGCGCGCAGTAGACGGGGCCGCCAATGTACGACTTGAACATGTGCCAGATGGACGTCTCCACGTAGTCGACGTAGTCGTGGCTGAGCTCGTTCTGCGGGTCGTGGGCCACAAGGTCGCCCGTGTAGAGCGTCAGCGCCGGCGGCGACTCGAGCGACGTGCCCGTCAGCGGGCCCACGGCCTGCAGGGCTGCCAGCGCCAGATAATACGGCGAGTCGCACCCGTAGTAGCCGTACAGCGGCGCCGGCATGACGATCTCGGCACTGCTGCTGCTCGTCGACGGCCGGCAGCAGAGACCGCTGGTGCAGTTGCCCTCGCTGCCTACGAGGTAGCGCGCGTCCAGGTGCAGATCCGACATGTGCAGCACCTTGACGCGCTTTCCGCTGCGCTGCGGTACCGACGCGTTGGCCGGCTTCGCCTTGGGGAACACGGCCGTCACCGGCGCCACCGCCGGGTTCGCGCAGTACGTCGTGCTGAGCGACGCGCAGATGTACTCGCCGTCGCCGCCCGTGATGTTGGCCTTGGCCAGGATCTGCGTCCACGCCGCCCCAAAGTTGTCGGCCGCGTAGTTGGTCGTGCACGTCGAGTTGCTCGAGTACGCCTGCGAAATGCACAGCTCCGTCATCGCCGCCGGCAGCTTCGACGGCGCCTGCTGGGCCACCTGCTGGGCCACCTCGAGCGCCGCCACGCAGCGCGAGCAGTTGGACGCCGAGCTGTTCGAGCCGATGATGTCGAGGATCTCCGCCATGGCCGACGCCACCAGCGACTCCGCCGCCGCCTCCGTCAGGTTGACCGACGGCGTCGGGTACAGGATGGGGTCCGAGTTGCCCTGCGGGATCGTGTCTGGGTTCGTGAGGTTGAGGGGGTACGTGATGTTGAGCACAGGGTCGTGCAGCGCCGGCTGGGGCTCATTGGTCGGGCCGGGTTGGACTGGAGTGTCAGCAAGGCATGTAGTGAACCGAGTGAACCGAGTCCGTCCATCAAGGCCCGCCTGTCCTCACCATAGTAGCTCGAGAACACCGTCGTCGGGAACGCCGTCGGCACCACGTACGACGACACGCCCGGCAGGGTCCGGTTGCGGCAGGCACCCAAGGCCAGGCCGGCCTGGGCTGCCACGAGTGCGGCAGACGGCTTCATCGCCAAGAGCAGCAGCACGAGAAGGCTGGACGAGATGCACAGGAGCACAAGAAGGGTGACAAAGGTGACAGCAGTCCGGGAGCCCGTCGTCGGTCGAGAGAGGGCCTCCATGGTGCCCTCGGGGACCCTGGGGGAGGCCACAGCTATATACTCGCAGTGTTGTTCGTAGTGTACTCGTAGAGCGTATTCGTCGACGGGCTGCGCCCGCCTCGTCTGCACTTGTCAGGGATCATCGAGCGTCCTTGCCCTGGCTGGTGGAGCGTGGTCGATCGACGAACCAACACCGGCATCCGCTTCGAGCACGACGAGGTGGCCTGGGTGGATGCGATCGCAGCAGAAAGCCTGCAGGTGCAGCTGCGTGCAGGGAGATGGACAGATCAAGCTCCAGGCTAGCCCCAAATCTGCGGTTCGCCCGATCCCACCCCAGCTAGTAATGGAGCAGAACGTGGGCGCGACCGCCAAGCCCATAGGTCCGCGTCCGACAAGCCTTTCGGGAAGCCCACGGGCGCCCCAGAAGCGGATTCCCACTGCACGAGCAATGCAGTAAGATTGTATTTGTATGTATAGTAATCCGGTATTACGTTTGTATCGAGTATTACATATCGAGTGTGGCATGGCATGACATGGTGCGCTCTTGTGCTCCATTGGGTAGGTGCGAGCTTTGCGACATCTGCTCTTTCCGGAATTTCCACTTGTGCTGCTTCCCTTATGCTATCTTACTTCCTCGTACTCGTAATACTCGTAATAATCCCGTCTGCGCAGAACATACAGCTAGTATTCGTACGCATCACACCCCTGTCGCAACCCAATCGGCTCACCGACGACGCCGCATCTTCTGCAGCTCTTCTAGAACCGGAAGACGGTGCATGCAGTGTTAGCGGCCGCGTTAGCAGTGTTGGCTGTCAGTCTGACCGTGCCGCTCAGCGATCTCGGTTTGGCCATGTGCTGCCGTTGTCTCGACACTTTCAGCAGCCGTGGCCACAAGTGGCGCTTCTTGTGAAGAGTTGACAATCGGAGCTGCGCGTCCTCAGATCTCGCTTGCTCTCCCGCACGTGAGCCCGAGAGCTTCTGCATCGACAATTGCATCTTTGCATCTCAGCTGTATTAGTCGCCGTCCGTTGTCAGGTTCTACGAGGTGCCACCAGCAAACAGAATAATACAGCCAATAAGGCAATTACACTATTGTCCCGCCTACAAACCTTCCAAACTCACCTTCCGCCGGGACAAAAAAAACCTGTCTACAAATGAAGACACGCCAGCTGTCGGCCCTTTCCACTCTGCGTCAGCACATTTTCTATTTTTTTTTTCCTCTTTCGTGAGCTTCGTTCATTCAGCCTCAGCCTGTTGGCCTCCCGATCAGAAAGCTGCCCAGATTAATGTCACGTCTTGATCACCAGCTATCGCAAACATTACTAAGCACCGTCCCGCTTGCTAGGAGCATTAGCGCGCTTTAGGTACGCCTCTGTAACCGATCCCGCTATCGTGCAGTCGTGTCGGAAAGTCAACTTCAACTTGCACGCGCCTCAACGCCCGCCCAGCTCGCCCGGTCGACGCACTTTGCCAGCCGCTCTCTTTCCGAGCTGTTCCCGGTGGAAAGAACGTAGTTCTCTTCCTCCGTGACGTGTCCAGCGGCCCTGTGCGCGTCAGCGCTTCGCGTCCGACGACTTGGTCACGTCTTGGCGACGATCTGTCTGATCTGTCTCCCCCCAGCACACACAACAACGACAAGCGACCTAGCCGTTCCGCCCCAACACCCGATCGATGCCAGGCTCCGCCAGCAGCAGCCTTCAAGACACCCCGAGCTCCATTTCCCGGCCTCGCCAGAGACCTGTGCGGAAGACACGCCCCAGCAGAGTCGCTCTCCTGAACCTGCTGTCCAGCGACCGAGACGACAGCCTCCCATCCTCCGGCAACGTCCTGCGCGACGGCAGCGGTGACGGCGACGAGACGTGGTACGCCATTAAGGATATTATCGACGAGCGCGTGGAGAAGCGCCGGCGCTACTATCTGATTGACTGGGCCGACAACCCCGAGACCGGCGCCCAGTACCCGACGAGTTGGGTGAGCCACGGCCTCCTGCTTCCTGCCTCCTGCTTCCTTCTTTGCTCCTCGTGCCTGCTGACCCGCTACAGATCCCCGCCAAAGACGCAAGTGCCGACGCCGTCCGTGCCTGGAAAGCCATCAAGCGCCAGAACGCAAAGTCTTCCAGTGCCGCCTACGCCCCCAGCAGCACCAACGGCTCCCAGACCCCCGAGCCGGTACCCGTCTCGCGCAAGCGCAGCCGCACCCCGTCTGACGACGGCCCACCTGCCGCCAAGGCTCAGAAGCGCCACTCACAGACGCCCCGCAGCCGCTCCTTTCACGTCTCCTCGCAGTCCTCCAGCCGCGAAGCGAGCACAGAAAGCCCGAAATTCGACGAGCCTGCACCAGCACCGGCCGTCGACAAGCCCGCATCGTTTGTCATCCAGATCGACCCCGGCTCCCAGTTTGACCCGGACGAGTACCTGCGTCTGTCGCAGCTGCAGTCCCAGTCACAGTCCCAGCCGCAGCCGCAGTCTCAGGCCTGGGAGCAATCTGCGAGCCAGCCTGCCAGCTCAGCCTACATTACCACTACCGCCGCTGCTGCTTCTGCTGCTTCTGCTGCTTCTGCTACTGCTGCTACTGCTGCTACTGCTGCTACTCCCCCTCCGCAAGATAGCAACTTGCGCAGCTCCCCGCGCACTATCCCGGACTCGGACGGCGATACTGCAATCGCTCTCTCCAGCCTGACCGACTCGAACGCGTCACAGCCCACAGCCAGCGCATCGGACCCTTCAGGCCTTCCGGGCATCCTCTCACACCAGCCGGGCCAGAACAACAGCGGCGAGGCTGTCACATCCCCTGCCCAAGCTAACCAGCTACGCGAGTCCACAGACTGGGCCTCGCAGGCAGAACCCGTCCCAGCACACTATCACACTCTTCCCTGGGACCCCATCCGAGACTGTGTGCAAGAGCCGGACCTGAACCAGCAGAGGGAAGAGGGCCACCAGAGTCAGGACCACCAGCAAACTCAAAAAGACAGCGCTGCTACCTCGGGTGACAGTGGAGACGGAAGCGGCATCCATTTTCTGACGCAGCCTGTCCTGGACTTCAAAATCGTGTCCCAGAGCGACTCCAACTCAGCCACAGCCAGAACTCCTGCGTCTCCGGAACATCATATCGACGGCCAGTCTGTCATCCCCGAGTCCACGCGTCCAGAGCGAACCAGCCATTACCTGCACTCCGCCCAGATTGTGCAGCCGCTGCTCGACAGCCAGGATCTGCTTCTCGAAGAACCGTCCCTGGAATCGCAGGTCTCGCATTCCTTGTTACAGCCCTCGCAGATCGCCGAGGAGGAAGAAGACAGCCCCGGCTACACTGCCGTTCCTCGTCCGGATCAACCGGAGCCGGAACCCGCAGACGGAGAGGCTTCCCACCGGGCAATCATCCCGTCCTCCCAGTCCCTCATCGACGACATGGAGAACTCGCAAATGTCCGCTGCCGAGATCCTCAAACAGGCACAGCAGCAAATATTATCAAACATGGTGACCGAGTTTGACGACGACCCTGCGGTTCAAGCCGAGGTCGAACGACTAACGCAGGCAGAACAAGCGTCGCAGCCGGCCGGACCTGCCACTGCTGGGCCTGCCACTGCTGAGCCTGCTGCTGAGCCTGCTGCTGAGCCTGCTGCTTCTGCGCCTTCTGTTACTGAACCTGCCGCTTCTGTTGCTCCAGCTGCTGTTGATCCTACACCGTCAGCACCGCCACCGAAGCCACGGCCAGAGCCACAGTCAGAGCCGCAGCCAGAGCCTGAAGCCGCTCCCGCCACAACTAACACGTCTCTTCTCGCCGGGCCAGACACGCCTATGCCCGACATGGATATGGAGCACAACTCAAACGGGCTGCCCTTGGGAGACCACCTCGACGAGCCTGCGTTGGAAAACGACCCGGCCGTGCCGGCCACCATTGCTCCGTCGGCCCTCTCCCTGACCGCTCCCATGTCGTCAGTGTCGCCGCCGTCTTCTGAAAATGCCGAAGGGCTCGCCCATCTTGAGCATCAGGCAGAGAGCCACTCGTCACCTTTGGCGGGCGGCAGCTCCAACCGGACCGACCGGTCTGCTTCTTTAGCCACGGCCGACAGAGAGGAGGAGGAGGAGGTTGTGTCATCACCTGCGAGCCCCATCTCGTACATTCACGACTACATTGTCACCTTGCCGCTAGCGGCCAATTCGCGACAGCGCTACATCGACTTTATCATGAGCCAGGAGAGCCAAAAGACCGTCAAGGCGTTTGGCCAGGTCTTTGCGCGGGACGTGGTCGAGCAGCCCAACCCCGACATGATCGCCCGCATCGACGTCATCCTGCAGAAGCTGCTCGACCTGGCAGACACGCCTCCCTTCCACAGCACCCTGCCGACTCTGTCGGCCGAGGCCACGATGAAGTATGCCGCCAACACCAACAGCAAGTTCTCGTTCCTCTATGAGCTGCTGAAAGCGATCAGCGGCCTAGACAAGAAGATCCTGATCCTGGCCCAGAGCCCCATCGTCCGCGACTACCTGCAAGGGCTCGTCGCCGGCCTCGGCCTGCCTGTGCAGCGGCTGGACAAGAGGGAGGAGGAGGTCAGCCGAGACAAGAAACACCAGGTTTCAGTCGTTCTCGCCGACACCGCCGTCAGCGCCGCCAGCCTGCCCTCGGACGTCGACTTTGTCATCGGCTTCGACCACACGGCCCGGCTGTCGGGTCTCCTGACGCACTACATGGACATGGCCGACCGCACGGGAGCGCGAGCCGACGACGGCCTGCCGCGGCCTATCGTGCTGCTGCTGGTCGCCGCCTACACACTCGAACACGTCGACATGCGCCTGTCGCTGCGCAGCATTGACGAAGTGGAGCGCAAGAACGCGCTGTTGCTGTGCACGCTCGAGTGCCTGGCCTACATGCAGGACACGGTGTTTGACGAGGCGTTGACGAAGCCGCACGAGGCAGCCGAGGCCTTTGCCCATTTCTTCAACGACCCGGCCACCGACCTCGTCTACAAGCCCATCCCGCTGCCCGACTCTGTTTTTGATATCTACATCTCATCGTCGGGCGCCACCAAACCCGTGCTCTCCCAGGCCGAGTCGGCCTCGCTGTCGAACCTGGTCAGCGTGACGAACGCCCGAAAGCGACAACTGGTGGGTTTCTCTTCTTTTTTTCTCTCTACTTTTTTCCAGTGCTAACCCCTCCAGGAGGACGACGAAAACATTGCAGACGTTAAACGCCCTCGCATTGATGAGTCGCGCACCCCTATTGTTCCGAAGCAGACGGCCCGTGTCAGCGACACCGCCACGGCAGCTCTAGGCGGGCCAGTTCTGACCAACGGGCCGACTTTGGAGATCTCTGTAGCCCAGTTCGAGGCCCTTTGTGCAAAGGTGTGTTTTCTTCGGTTATTTCTTTTTTTAAAAAAAAAAATAACCCTATCGTCTGGGAGTGACTCGCCACTAACAAGACAGACGATGGCACTGGAGGCGCGGTTGCAAGAGAAGGAGAGCCTGGAAGCCCGGCTGATGGAGCAGGTGCGCAGCCTAGACCGTGTGGCCAAGGACAGTGCGTCGACGATCCGGCAGTGCCAGCGCAAGCTGGTGGAGACCACCAAGGATCGGGGAGCATTTGAGAAGGAGCGCGACAAGGCGACCAAAGAGGCCGAGGGGGTCAAGGAGCGTCTGACGGCACGGGACAGCACGATTGCCGAGCTCAAGGCCAAGGACAAAGTCCAGGAGGCCAAGCTGGCGGAGGTCCAAGGGTTCCTGGCCGGGTCGGCGCAGCCGAACGCGGCGCGGGTGGCAGTGGCCGAGACGGCGGCGGCGGAGGCGGCGCGGAAGATGGCGACGCTGGAGCGCAAGGTGGCCAACGCGGAGACGGACCTGGCGCACGCGAGGCGGGCGTACCAAGACGCCTCGAATGCAGCGGCGGACCTGAGCTCGGAGAACCGCGACCTGAGCGCGCGCGTCAAGGAGCTGGACCGGCTGGCCTCGGCCAGCTTGCGCCAGATCCACCAGACGAACGCAGCCAACGAGGCCGCGGCCTGCCGGCAGCAGTGGGAGGACCAGCAGCTGGTGCTGCACGAGCGCGAGCGCGAGCTCGAGTGGACCCGCGAGGAGCTGCGCGTGCTCAAGAACGGCCGTCGCGAGACCCGCGCCCAGAGCGTTCCGCGCAGTCCCCGCCTCGGCATGATGAGCCCGCGCACGGTAGCGGGACGGGGGGGGTCCGCCGGAAGCAGCCATGGCCACGGCCACGGCCATGGTGGTCACAGCCACAACAACAGCACCAGCAGCAACAGCAACAGCAATAACAACAATAACAATAACAGCAGCGGCGCCACCCTCACCATCAGCCGCGGCAACAGCCCCGCCGCGGGCAACTTTGATGGCAGCAACGGTGGCGGCGGCAACGGCGGCGGCAGCGGTGTGGCCGGCATGACCTACATCAACACGCAACAGGGCGGCGGTCGATGGGGACATCTGCGGGACTGAAGAGGGGGCGGGGGAGGGGAGTGAGGCGAAGGGGGTTGAAGGTCAGGTCGAGGATTTGTATTTGCTACGGAGACGTGTGAGAACAGAGCGATGGGGGCGATCCCATCTGCAGCTGTGGCGCACGTGTGTTCTTGTATGTGTCTGCGTATACAATTGTTTGTGTTTTTTTTGTGTTTTGCTCGGCTGTGCGTGTTTCGTGCAGCGGCGGAGCAGACGTCCCGTGAGGGCAGATAGTACCAGTTGTAAGGCAGTATCTTTCAGCAATTACATCATATCACACAAGGCAAGCGAATGCCGACTTCTCGAACCCTTGGAAAACAGCTCTCGCAGGGGAAAAAGCTCTCCGCTCCCGATTTGGAAAAATAGAGAAAAATGAGATGGTCAGAACAAACAAGGCAGAGAGTGTGTGTGAGAGGGAGAGGGAGATGAAACAACAAGGTGAGACGAGACCAAGACAGTAAATAGAGGCCCACAGAGAGAGAGAGAGGAAGCACAGTGAAAAGAAAAGAGAGGTGGTGATCAAAATCTAGTCAAATATACAATTGTGGATTTCGGCGCGCATTTCTCTCTTTTTTTTTTTGAAAGTCGGTGTGGGCGGCTGGTTTGTTTCTGTTTGTTTTTTTTTCTCGTTTTTTTTAGTTTGGTGTTGTCTCCCGTCTCTTCCCCCATCCCCAGCTCTCTTCCCCGTCGATCCAACCATTCCAACCACCCCTCCGATTCATTCATCCGTCCCATCCAACCACGGCCAACCACTACCACATGCAGCAAAACTGCTCCAACACCAGCAAAAAAAAAAGGACTTTGCGAGGCCAAAAGAAAAAACACAGGAAAGGAAAAGGGGGAGGAGGTCTGTGTCCGAGTCCCGCGCAAGAGGGGAAAGGGAGAGGGAAAAGGGGGAGGGGGAAAGGGGAGCATGCGCGGGAAGGAGAGGAGGGGGGCGTAGAGGTATCTTATTTGCTTGCCCCGGGGACGCCCTCCTTTACTTCTCCTCGGGGTACAGGTCCTCCTTGAGCTCGATGCCGAGCTCCTCCCGCAGGGGCTTCAGCTCGTCGAGGTACTGCTTGTACTGGCCGGCGTTCTCGACCTTGGCCTTGATGCCTGCAGGGGGGGGGTAAGGAAAAGTGGCATGTTAGCGACGTCTTTTCTCGTGACTTGTCAGGTCAATTGGGGTGCCATTGGGTTCCCGCTGGAAGGCGGGGGGGTGCCCGCCGGGTAAGGAAGGGGGTCGTCCTACCCTCAAAGACGCGCACGGCCGTCGGGTAGTCGTTGACCCTCCGGGCGGCTTTTAACGCGGCGACGAGCACAGACGGCGACGGCACCAGGTCGTAGGCGAAGGCGTTGTTGAGGTTGCGCTGGCGGAGGGGGGGGGGAAGAAGACGAGTCAGCAATGCTGGCATGATGGAAAATGCCCAATGGTGATTGGTGGACCAATCGGGGCAAGGGATATTCTGCCTTACCTGCAGCTCAAAGACGTCCTGCACGCCGTCAAACTCCTTCTCGTATCTGTGTGCGGACGGTCAGCCCCTGCCTGTCCTGGCATTGGTGGTCGAGGGAGGTCGAGGGAAGGCAGGACAGCCATCTCTGGCAGTCCCGGCAGTCCCGGCAGGCGCGGCAGTGGCAGGAGCCCCCTGCCTGCGTGTCGCGGGAGCCTCCTGTGTGGGATTGAGCCTACCTGGCCGAAAACTCCTCAAAGGTCTCCTCCTGGTGCTCCGAGCGCAGCCGCGCAGCCGCGCTGAAGCTGGCCGTGGGCACAAACGCAGCCGCAGCGGCCGCGGTGGTCCGGGCGTGCAGTGCCGTCATGGCCGCAGCGCCCATCGACGTGGTGGCCGGGCGGATGGGGTTGGCGCGGAAGAACGAGGTCGCAGGGCCGCGGGCGGCGGCGCGGAGGATGGCAGCGGACATGTTGAGCGGCGGAAGGGATAGAGATGGAAAGGAGCGGAGATGGCGGGCGGTTCTCAAGACAGAGAGAGAGAAGGCGGACGGGCGAGGACGGACCGGGCAAATGCGCGATGGGATCTCGGGAACTGCTGGTCTGCGTCAATTGAACCGTGTCTCTGCAATTGCCTCTCGGGCGTGCACAAAAAAAGGGCGGCGGCTCTGGCCAAAGACGAATTGAGTAAACGGGTGCCTACCGGTTGTGAGGGAAGCAAGCGGCGAGAAAAAGGGCGTCTGGGGGATGCGAGAGAGCAGAGGGAAGGAAGGGAAGAGAAAGGGAAAGTGAGAGCGAAAATCGAATGATGTTTTTTTTTCTCGCTCGGCTACAGGTGCTAGTTACCACGCCTGGTGCTGCTCCTTCCCTACCACCCACCCCCCCCCCCCCCCCCCCCCCCCCAATCCACTTCCCGTTATTTTCTCTCACCTCTCTTTGGGTCGCGCCGCCTCGTGGCCTCAGGCCGCCAGACTGGAGCTCCCCCTCGGCCACTACCCAATCAGAAGCCGTCTTTACCAATCGCCGAGAGGTGGGCTGACTCGGACTCGCCCTCTTCGCCCAAAGGGAAAAGACCAGACGGCACGCCAACATCACGCATTTTTTCGAGTTTGGGCCGCCTTTTGCTCCTGCTCTGCCCGCTCCCTATTGGGATTTTCCCGGGGGTTGCCTTCTGGGGAACCCTCGTCTGCACCTGTTGCGTCGTTCGGATGCAGCCACCGTGACCCTAAACCCAGCTTCCCGATTGGCTGCTTCGTGCTTCCCTTTCGGGATTTGGATGCAGCCACGGTTCCCAAGCCCCAAATAAGGGCACCCTAGCTCCCATCTCCCCCCCCCCTTGGGTGCACACAGGGCCGTTTCGTCTAAAGATGCCGCACTCTGTGCGGTTCATGCTCTTGTCCTCTTGGCATCTATCTCGGAATTGATCACGTGTATTATCACGTGTACACTCTCACGTGCATGACGTCACGTGTCAATTACATGTGCCAGCTGCACAAATATATGCATTCATATGTATTAGCACGTGCGTTATCACGTGAAGATTACATATGTCAGGTGCACAAATATGTGCACGTGTGTGCATTCTCACGTGATCGTGCACATGCCTGCTTTCGATCCGCGGCACCGGGACGACCTCGCCGCCGTCGCACCAGGATGCCGTCACGCAACCGAACCCCAAGACGGCAAGCAGCCAGCGCCGACTCTCCGTCGGCCTGGTTGCTTCCTGTCCTTCCGAACCCCATCTGCGAGCACCGACCACGTGTCAAGAGCCCTCCAAACACGTCCTGTGCGCCTTCTGTCATGTTGTCCTTGCGAGACACGGCACGCCCCCCCGATGCCAGCGACGACGCCCCTCTTGCCATTTCCGAGGCAGGGTCCCAGGGCCAGGGCCTGTCATGCCTTCCCATTTTTCCCATTTGCGACCCCCGAGGCCGCCTCCGAGGCTGTCATTTCTGCTCGCTCGTGAAAGAAGGCGGTGTGGGGCGGCAGAACCATATGCCTCGGTCGCGGTGGAGGGTTCACGTCTACGGCCAGGGTTCGCCATTGGCTGCACGCGATCTCCTGCATTTTAGGTTGCCATAGGAGGGAAATGAGATTGTGCATAGCGGCGAATCACGCGTCAGCGCGCGTGGGTTTTGTTAGCGGGTACCTTGTTCGCGTCACTATTCACACGTAACTACACGTACCGCCCCAACCCACTCTGACTTCATCGCAATTTTTCTTCCCTTGTCCAGGCCAATGCTGATGACCATTCTATGATTGCAAGGCGGCAGGCTGTCCCGAGGCCGTTCCTTCTTCCTTGCGCAAGCCTGCAGTACCCTTGGTTCCTTCCTCCACAGTACTTAAACCTAAAACTAAACTTCGTAATCGTCCCCTCCCAACGGGTAGTCCGGACTTTCCCCTTTTGCGACTTGTCCTCTTTAACAAGTACTCCAGGAGCCCGTATTTTGGACCGTTTTTTCTGCATCCTCTCCCTCTCTCTCTCCCCTTTTATTTTTGGTTTCTTCTTCATCGTCACTCCTTTCATCCCTCCCTCATCTTGTCCCCTTTCGCATTCTGTCATCTCGACGCCTCTTTTTTTTTATCCTCTTTCTATTGTTTTCTTAATTCCTCTGGACTGTCGCGCAAGTAATTTTCCTCGAACGACACGCTCTGTGAAAGGAAATTCAACGGCCTGTTTCACAACCCACCCCAAAGACAAGACAACTTGCTTGTGTTCTCTGCCGTCTCTCAGCCTGTTCGTCTCCTTCGCGGACAATTCCATCGGGGCCATAATCCCTTTGAAGCATCTTTACGTCTTTTCTCTCTTGTCCTGACTGCCATCACGGCACCATCTGTTTCTGGTACGCGTGCTTTCCCCCTTTTTCCTCTTCGTGTTTTTTCTCCCAATCTCCCCCCCCCCCCATTCCCCTAGTTCAGGTATGCGCTTCCGCGTACTAGCCATGATGCCCAATGAAATGCCATCGCATTCATCGCATTCTGCCAGAAGCGTGAATGGCCCCTGGCTCCTCTCGTCTGTCTGCATATATACATCCATCTGCACGCCTACTTGCCTAGCTGTCCTTTCAGCCTTTCATCCTGTCAGCCTTTCCTTTCAGCCTTCCTGACCTCGTACTGACAAGACACGTGCGCTTTAGTCTTGCCTCGTGCCGACTTTCCTTTGCCATCGCGCCATCCCATCCTGTCCTCTCGACCATCGACCATCTTGTTGCTCAACCTCCCAAGATCACAATGTCGGCTGCATCAGAGTCCCTAGCGGACTTGTTCCAAGTTGCTGCTCCTTCGCTGGATCGGCCCTTCGGCTTGAAGCTGTGGCCCATCTTCAGCAAGGGTTTCGAGTATGTCGTCGGCTACCCGGCCGACGACTTCGAGTTCCTCCCAGGTCGGACTCCCATGTCCACCCTGACGGAGACGAGCATCTTCATCTTCTTCTACTACGGTGTCATCTTTGGTGGTCGCGAGTGGATGCGTGACCGCGAGCCCTTCAAGCTCAAGGCTATCTTCCTGGTCCACAACTTCGTCCTGACTACTGTCAGCCTCCTTCTGCTGGTTCTCTTTGCTGAGCAGATCATCCCCGAGGTTGCCAACAATGGTATCTTCCATGCCATCTGCTCGGTGGACGGCGGCTGGACGCAGCCTCTCGTCGTTTTGTACTATGTATGTGTCCAGCCCAGATGCCGCGTTTGCTGCATCTGCCGCATCTGCTTGTCAGTTTGAGGCCGCGCAAAAGCTAACAGCCGTGTACAGCTCACCTATCTCACCAAGTACCTGGAGCTGCTCGACACCGTCTTCCTCTTCATGAAGAAGAAGCCTCTGAGTGCGTCAACATATCCCTGTCACCTCTTGCTCGCAAATGTGCTAACATCGCAGCTTTCCTCCACTGCTACCACCACGGCGCCACTGCTCTGCTCTGCTACACTCAGCTGCTCGGCTCGACCGCCGTGTCGTGGGTGCCCATCATGCTCAACCTGGCCGTCCATGTCGTCATGTACTGGTACTACTTCCAGTCCGCCCGTGGCATTCGCATCTGGTGGAAGGAGTGGGTCACCAAGTTCCAGATCATCCAGTTCATCATTGATCTTGGTAAGTCTTGACCATCTGGCTCTCTGTTGTCTGGCTGTAAACTGACCGTCCACGCAGGATTCGTGTACTTTGCTTCGTACACCTACTTCACCTCGACCTACTTCCCTCAGTTCCCCAACTTTGGTCACTGCGCTGGCGAGGAGTTTGCCGCTTTTGCTGGCATTGGCATCCTCAGCTCATACCTTGTCCTCTTCATCTCGTTCTACGTCGCCACGTACAGTAAGGACGGCCGCAAGACGACGTCCCGGAAGGCAGTGCGCCGCATGAGCCAGGCGCCTCTCCCCGACCCGCACGACCTCATCGCTTACCACCCAATTCCTACTGCCACCACCACCGGAGCCAAGGCCAACGGCAAGACCAATGGCATGACCACTCGGTCGCGTAAGGCATAAGCAATGGTGGTGCGATTCTGTGCAGGCGATGCCACGGTCCTCCGATACCGTACCAATCAGTGCTTCGATGCCTACGTCAACAAAACAGGCTACCGGAAGCAGCCGGCATCTATTTCCTTTTTAATTCAGCCTCCTCTTCCTATTTTCGGAAGGCGCCTATTTCTTGCACAACCAGACGCCAAATCGGACATTGTCCCCCAGCCCCCCCTCCCCCCACCCTCTGAGTTGGCTTGTGGTTGGCTTGCACCCCGATAATAAAAGCTGAGAGGTTACGAGACTATTGGCATTGAACATCACATGACTATGAACGTTGGCCAGCTTGGGGTTAACTACTGGACAGACGAGGAGTGAAGGCCAAAAAAAGAAAAAAAAAACTGAACAAGATCAACGACCAGGGTGGTGGGTGGCATTGGCTTCCTCATCGGTGTGACATGACAAGGGAAAGGGTAGGATGGTTAGGTGGGGGACGTTTTCGATGAGCGAGGACAGGGTGCGTTTGTGTGCAAGTGCATGCGAACAGGCATCACATCTTTTGGGATCTCTCCGCAACGGAGTTGAGAGCTGGGTTGGCATGGTTCGCATAATTCAGGAGGCATCAGATGGATGGCGTGATCCTTTTCCGGGAGTCCAGAGACAAAAAAAGGGGTACAGATGGGTGCATTCGGTCTTCTCGACTGCGTTGATGGCAGCGTGTGTTCGTTTCTTTCTCGCTCCTTCGGCTTCTTCCCCGTCATCTTTTCTTTAATTTTCTTATTCTGTATCGACCCTTGTACCCACCACCTCTCTTTTGTCTCTGTTCTTTGTTTATATACTTCCTAAGGATGGGGAGAAGACGCCGAACGATTGGCAGAGTTCCTGTCCCAGATAGCTACGACTCTTAATAGTGGCCGCTGCCCTCAACAACCAGTATTAATTCGAAAAAAGTTTTATGAAAATTTGGCAAGCAAGGTGTTGTGTATGACTGTCTGTAGGCAAAATGCAGAAGATGATACGGCTGAACATGTACGAGTATGTTTGTTATGCTTCATTATGCGTTTTTCCGTATTCGGAATGCCCGCCTTTCAGCTTGCCCAGGGGCCATTCCATGAACAGGTGGAAGGGCAGGGAGGGGGGTCTGGATATCACAACACGGGGTGGCAGACGCAGGGGAGGTGATAAGACGTGCTTAGAGGGTCGGAGCGGCAGTGGTGCGGGCTGCAGGGAGACGGCAAAGGTCATGTTGGCGAATGCCAGGGATGTCTGGACGTGCGGCCAGGGAACAAAGCGTGTCGCTGCCCTGCCCTGCCCTGCCTGTCTCTCTGTGCGGCAGTTTCGGCAAGGCGGACGCAGATGCGGCGGGTCAGAGGTCTCGTTTTTTTTGTTGGTGTGTATCTCTTTCGTCATATCCCTCTCTAAAGGGGGTGGGTGAAGGGAAGGAGGAGGCAAGGCTGCTGCCTCCTCCCCTTGCACAGGGGGCAGACACAAAAGACATACAGCAAGGCCGCGGACAAAGCGCGGGCAGTCCTTTCTTTTGGGGGGGGGAGTTATCGGGAATCCGGTTTCCATCAAGTCCTCTCGCCCCGTGATCATCGACACATGAGACATGAAGGGTGCATGAGTAAGGTACTCGGAGACAAGAGAGAAAGAGAAAGACAGGGAGAGGACGCTGCCCCAAATTGACGTCCGCCAGTCAAGGGAAGAATGCCAAGCAAAGGGAGCCCCCCCCTCCTCCCTCTCCGTGTCCAGAAAGGCAGCGGAAACAAAAAAGGAAGAGTTAAAAAAAAGGCGAGAGGGAGATGATCGTCGCCGACGGGCAGCAGGGAGAGGCAAAATTTTTTTTTTACGTTTCCCACCCCCCCCCCTTGGCTTCTTCACCCTTTGTTCCAACGAAAGAAACGTACTTTTTATCTTTTCCTTCTATTTGAAACAGCATCCGTCTGAAGGAGGGGGGGGACATACACCCCCCCCTCCCCTCGCAGAAAGAGAGGGGCTTCCACGGGCCTGTCCCGACAAGTTGAGACGGTGGGCGAGAAGACACGGAAGGTGATGGTGGCCCCTCCCCCCCTGCCCCGGCTCCCGTCTGCAACCACTTTAACAAAAGGGAACGGGGGGGGGGGGGGGGGGCTGTGACAAAAGAGGTCAAGAGGTCCAAGAGCAACCCCCCCCCCCGCATTGCACTTCAATGCTCTTTGTAGGAGAGGGCAAGGATGTGTGTGTGACGTGCTCGCAATGCATTTCTTTGGTTCCCTTTCTCTCTCAGAGAAAGGCCTGCGCACAGATGGAGGGGGAGGGTCCCGGTCTACGTGTTTCGTCGTGGACCCCGGAATGCGCCGTTCGTGAACCATGTGCCGTGTGCCGTGAGCCGTGTGGCCTCGATTACGTGACCGGCGTGTCATGGGTCCCCCCCCCCCCCTGGTTGGGAAACGGTGCCGTCTCCGGACGGTGATGCATCACTTACACGTATTATTACAGTACTGTTGTAAAGGGACGAGCCAGAATCACACAGAGTCACCTCTACAGAGCAAAAAAATTGTGAAAAAAAAAACTTGTAAAATTAAATGGACTTCGGCCGTTATTACAGTCATCTTCATACGGGGGGTATCATCATTCGTTCTGTCCCGTTTGTCCCACGCGTTTCCCAAAGGAAAAAAAAAATAAAATAAAAAGATATGCCAAAATCCAAACAACACCGTGGTGGACACACCGTGGCCCAGCCATGAACCCCGGAACAAAGGAAATCCGAGAATGGAACTATCAAACACACTCGTACAGCACACACCGCCTACACATACACCTCAGTGCGCGATCCGGAGGCTGCGCCGCCGCGCTGCCAGGTTGCTAAAGAGGTTGGTCGAGCTGCTCCGCTTGCCGGTCACAGGGGTGGCCGGCGTGTCAGGCCGCGAGGGCGACATCGGCATCGGGTTGCCGCCCAAGGCTGCTGACATGCCGAGTGACTTGCGACGTGCGGACAGCACAATGTCGTTGTAGGTGACGGGCGACTGCGGCGCTGGTGGCGGTGCCATCGGTGCCGACAACGGTGCCGTCAGTGGTGCGGATAGCGGTGCTGACATTGGTGCTGACAGCGGCGCGGTCGTGGGCAGCGGGAGAGGCGCGAGCTGGGGGGCCGTGTTCGACGGCGTGAGCGTGTTCTGCGAAAAGTCCTGGCTGAGCAGCTGACGACTGCGGCGACGGCTAAGCGTGAGGGTGCGTGTGACGCCCCGGAACAGGCCGCTGGTGGGGGTGGGCGTGCGGGAGGCCAAGGAGGCCGTGGTGGCCGAGCGCAAAGGCAGCCCAAACGGAGTCGAGTGACGCATCGGGGGCTCCTGGTGCAAGTCGGGCTTCTGCTGTTTGCGCAGGAGGGCTGGCGGCCCGTGGGAAGAGTGAGAATGGAAAGAGTGTAGATGTGATTGTGATTGTGGTTGCGGCTGCGGCTGCGGTTGTAGATGGGATGGTTGCAGATGTGATGGCTGCAGGGGCGACGGTACGTGGCCGCTGGCCAACATCTTGTCGAGAGAAATCGAGTTTCGCCGTGCATAGGGGTCGATATGCAGAAAGGCCGGCAGGGAGTGGTGGCTCTCGGCCGGGGACTGGACCGGGGCCGGGGACAGGGATGGAGACGGAGCCTTGGGAGCGTTCTTGTGGTAGCAGTCGTGGTCGGCGGTGCTGCTCATGCGCAAGGCACTCCTGCGGTCGCGGAAGGAAGCCATGGGCATGGCCGGCATGGCCGAGGTGTGGCAGTTGAGGTTCGAGTGGTCTGTGTTGTTGGTAGAGTTGGTGCGGCTGCTGCTGCTGTGGGTGGACGAGGCCGAGTCGGAGGACGTCGACGACGGGCGTGTGGAGATGGGGTTGGACGAGCACGAGGTGGACGACGACAGCTCAGGCATGGATGCGGGCGCCAAAAGGCCGCTCTGGCGGCGGACCTCGCGCTCCAGGCCGAGATCGACGAGCGACGGCTTGCCCGAGAAGACGACGGACACGAGGCGGGCGGTGTCGTGGCTGTGCCGCCGCGGAGGCGTGGCAGACGAGAGGGCGGTTGCGCTGCTGCTGTTACTGGCAACGGCGGTAGCGGTGGCAGTGGCAGTGGCGGGCTGGCCGGGCGACAGGTCGTACTCCAGCATCTCGCCGTCGTAGGAGTCGCAGTCAGACAGGTCTGAGAGGTCGCCGGCGGAGGATGCGTCTTCTTCCGACGACAGGTAGACGTCGTGAGGCGTGGGCAGAGCCTGTGAGCGCGTCTCCTTGTCGACCTTTGCCGCTTGGCTGTCGGCGGACGTGGCCGTCGGCGTGGCGGCCATGACCAGAGCCTCGAGGAAGCGCGAGCTGCGGCGTGCGTTGCGCTCGGGCAGCGGTGGTGCCAGACTGTTCCGGCGAGACTGTTCTTGTGCTGGCGGCTCTTGCTGCTGCTGCTGCTCGGCTAGCTGTGGCTGTGGCTGCCCAGCCGGCGTCTTACCGGTCTCGGAATCCATTCTGGCGAGGAAGAAAGCGCCTACGTCGTCGTCCAGGGGGAGAGGGGGAGAGACGGCCTGCGACATGGTGAAGAGGAAGACGAAAAGAGAAAAGAAAGTATCAAGCCGACAGAAGAGTGCACGAGAACGGGTGTCGAAAAAGTCGACGGAGGACCGACCGCGTCGACAATCTGCTGCTGCAACGGTAACGGCGTTTCGGGTCCCAACGTCTCTTTGTTGTGTGCCAATCTCCTTCTCGGGTGGGTATGGTCGAAATCGAGGGGGGGAGTCGAATAGGGGTAGTCGGACGGGGGACGCCGATCCACAGCAATCTCCCAGATCAAGAATGGCGTTCGTGTTGGCGATGACGGCCACGAGTTGCAACAAAACAAAGCACGAAGCCCAGGACCAGCCAGGATAGAATCGAGGCGGAGGAGAGGTCAAAGGGCGAGAGCTTGGGGTAGAGAAAGAGAAGAGGGAGGCGGGAAGGCAGGAAGGCGGAGAGAGGGGGGGGGTGAAGGACTCTATTTTATCAAGCAGGCTGGAGAATGGGCGAGACGCTATAATGGTCGCAAGAAGCTGAGCATTCACATACATATGAGCACACACACACACACACACGGGAACGGATCCCTGGTCGCCAGACCCTACCGCGTTTCTTCCCTCCCACACCCACACACGACCTCTGACACGTTAACGACACCCCCCTCCTGTCCACCCATGCGACCCCCTGGCTCGATCCCCCCAAACTTTATGCAAGTACGAGTATTTTGTAGGAGTACATGTACGACCTGCCGCATTCCCACAGGCGTTCGTGTATTTGTAGCATCCTTTCTTGTCTTTTTCTTGTTCTCGAAAGAAGGAAAGCACCTACCACCCCCGTATTAGTATTACGAGTAGGAGCATTACACAGGCAGTGCCACGTCCGGGAAGGAAGGAGCACACACTCCAAACACAGCAACGGCTGCCCTCGTGGCTTCCGGATGCAGCGTGCTCTCAGGCCGCAGCACGACTGGCCGCGGACAAAGCTCCTCCATCTCAGACAGTGTCTCGCGCTCCTCACTGGCTGGAATGGAATGGGAAATGGCTGGGAGGTTGCCAGTGGCAGCATTCCAGACGCCAGAACGCCGAAAACAAACAACAAAAACATGCCCCTAAAAAAAAAGTCGGCGGGGCTATGACGGCGGGCTTGTTTGGCTTGTTTTGCCTCCCGTCGATCCAGCCGGTGTAGAGTATGTACGAGTACGGGTATCTTACGAGAGAGAGGAGCATCTGCACGATATGCACGTCCGGAAAGAGTGTGGCGCCCGCAGCAGGTCCAGGCAACGTCTTCCTGGTAGCGCATGCTACCAGTCACTTGCAGGCCCCTTCTGCAGCAGGCTAAACAGACTAGGCCGCGAAGACGAAGACCAGGGGAGAAAAGAGAGCCCACCTCGTCTTCACGGCCACGCCATTACCGCAGTGATTTTTTTTTTCTTTTTTGGTTCATTTTCTTTGCCGTTCTAGTCATAATCCTCGCCGTGATTTTTTTTTCTTTTTCCTTTCTTTTTCTGTGCCTCCTCGTCTTATTCTCGTGGACGTCAGCTGATGGACTGCTGTTCCGCCGACGAGCTGTTCCGCCGACGAGCATGAAACGGAGAGGGAGAGAGAGCGGCCGCAGGGAGGGAGGCTGGCTCGCTAGCTGTTAGTCCCGTAGCGCGTCTGTCTCCGGCGCCTGTCTGCCTTTTTTTTTCGCGCTTGTAACTCGTAACAGCCGGAGGTGGCTGTCGTTGCGTGATGCCAACGCCTAACCTGTTCCGAAGGAAGACGTTTACGGCGAGGCATTTCTCCCCCCCCTCCCTCCCTCCCCAACACCCAACACCGCTCCATCGGGAGCCGTTTTCGACGCAGGCTGCTGTCGTGGCCGGCCATCTCGTGTGGAGTTTGTGTGCCTCCGAGCAGGTTTTTTTTTTTTTTTTTTTTCGATTATCCGCCTGTCCGCTTGTCCACGCTGGTGTCTCGACGGAATTCCTTCAGGGTGACTCTATGCATACGTGCATACAAGCATACTCGTACACTCACTTGTACAGGAGGCGCAGTCTGCTCCCCAGCCAGCTGGGTCTCTCTCTCGTGCTGCTGTGTGGGCAAAGGTTGTTTGTATACATTCCTTCCAGCCTGCTGTGCCTTTTTAGCGGTGCCGAGAGGAGAACAGCGCCCTTCCTTCTGTGTGTATTTACGGAATACGGCGTGCTTGCTGCTGCAGCGTCTCGTCTGGACAGCTGGCCAGGCGGGCGCGAAGGAATGCCAGCGAATCGTCGTCGCTTTTTTTTTTCTCTCTCTATCCTGCCCGGGCACCCTCCCCCTTCCTAGGCTCCGCCCACACCACCACCGCAGCCTCACACCGCTCGTCGCAGAAATCGGCCGAGAAAAACGCTGGCGGCCTGCTCTGTCCTTTACTTTGCGAAACGGCCGACCGGCCCCTGGCAAGCAGACCACCGGGAGGCCATTGTAAGGCGACCACCCATGGCGGGCGTGTCGCCCTCCCTCGCGAGTCGCCCTCGTGAGCCACCCTCGCGAGCCGCCGCCCCTTCCCCTTCCCCTCCCCCCTCCCCCCTCCCGTCGCTCGCAAGCAACCCTCCCTGACGCTGCCCACCTGTCCACCCAGCGCGCCCAAAGGCTGGCCAACCAGGCAGCCAGACGGCTGTTCGCAGACCAGATGGTCACGCAGACAGCCAACCAGATTTGGACAGGACCTGCAAGGTGGTTCCCCACCAGCGAGTCCAAACGTGCATGCATGCAGGAGGCAGGCACTCGTAGTCTACTCGCTGCCAGTACGTACGAGTATGTACATACGATAATACTCGGACAGCCACACTGGCGCCAGACAGTCCGGCGTGTCGCCACCAGGCAGTCGGGTGGTCTAGCAACACCCTCACTGGACAGGACGAGGTCGGCAGGCGACCCCATCCAGCGACCCTATCTGCAGGTGTGTGTGTGTGTGTGTGTGTGAGTGTGAAATGGTCAAAAGAGAGTGTGTGGGCGGTGGGCACCCAGCCTCTGGAGGGGAAAGGCAGGAGGGGGGGGGAGGGGCTGCCTTTTTGGGCGCAGTCGCTCTCTCGCTCTCTCTCTCTCTCTGTCGTGCCTTCTTTGCCCAGCCAACCACCCCCAGCCAGCGAATCGCCCATCGGGAGGCAGCCGTCCGGCAGAAAAAAAAATAAAAGGCGAAAAAAGAAAAAAAGTACGACATCCGTATTGTAGTAGCGCCTTGCTGGCATCGTCATCTGATGTCGGCACCGCAGAAGAACCTCCCGGTGGCCACTTCGGCAGTCTGCGAGGTAGCATTCTCTTCAGTCGCTCCCGTCCGGTCTCCCCTACGAGTGCTACGACTATTTGTACGAGTACTCTTTAGTTGAATGTATCTTGCACTAGTCGTATAACCCAGTTTACTCGTACAAATGCACCCCTATGTATGTTCCAGTTCTCCTCGCGTCCTCTTCACCCCTATTCCCCTTTCCCCTTTCCCCCTCGGTCATCTGCCCTGGCCTTGCTGCTTGGGGCCAAAAACCTGGAAAATCCGATGCGAAATCGCATCATGGCCGACTAAGCGGGCCAGGTCAGGAGGGCGCGAGGGAAGGGAGTGGCTGTTTCACGTCGTTCTTCTGGGCGCTAGCGCACGCACGCCCCCCTGTCGCGATGGACGGGCTCCGTTTGGGCTGGGAGACGTGGAGCCATTGGGGATGGGAGCATTGGGAGCATGGGAGCATTGGGAGCATGGAACCCGTCACTGCTGGCCGCGGGGCGGTTTGCCCGTCTTTTTTTTTTCTGCGTGCACGAGCAGCAGCGAACCCGCGGAATAGCGAGCCGGCCTATCTGACAAGCTGCCTGTGCCGTGTGCGTGGGTACCGCTGGTAAGCTCTCCTGCTCGACCACAGGCACAGCCCAGATACACGTCTGACGGAGGCGGTGCCCAACCAAGGAAAAAAAAAATCCCACAGGAACGAGTGCGAGTGCGACCATATTTACAAGGCAAAGGAAAAAAAAAAAAAAACTGAGCCCGATTCGTGCCCTGTCGTGGTGGGAACGCCCCATGTAACCATGATCTTCCCTGGCAGCCAAGAAAGCGGGCACGCCGTAGCTTTCGTACTGGTGCCGCACGTATTATGTACTCGTACCATGTCACTCTCTCGTGGCACCAATTCGCCAACGATGCAGCGATGCAGCGATGCAGCGATTTCGCAATTTTTCCGCGTGTTTTTATTGAAAGTACCTGTTCCTGTTCCTGTTCCTGTTTTTTTCTTTCTCCTTCTTTCCCCGCTGTTCTGCTGCAGATTGTCCCTGACTGCTTCCGATTTCCCTGGTTGCTTCCCTCGCTGCTGCCGATTTCCTTGGCTGCTTCCCTCGCTGCTGCCGATTTCCTTGGCTGCTGCCGATTTCCTTGGCTGCTGCCGATTTCCTTGGCTGCTGCCGCCACCGCCGCACTGCAGCCGTTTTGCAGCGCCTCCTTCGTATCTGACGAGGGGTGCGCCACCGCCGCTTTGCAGGCAAGGCTCCCGTGGCTCTTTTGCCCGCTGCGGAGCCATAACGTGTCACTGCCTTGTGCCAGTTGCCTGTGCCAGTCAGTGCTTGTGCCTGTGCCTCACAGCTGTTCCAGATCGGCGATGGGAAAGGAAGGTCGAGGCCCCCCCAACACGGCCATCGACTTGCAGATCGCTGCATGCGCCACGACTGGGGGAAAAAGAAAAAGGAAGAAGAAAAAAAATGGACTTCAACATGCACGGCAGCGGCACGTTGGGCTTTCCGGCAAGGGAAAAATAAAAAGGCCGTAGGAATCAAGGATATCACCGTCCGAACGCCCCTCTCCGGCGGGGGGAGGGGGAGCGGCTCCTCCTGCTCCTGCTCGTCTATCCGTCAGCATGTGAGCAGCCTGTGAGCAGCCTGTATGCAGCCTGTATGCAGCCCGTGAGCAGCCCGTGAGCAGCCCGTCAGAAAGCTATGGTTTGTGGGAGGGGTGTGCTCTCGGTGAGAGAGGGAGTCATCAAAAGTCATCTTTGTGCACACACAGACGCCTGCCGGCGGCGGCCTCTTGTCATCACGCCGAAACGGCCAAGATTGCCTCTGTAGAGCTTGGGACTGACATCACCCGGAACCAATTCCATTTTTAGAAGGGCGAGCACGTTGCGGTTAATTGTTTCTATTTTTCTCTCGTCCGCGCCTTTTTAGAGTCTACATAAGCGTCCTATGATTACGAAGCAAGCACTTAAGATACCACACCAGCTTCCCCCCGCGAGCGGTGTGCCACCCCCAGCTGGAGCTGGAGCAGCTAGCGAGCAGCCGGCGTGGCGTTCCGCAGAGAGAGCACATGTTGTCCGGGACTACGAGCGGGACTACGAGCGGCGCAGTGCTGCGCCGCGGATATGTGCGCTCTGATAATGGCTGATGTGTGAACTACATTTTGCTAGCATCCGCCGCAGAGCTTACTCGTACACCTATACGCACGCCTTTCGGGAGTGACATCCGCGCAAAGGAGCAGAGGGCGGCCCTCGGGCGAACACGATCTGCGGACCGGCGGCGGCGGCGCGCGGAATGTCTCGTTTTTGAAACGCAAGTGTTCGAGAAAAAGGACTGGAAGTTTTTTTTTTTTTTTGGAAGGGGGGCTCAACACCGCTTGGACTCGATCGATCTTGTGCTTATTTTAGAACCCTGTCCCGGGGAAGGGGGTGTTCGAGTGTAGACACACAAGACACAAAAGACAGCACAAAAGACATTTGTGAAACCAGGCGGCCGATTGCAGAGAGAGAGAGCGACAAAATGCTGTGCGCACCGAGCCGTACAAAGTAAGCATGCAGCAGCATGTCGTCAGAGTGTGTCAAGACGTGTGTCAAGGCACACACACACACATACAACAAGTAAAACGGTCTCTGAAAAGGGGGGTCGACGTAACAGAACAATGCGTCCGCATCGCCGGCATTTCGTCAAGAGGGTGAAGAGAGTTCAATACGTCAGAAAGGTCTGGGACATGCGTCTTCTTGTGCATGCATGCAAGCACTGTACCAAGGGGAGGCCAGCTGAAAAGAAGCAGAGGGCCGGCACTAGAGCAGGAGAAACCAGAGTCTGTGTTTTATTTCTTCCATTTTTTTTTCTTTTGGCGCACTCGTATGCGGACCAGCCTCGCATGCATGAGAGTCACCGCCGGTGGCTCACAAGAGGACGCCCTCGTATCTCATGATCCGTGACTGGCCGAGGCAGCAGGCAGAGCAGCGGAGAGAGCCTGCATAAGCGGCTATCCGAGCGTCGGCCTGGACGCCGAAAAGAAAAACCAGAGCTAGCCAGCAAGCTCGTGCATGCATGCCGCTGGTATATGCGCGCAGACGGACTCCATACTGCGGAGCTCCCCTGGCAGAAAAGAGCTAGCTGTCTCGGAGAAAGAAGAGAAAAAGATGCAAGATATTTGTCCAAGCGCAGCTCCTAAGTAAACTCCATTCCTGCATTCGCGCTATTTCTCGGCCGTCCATAACATGTGAATGCTCAAGCTTAGATGAAAAAGAGACACAATCAAGAACACAGGGGAAAAAAAGAAAGCAGAGAGAAAAAGATGAGAGAAAAAAAAAAAAAAACGCTCGCTTCGCCGGGCCAGTCTCTCTTTTTTTGATATCAACCATTCAACCATATAACCACCCCACATGCGATGGGAACCCGCCGGGACCAGAAAGCGTAATGCACCTCTCACCGCCACAGATCCATCTTCTCGTTCTTCCTCTCGCCCGCGCTGCTCTTCGGCCGCGGCCACAGCTCCGCACCGGCGCCGCTGCTGCTGTTCCGCTTGTGTGAACCGATTCCACCGCCGCCGCCGCCGCCATCACTTGCATCCGGAACGGCGAGAAAATTCCCCGGGCCAACGTTCATCAGCACGCTCTTGCGAGCGCCCACAGATCCCAGGTCGGCGCCGAGGCCATAGCTGCTAACCGGCCGGCTGCCGCCGCCGCCCTGGCCGTCCGCGTCCCCGCCGCCGACGACGATCGAGCTCCAGTTGATGTCGTCGTCGCCCTTGGTGAAGACCTCTAGCGTGTGCATCTTTTGCGGTGAGATCATGCCCGCAAACGGGTTGTTGCTGCTGAACCGCGGGTTGTGGCCGGCGACCCACGGCTTGAGTGGCGGGGGCGACGGGTCGCCAAACGGGTTGTTGTTCTGCGAGAACTGCGAGAGCTGCGAGAGCCGCTGCGATTGTAGCTTGGCCGGCACACCGCTGCCGCCACCGCTCTGCCCAAACCCAGGCGAATGGTTGGGGCTGAGGAAGCCGACGGGCGATTGTTGAGGCCCGATGCTGAAAGGCGACAGGGGCGAGGTGAGCGTGGAAGCCGAGCCGGAGCCGGAGCTCGACGACACGGGCCGACGGCTGCCGTGGCTGCCGCTGCTGCCGAAATCGGCGGCGGCGGCCGGGATCGTGGGCGGCAGGCCGAGCAGAGACTCGGGGAAGAGGGCGTCCCGCACGTAGACGGCGCGCAGATTCGGCAGCCCGCCCGACAGGATGGAGCCAGACAAGTAGTTGTAGTAGGACCGCGTCACACCCGCGTACGGGCTGACGCCGTCGACGGCCCTGATCTCGTAGTTCAGCGTCCGCAGCGACGGCGACTGCAGCGGGCGGATGTCCCGGGTGCCGGCGGCCAGTGGCAGAGACGTGGACACGGCGTCGGCCAACGTGAGGTGGTGCAGTGACGGCGCCAGGGCCAGGATGCTCTGCAGCGACCATGGCTTGACGCCGGTGCCGCTGATCGTGAGCACTTTCAGAGCCCGCCGTGCGTCCGGGCGGCTCAGGTACGCCTGCAGGCCGGCGGCGGTGACGCTAGTCGTATCGGTGAGGATGAGCTCCTCGAGTGGCGGGATGTCGGGGAGAGAGAAGGCGGACGAGTCGGCGGCGTCGGCGGTGGCGGCGTCAGCCGAGGAGGGCGTGAGGACGTCATCAGAGAAGGTGTGCGGGCCGGTGACAGAGGCAGCCGCTTCCGTCACCTTGAGGGCGCGCAGCTTGACGAGCGATCCGAGGACGTGCCGCAGCACGACCGGGTCCATGCCAATCTTGACCAGCTCTAGCACCTCGAGGTTGCGCCACAGCGTGCCGGAGGCGAGTGCCTCGAGGCTGCGCTCGGCGCCACTCACGTAGGTCATCTTGCGCATGTCGGGGCACTTGCCCTGCAGCTCGACCTTGAGGCCGGCATAAACGGGCTCGTTGGTGAACAGGCCCTCGGGCAGGTCGACGTAGCGCAGGTTTGGCAGCACGGAGATGGTGCGGGCAATGTCGGCGTGCTGGGACTCGCGCAGCATGTAGGGGATCTTGAGATACTGGACCAGGGGGCCCAGGCGGTGGGTGGGCTCGTCGCGGAGGGTGCGGCAGAGCAGGCGGAGGCGGACGTTGGGGGTGTCTTCGGGCACGGCATTGCGGTCGAAGAAGGACCGGCGCTTGCGCTTCTCGGCGAGGATGCCTTCGCGCTCGCAGTAGTGGACGGCGTCGATGCGGATGCTCGTGTACCTGGAGGTCAGAGATGATGAGCAGGACAAAGCAGGGCAGGAGCAGAGCAGAAGCAGGGCAGAAGCAGGGCAGAACTCGAGACATACAGTGCTCGTTCCGCGACCGGACGCCAGCGCCGGCACACGCGCATGCACTGGGCCAGGTCCCGCATGTCGCAGAGCATGCAGGCGCTGCCAATGCTCGACTCCTCGCACTTTTCGTACGTGCGGTCCTGGCTGTGCAGACACACGTAAGCAAAGATGTGCGCGAGGACGGCGTCGGGCAGAGTCGAGAGCGCGTGCGACGACGCGCGGGTGGGAAGCGCAGCCCCGGAGCCAGACGTGCTGCTGCGCCGCCGCCGGCCGGTGCTCTCGCTGCTCTTTGCATGGCCGCTGCCGCTGCCGCCGCCGCCGGTCAGACCCTTCAGGGCCCGGTAGCCGCGGCTGCCGTTGGCTCGGGGTGGCGACGAGGAGGCGGCGACGGCGCCAAAGGAGGCGGGCTCGGCGCTGGGAAACTCTGGCCCGGTGGGGCTGACAATGGCTAGATAGCGCTGGTCGTCCTGGTCGAGGCCATTGCGGCCGGCCGTGGCGGCGTGGCCGTTTTGTTTTTTCCTCCGCGTGAAGAGCTTCATTTTGCGGAAAGAAAGCTTCATGACGAGAAAAAAAGATCAGAGACAGGAAGAAAGAGAAGGGGAAAGGAGGGAAGGAGGGAGGGGAGAGGGATGGTGGCGGGCGAGCACACGGCGAAAAAAAGAAGGACGGAAATAGGAAGGCGCGACGCCCCGGGGAAGGCAGGCACGGCTAGCGAGGAGAGAGAGAGGGGGGGGGGGTCCAAACGACCATAAGGAACAAAGCTAACTCGCCAAGCCCGGGCCAGACGATGCGCGTGCGAGGGGAAAATGCAACGGGCGCTCGCTAGACTGCGATTTGGTTGGCTACCCGCCTTCGACACACATTGGAGCTAGGGGGTGCGCTCCCCTTGCCGCTCAGCTGCGTGGATCTGTGAGCTGTCTGTTTCAAGCGTCGTCGACAGAGATGCCCGTGAGCCGGGAACCGCAAATCGCAAACCGTAAACCGCCAAAACCCCAGTCCAAAGAAGGTGCAGACCGTGCGTACCTTCCCTTTCGTCAGCCCCTTCGGAGCTGTTTGTCAGCCGTTTTGCGTTTTGTGTTCGGTGTTTTTCCGCATTGGGAGAATGCCCAGAGGAGTCAAAGCTGCGACCCCTCGACAAATCCAGTTTCTTGACGCCTGCCCGCGGCCTCGTCCCGGTTGGTTTGTCCACAGATGTCCACAGACAGCTACCCGTCGTTTTCTGGTTCTGGCTCGTCTTGTCAAAGAAAGTTGGAAACTTGCACAGCTGCACCGCTGCACAATGGCACACCTGCACAGTGACAGGCGTCTTCCGCTAGCATGGAATCTTTTTTTAAGCGGCCAGATAAAAGCGGGGAGCCACTGCGCCGAAACACCCCTGAATTCACTTTTGCGGGGGAGGTCGCGGTTGCTGATCTCTTCTGGGCGCGACCCGCCAGCCAATCCGATCCCGCCGGGCGATGCTTATGCCCCTGTGCTGCTGGTGGCAGTGCTCTGTGCCGATCGGTGACTTAGATGCAGACAGGGCACGGAGCAAGAAGATGACCCAAAATAGCTGGCCCAAAATAGCAATTGCGCAGCTGAGAATGACTGGCCTCCTGTGGGAGTCGATCTGTTTTCCAGCCTAATGTGATGCCATGTCAGCATGCCTGTTCTCGTCTCTAATTGGCAGCATTCGGACTTATCCTGGTAGCAGCCGTTGTTGGATAAACGTCCTGTGGCTCTCAGAGTGCAGCTCGTCTGGCCCAGCCTCGTTTCAGCTGCAGCGCTTCCGAATGCCTGTATGTGCCATGGAATCACCCTCTGTCGTCTTTTTTTTGCCGCTGTCGGTCAGGCCATGTTGCAGTTTTGCCGCCTGCGTCTTTTGTCGCCTGCGTCTGCATCTGTCGCCTGCATCTCTCGTCCACCCATTTCCACGCCAAGAACGGCATGCATATTGTCTGTGGGCGCCATATTGACAGGGATATTTCTCGTAACAAATCTATGTGAATTCTTTGGCTTACAAGAACGCAGAGCGAGTGTGTCCGTGTGGTTGTGGGAAATACGGAGAAATGAAATTGTGCGCAATTGAGTCGACCAGACCGATACTCTGCTCATCAGCTTCACGCGTGCTCTCATGCGCCGCGTCCTATTCATCTGTTCTATCATCTTTCGTTTTCTTCTCTTCTGTCGCCTTCAGTTTGTGTTGCATGACTCTAGGGCAAGGGGCGACCCGGCAACACCGAACTGAAAAGACGAAAAAAAGAAAAGAAAAGAGAAACAACAAAAAAAAAAAACTACAAGCACCCAGTGCTATGCCTTTAAAATAGTCTAAATATGATGGCTCGCGTTTCCTGGGCAGAGAATCCACTGGCGATGCTGGCCAGGTCGGCTTGGCCGGCACACCGGTGAAGGCGAGAGATAAGATACAGACAGCTGTTGGGGTGGGGTTGAGCTGAGCTCAGTGGCAAAATGACAAGAGATATTGCGGGAACAAAGCTGCCAACATTCTTTGTGACCGCCGACACGCCGACACAGCCACGCACACCGCACAAGAGAAAACGGACGGAGCGAACGACCGGTGACAGCCATTGCACACGCGCCCTCATTGGATCTGCCCAGCCTCAACGGCCGTCTCTTTTTTTCTTCTTTTTGGCCCTGCTTCCATGTGCAGCCGGCCTTGCCGCTTTTCGGAGGATTGGGCATAGGGATAGAGCACATAGAGCACACAGACCCGCGCGACACCCGACCATGGCCCACAACCCGCTGGCCGTGCTCTCGACGGCCGACCCGGTCCACGTGGCGGCGACGTGCGCGCAGCTGGGGCTCGCCGTGGACGAGTTCCGCGAGCTGCAGCGCCAGAGCACGGCGGCGGCCGAGGGCGCGTACTGCCCGTACAGCAATTTCCCGGTGGGCGCGGCCGTGCTGACGCGGTACGGGCCGGGGGCGGTGGACGGAGCGGTGGACGGGGCGGAACCCGACGGCGTGGACGGTGTCGCTGTCGGCGGTGCCGGCGGTGGTGCCGGCGGTGTCCGTGGCGGCCGCATCATCCTGGGCGCCAACGTCGAGAACGCGTCGTTCCCCGTGGGCACGTGTGCGGAGCGGGTGGCGCTGGGCCGGGCCGTGTTCGAGGGCCACCGCGACTTCAAGGCGCTGGCCGTCATGGCGACGGCGGCACCGGGCGACATACCGTGCTCGCCGTGCGGCATGTGCCGGCAGTTGTGAGTGAGGGGAGGAGAAGGACGTGTGTTCCAGATGGTCTTGCTAACCAGCAGCATCCGCGAGTTCTGCGAGCTGAACCTGCCGATCCTCATGTTCTCCAAGAACGGCAGCTACATTGCCGTGCGGCTGGAAGTGGTACGTCGAGGAAGGGCCTTTTTCCCCGCTCTGTGCTGACCGTCCTCTAGCTGCTGCCGCTGTCGTTTGGCCCCGAGGCGTTGGGATCCGCGGCCTCACCCGCGTCGCATCCTGTCTAGGAAAAGGAGTGGACGGCCGGAGTAGGTGCTGGATCTCGTTCAGAGAGAGAGAGAGAGAGAGAGCTCTGGTTGGCTTCGATGGGCTGTTATGGGCTGTTATTTACTGTTGACATAGACGCCTGCGGGCGGCAATGAACTCCTTCCTGAGAAACGTGACTTGGCGTGATCGACCATCGGCCATTCCTGGGCACAGACACGCTGTAGACTGGCTGTGTGACCCGTACTAGACAGTGCCGCCTGGACCTTCCGTCGGAGAGACGAAACTGGCCCAGCCGACTGGAGGCGCCTGCCGCATTTGGACGAGCAGGGTGACACATGGCCATCCACATCGCAGATCGAAACCGAGGGACGCGAATGCCTGCCTGCAGATCACTTCGATATTCCTCAGACCGGTCTGGGTCTGGCCTCGGCAGCTCGGACGCATGCGCAGCGATACGAGCAATCGCAGCGTGTGCTCGCAGGAGTGCGTATCAGACAGCATGGGGTGAGGAGAGATAAGAAAAAAAAGAATTAGGCGTGGAAATGGTCGGAGAAGCTGCTGCTTTAGGAAATTTGCTGCTGGCGAATTGCACCCTTGCGCAATGGGCAGCAGCTGCACGCCATGTGTCTCGCTCGTGCCTCTTGGACGCCTGTTGGACGATCGGCGCGACGCTGGCGCAACCGAACAACGGGTGGGCAGATAGGCTGCTGGCGGGTGTCGCACCGCAGCCATGCCGCCATATTGTGTATAAATGAGGATGATCCTCTGATGAGGGGTTTCTGAGACACAGCCTGACCGTTCTCAACAACCACTCTCAACAACCACTCTCACCGACATGGCGGCCTCGACCAGCGTGCGTCCGCGCATGGCGGCGCTCAAGGAAAAGGTCAAGCTGCACGGCGACCAGGCGCAGCACGAGCAGACGGACTCGTGGAGCAACCGGGACCTGATTCCGCTGCCGCCGCACCGGCGGACGTGGGGTGCGTTGTGTGCGGCTTTCCTGTCTTTTGGCTGTGCTGACCGACAGGCTGGTTTCACTACTTTGGCTTCTGGACGCTGTCGTCGCTGAACATTACCAACTGGCAGTCGCCGAATACGTTTTTGAGTAGGTCCCTCTCTCTCCCCCTCCCCCTATCTCTCTGTCTGTCGTCTGACCAACAGCCGAGGGCCTCTCGGTCGGCCAGGCCATGCTCATCATCACGGTGGGCCGGGTGCTGATCGTCATGTTCTCGACGCTGATTGCGTGGTGCGGGCTGGAGTGGCACATTGGGTTCACGGTGCAGAACCGGTTCTCGTGGGGTCTGCGGGCGAGCTACATCCCCCTGCTGCAGCGGGTGCTGCTCAACTTTATCTGGAACGCGGTGCAGTGCTGGAACGGCGGGCGGCTGGCGGCGGTGTGCATCACGGCCATCTGGCCGTCGTTTGCGCAGATGCACAACTTCCTGCCGGCCAGCATGCCGACGACGGCGTACCAGTTTGTGGGCTTCATCGTGTTCTGGGTGCTGTCGACGCCGTTCCTGGCCATCCGGCCGGAAAAGTTCAAGGTGCCGTTCCAGGTGACGTCGGTGTACTGCGGGCTGGGCATGCTGTGCATGATGATCTGGGCGCTGGCCACGGCGCGCGGCGTGGGCCCGCTGTGGACGACGGGCGAGCAGCTGCCGGCGGCGTCGCGGTTCAACGCGTCGTGGCTCATCATGGCCGGCATCAACCAGATGATTGGCGGCATCGCCGCCGGCATCACCAACGGCTCCGACTTTTCGCGCTACGCCCACGGCTGGCGCCACTACGTCGCCGGCACCGTGCTGTCGGCGCTGGTGACGGGCGTCCTGGTGTCCTTTGTCGGCCTCGTCACCACGAGCGCGGCCCAGAAGATCTACGGCGAGGTCTACTGGAACCCGCCCGACCTGCTGATGGTCATGATGGACAGCGGGGCCGGCTCGAGCCGCGCGCGCGCCGGCGTCTTCTTCCTGTCGCTGGGCTTTGCGCTCACGGCCATGTTTGAGAACATTTGCGGCAACGCGGTGGCCGGCGGCATCGACCTGGCTGGGCTGTTCCCGCGCTACATCAACATCCGGCGGGGGGCCATCATCACGTTTCTGGCCGTGTGGGTGGTGCAGCCGTGGCAGCTGGTCAACAAGGCGACGACGTTTGTCAGCGTGCTCAGCTCCTTTTCCGTCTTCTTGTCGCCCATCATGGGCATCATGGCCACCGACTACTACTTGCTGCGGCGGCGCAAGATCCGGCTGACGCACCTGTACCGCACGCACGACACGCAGTACTGGTACTGGCACGGCGTCAACTGGCGGGCCATTCCGGCGTGGCTGTGCGGCTGGATCCCGACGGTGGGGGGGCTCATCCAGAAGACGAGCGGGACGACGGGGGCGCGGGGGCTCTACGAGCTGTACTACATGGCATTTTTGATAGGTGGGACCTGCCGAGACCTTCTCAGACACCGCTGATATACCGCTAACACTGCCAGGCTTCTTCACGAGCTCGCTCATCTTCCTCGCTCTCAACAAGCTCTTCCCCCCCGTCGGCCTGGGCGAGTACGACGAGACCGACATCTACGGCACGCTGACGGCCAAGGAGGCAGCGAGGCGCGGCGTGGTGCAGGCCGGCGAGGTGGTGGAGGCGGAGGCGGACGAGGAGTTGCCGCGGTCTGATAAGGGCGACAAGGAGGTTTCGTATTTGGCCATGTAATGGAAATGGAAATAGAATAATTTAAATAGAACACACAAATAAAACAACGACCACGGAACGGTGGAGCAGAACCATGAACCGGAACGATGCAACACCCAACTGCCGTATCTCTGACTAGTAGCGACGAATAATACAAACGGGCTGTACAAACAGTGGTGTGAGCAGCGTCTCCACCGGCTGTCTTATCGATCGGTGATGTGCACAGTAGGCCGAGATTCCCACGTGACTCACAGATAAGGCGGGACGGGTGGTCGGCCAACAGGGCGTCCTCTCTTGTTGAGCGACGATGTCGGTTAACTTGACAGGCAGATTGCACAGGCAGATAGATGTACACCAGCAGAGCATGCACCGGCAGATGCAAGGATGGACGGCCGCGCGGACGAGAGCAGCCCGTCGGCACCCAAGCGACGCAGGTTCCGCATCCAGTCGGATTTTGGGCGGGCGCGACAGTGGAGGAGCCGCAAGAGCCGCCCGTGCGACGCGTGCCGGCGCAGAAAGACTGCATGCGTCATTGACACGCAGCCGCCGTGTGAGTGCTGAGTGAGAGCACGTGAAAGGATGCAGGGGAGAGCGTGAGCTGACAGACAGGTCGTTTCTGCCGCAGCAAAGGCGTGACGTGTCAGGCGACAGAGGTGAGGTCTGAAGAGACTGAGGAGACTGAGCCAGAGCCTGGGGAGACTGAGACAGAGCCAGTGCGGCCAGCACTCGTGTCGTCCCAGCCTGTGCCGTCACCGCCTGCCCAGCCTGTCCAGGACGTCCTCCCAGCCCTCCCAGCCCTCCCAGACCACCCCCCCCACCCAGAGTCGCCCTCTGCCCTGTCGCCGTGGACGGTCAGCCCGCCAGACAGTGCGGCTGCTGTGGTCGGCACCGTCTCGTCGTCAGCCAGCCCGGCGTCTCTTGGCCTGCCACCGGCCGCCGCTGTGGTCGTCCCCGTCCCCGTGGTCGGCCCCCTCTCCCCCCAGAGCCCCGTCCAGGTGACGCGCGTGGGCGGCGCCACCGTGTACACGCTGGAGGACAGCCCCAACGTGACGGCGCACGCGATGGGGCTGGCAGCCGAGCAGGACGCCGAGCTGCTGGCGTCGTTCCGGTCGGCGGTGCGCAACGAGGCCAACCGCGTCGACGCCGACGTCATCCAGGTGTTCCCGGGCGACCTGGGCAGTCACCGCCCGCCCGTGCACTTTTCCATGCTGCACGACGAGTTTGCGCCGCTGGACAACGTGGCCAAGGAGGCGGCGTCGGCGCGCATCGAGGCGGCCGTGGCCGGCTGTGCCGACGAGCTGGTGCGGCTCTACTTTGCTCACGTGCACCCGGTGTATCCGCTGCTGTCCAAGACGCGCTTTCTGCGGGCGTATGCGCAAGACCGGGCGGCGCTGCTGCCGGCGTCGCTGCGGGGGGCCGTGTACGGGTTGGCGGTCAATTTCTGGGGGGCAGACCACAGCCGGGACCGGGACCAGGACGGAGACGGAGGCGGAGGAGGAGGAGGAGGAGGAGGGCCGCCCCTCTCCCCCCCCCGCCAGCACGACCTCTTCGAGGACGCCCTCGCGTCGCTCCAGCGCGAGATGCACGGCCCCGACCTCTGGACCCTGCAGGCCTGCCTGCTGCTGATCCACGAAAACTCGGCCGAAAACGCCACCATCGAGACCCCCCGCGTCTGGACCCTCGCCGCCCAGGCCGTCGCCTGCGCCCAGATGGCCGGCCTGCACCGCGACCCGGCCGCCTGGCACATTGCCCCCTGGGAGAAGCGCCTGCGCCGCAAGCTGTGGTGGGCCACCGTCGCCGTCGACGTCTGGTCGTCTGTCTGCCACGGCAACCCGCCGCACGTCTACGCCGCCTCTTTCACGACGCAGGCCCTCGCCATGGACGACATGGCCTTTGACGAGGACGTGCCCCCGGACCTGTCTCATCTCGTCGACGACCGCTGCGCCCGGCTCGACGTCGCCGCCAGCGCCCGCTTCTTTGAGACGGTCGCCGTCAGCCGCATCGTGCACGAGCTGCTGCTGTCGTCATTGTAGGTGTTCACAGTATCGCACTGTACTACCCACTGTACTGTCTAACACACCAGCTCCGACGTCGTCTACGTCGAGTCCATGAAGGAGCCCCTCGCCCGCGAGGCCCGCCTGCTAGACCTGCGCCGCCGCCTGCGCGACTGGGCGTCGCTGCTGCCGCGGTGCATCGACATGAAGGGGGGGGGTGGGAACAATGGTGAGGAGATGGCACCTCTTGAGCCCTGGTCGACTGCCGACTGACTGACAACTGACGACTGACGACTGACAGCCCCCGTCCATCTCGCCTACTACGCCGCTGTCGCGCTCACCTTCCGCGCCCTCATGAGCCCCGTCACCCAGGCGGCCAAGCAGGACGCCGCCTCGAGCCTGCGCCGCTACTTTGCCTCGGCCGTCTGCGACTTTGCCCCCTTTATCGACTTTATGCACGGCCTCGAGCCCGCCTCGCTGCACGCCTTTTGGGGCCTGCACGCCCGCTCCCAGCTCATCCTCTGCGGCAACTTTCTCATTTATCTGTTCCTGCTGGCCCCCGACCCGGCCCAGGTCCAGGACACCTTCCAGCTGCTCGGCCGCTTCCACGACTCGCTGCAGCGCCTCAGCGCCGTCACCGACACCTTTGCCCTCAGCCTCGTGCGCCCTGTCGCTCTGCGCATCGACTCGTTCTTCACCCAGGCCGCCCAGATCATGCGGACGGGGCCGTCGGACGTGCCGACGTGAGGTGAGAGAGTCGGAGGACATCGGAGAACATCGTGTATCGGACATCGGAGCAGCCCGGAGACTTGTTTGCCTATCGATAGGGAAAGAGAGTTTGCCGATCTCAGCTGGTGCTGGTCCATCCGATGCGCGTCCGATACGCATCCGATACGCATCCGATGGCTGCATCGATGTCGTCGGCTTGGTATAAAGGACGAGGCTGACGACGGCGACAGACGACGGCGACCATGCTGATGACACTGACGACACTGAACTGACGACACTGGCACACATTCACAGCACACCAACACAACACACACCACACCACACACCACCATGATCCCCGTCATCGACTTTGCTCCCTTCCACAGCGGCCGCCCCGAAGACGAGGCCGCCGTGGGCAAGGCTGTCTACGAGGCTTTTCGCGACCTGGGCTTTGCCTACATTGCCAACCACGGCATCCCGCAGTCGGTAGTGGACGAAGCGTTTGCATGGGTGAGTGTGTGCCATGGCTGACCGTGCTGTGTCGTATCGTCACTGACCCCCCCCCCCTTCCGCTGCCTCCCAGAACGCAAAGTTCTTTGCCCTCCCCCAGGACGTCAAGGACAAGGCTCCCCACCCGCCGTGCGGCTGGTGGCACCGCGGCTACTCGGGCGTGGGCCGCGAAAAGGTGGTGCAGATGGTCTACGACACGGCTGCCATTGACGAGCTGCGCAAGGTGCCCGACTGCAAGGAGTCGTTTGAGATGGGCCGCGAGTCCGACACGGAGACGCCCAACATCTGGCTGCCCGAGGCCGACCTGCCGGGCTTCCGCGCCTTTTTCACCCAGTTTTTCGAGCAGGGCTACCAGCTGGAGCAGCGCCTGCTGCGGGCGCTGGCCCTGGGCCTCGGCCTCGACGACCCGGACTACCTGCTGGGCTTCCACACCCACAAGGACAACCAGATCCGCCTGCTGCACTACCCGCCCGTGGCGGCGGCGCAGCTGCGCGGCGGCGCAGCTGCGCGGCGGCGAGCTCGAGCGCATCGCCAGCCACACTGACTTTGGCACCATGACGCTGCTCTTCCAGGACAGCGTCGGCGGCCTCGAGGTCGAGGACATTCACCAGACGGGCCTCTTCCACCCGGCCCCCTACATCCCGGGCACCGTCGTCGTCAACATTGGCGATTTCCTGCAGCGCTGGAGCAACGACCGCCTCAAGTCAACCCTGCACCGCGTGCGCGCGCCCCCCGACGCCGGCCAGGGCCTCACCCGCGCCCGCTACTCCATCCCCTACTTTGTCACGGCCGACCGCGAAAAGACCATCGACTGCCTGCCCGGCTGCTACGGGCCCGACGCGCCCAAAAAGTACGAGCCCATCAACAGCCGCGACTACATTGCGCGGCGGCTGAACGCGACGTATTAGGGGTGAAAGACGAGGCAGGCTTTGATTTGAATTTGTCTTTACAGATTGTATGAGTGATGATATAAGCAGAAACAGAACACTAATCAAACACTGAACTAAACACTGTGCATCTATAGCGGGCAACAGCGATGAATAAATAAATTGAATAATGGACGACATAAGCAGACATGGCGGCACCGAACAATTACTACTACTACTACACCTTGCCGTCCGTCGTCAGGTCCACCCGCGAGACACCCTGCGGCGACCCGTCCAGCACGTCGGCGTCCGGGACAAAGGGGGTGTCGACGCCGAGACCGGGCACGGGGAAGAGGCGGCAGAGGCCGACAAAGACGACAAAGCTCATGGCGATGCCGACGATAAAGGTGAGGTTGTAGAGGCGCGTCCAGCCGGTCCACTGGGCGGCAGTGTAGGCGTCGACGGTGGCGGCGAGGCCGGGCAGCAGCGGCCACACGCCGGCGAAAAAGGCCACAAAGGCGCGCCAGTTGAAGCCGGCGCGGAACCAGTAGTGCGACGCGGCGCTGCCCATGTAGAGCTCGTTGAGCTGCAGCTTGTGGCGGCGCACGACGTGGTAGTCGGCGAGCATGACGCCGCTGGCAGAAGTCAGAAGTCAGATATGCAGATATACGGATAGAGGCAGCAGCACTCACGTCGCCGGCGCCATAAACACGCCAAAGCCGCTCAGCACGGCCAGGAACTTGGTCGCCGTGCTGATCAGCTGCCACGGCTGCGTGGCGATGCCGATGATGGCCATGATGTAGCCGCCCCGGCGGATGTTGATGTACCGGGGCCACAGCCCGGCGAGGTCCATGCCGGCGGAGACGGAGTTGAGGACGACGGAGATCTGTCATTAGCGGCGGTGGTAAATCAACTGGACGAAAAAACCCACCGAAAACTGCGACGCCACACAGCCCAGGCTGGCAAAGAAGACGCCCGCTCGCGCCCGTGGACTCGACCCGTAGTGCTCCTGCACGGCCGCCAGCAGGTAGATGGGGTTCCAGTAGAGCTCGCCGAGGACGTCGCGGGCGGCGCTGGTGACGACGATGCCGACCGTGGCCGTCGCCGCAATGGTGATGGGCGCGGCCACGAGCTGCGACAGCGTGGGCGCAAAGCGCCGCTGCGCATAGCGCGTCCAGTCCGACTGCCCCAGCGTGCCGGCGCCCCAGGCGCCCAGGATGGCCGTGATGCCAAACATGAAGCTCCAGCCGAGGTTGGCCGCCGAGCCGGGCTCGTGGAACATGGAGCCGGCACCGCCCGCCTGCGAGACGCTCCAGGCGAGGCAGCCGATGCAGGTGCCGATGAACAGCAGGAAACACACCACAAACGGCTTCTGCAGCCGCTCGGGCCGGATGAGGATGCCCGGCACAAAGGCACACATCCAGATGAGCAGGCCGATAAAGTCGCGGGTCTCGAGGTGCGAGCCGGCCGAAAAGTAGTTTTTCATGTGGGCGAGGCCTAGTCGGGAGTGAGCGAAGTGAAGAGAAGTGGAAGTGAGCCACAGCCCAGAGGAGGAACAACTGAACACCCACCTGGAATCATGGCCCCAAACATGACCCGTGTCGCCTGGCCCCCCCAAAAGGCCTGCATGCCGAACCACATGCAAGCCACAAAGACGCGGAGGATGACGGGGACTGAGGGCAGGTCAGCAGGAGAGGTCAGCAGGATATACAGGAGACACACGCACAGTACGACCCTCGCATCCCCCAGGCTGCCCGGCTCGACACGGTGAAGCCAATGTGGTGCACCTCGCCCAGCCAGCCGCAGGCGACGGCGAGGAGGCCGGTGAGGACGCCGCCGATGATCTGGTGGAGGTGTCAGACAGACAGATAGAACAAGAGGCAGAGAGCGGAGAGCAGAGACGCAAAAAAACTCACCACCACCCCAATCGCCTGCGGCGGGCTCAGCCCGTATGCCAGCAGCGTGCTGCCCGTCGACCAGGCCGAGATGCACGACCCCGACACCGTCCAGTAGCCAAAGTACGACCACACGCCGTACGTGCGGCGGTCGGCCGGGATGGGGATGAGGTCCCGGTTGCACCACGTCGTGTTGTCATAATACGAGTTCTCATCCTTGGGCCTGCAAGGAAGCGCCAAAAGCAGAGAGAAAGAGGTCAGTATTAGCATTAGCAGTGCATTAGCATTAGCAGTGGGGCCATACGGCACTTACACCTCCAGCCGCTTCTTGAGCGTCGGCCAATCGAGCCCCATGCTGTCGGGAGTGATTTCGCTGGGCGAGAATGAACAACCAGAAAGAAGACCGGAAAGAAGACCAGAAAGAACAAAAGCAGTCGTCGCTGGTGTGCCCTCTTCTGCTGTCTGATGAGAGACCGTCTGAGTGGCACTCAGCCTTATATGCCAGCGGTTTATCTATCTCGACACGGTATTATCTCTATTATCTCTCCTCTCTGACTTACTCCTTTCATTGCCCCCCAAACTCCCCTTCCCTTCCCCCATTGCCCCCCCCCCCCCCGAAAGCGACCCGACCACCAGGGGTGATCCAGACCACACCCGTATCGGTGGGGGGGGGGAGGATGATCGCTCTTGCCGATCTGGACCCCAGCTAGTGTCGTTTTCTCTGCAGACAGTCTGCCTATCGGACGAAGCCAGTTGGCCGATCACGCCGCGTCCTGATTGGGGAAGTAAGTGCTCCGTACGTAGCACATAGCCGGTATCTGATTAGCCGTGGTCCTGTCCTGCATCCGGTCTGCGATAGCAGCCCGGCAGGTTTGGCAGCCATAAAGTGTGGAATGGCAGAAATTGGGCATCTGCAGTTCTCGGCCGTCCTCCTTGTTGTCCTTGCCTCTGCCCCTGCCTCTGCCCCTGTCTCTGCCTCACCTCACCTCACCTCGCCTCACCATGAGCAAGCTCACCTTTACGCTCAACAGCGGCGCCGCCATCCCCGCCGTCGGCCTCGGCACGTGGCAGTCCAAGCCCAACGAGGTGCGCGACGCCGTGCAGTACGCGCTGCAGACGGCCGGCTACCGCCACATCGACACCGCCCTCAACTACGGCAACGAGAAGGAGGTGGGCGAGGGCATCCGCGCGTCGGGCGTGCCGCGCGAGGCCATCTGGGTGACCACCAAGCTGGACAACCCCTGGCACCACCGCGTCGCCGACGGCTTTGCCAAGTCGCTGGCCGACCTCGACATTGGCTACATCGACCTCTACCTCATGCACTTTCCCTGCTCCACCGACCCAGACGACGCCACCAAGCACCTCGACAACTGGGACTTTGTGCAGACCTGGCGCGAGATGCAGAAGCTGCTCGACACCGGCAAGGTCCGCAACATTGGCGTCTCCAACTTCCAGATCCGCCACCTCGAGAAGCTGCTCGCCGACCCGTCCTTGAAGGTGGTGCCAGCCGTGAACCAGATCGAGGTGAGTCCTTGGGGGGGGGGGGGGGGTTCCTAGCAAGATCACAGCACGCACGACGACTGACACCGCCAGCTGCACCCCAGCAACCCATCGTAAGCACAGCCAGCCGCCTACCCCAGACGAACCAGGCCTAACATCCAGACCCAAACTGCTCGCGTTCTGCAAGGCCAAAGGCATCCACTGCACCGCCTACTCGTGCCTCGGCGGCACCGTCGGCTCACCCATCAACACGTCGGGATCTCTCATGGAGGAGCCGGCCGTGCTGGCGGTGGCGGCCGCCAAGGGCAAGACGCCGCAGCAAGTTGTGTAGGTGTTTCTTTTCTTCCAAATGCCTTTCCACTGACCACTCACCACTGACCATGTCCACCCGCAGCCTCATGTGGGGACTCCAGCGCGGCACCAGCATCATCCCCAAGAGCGTGACGCCGGCACGCATCGCCGCCAACTTTGCCCTCGACGGCTGGTCGTTGACAGACGACGAGATGGCCCAGATCAGCGCCATCAAGACGCGCTTCAAGGTCGTGCAGGACGGCTGGATGCCCATCAAGGTGTTTTTTGGGGATGATGAGTAGATGGTAGACTTACTCGCATATGAGTGTCAGTATTATTCATAGCGCAATTAAGCCCCACCCGTTTGCCTAGATTGTCAGCGTCCGCTCGCTGCTGTCACTTCTCTGTCCATCTTCATCTCCCATCTTCGTGATAGGCATCTGATGTTCTGCGCCAGGTATTAGGCCATACAAGGCAAAGATAGGTCATCGCTCCCGCGGGGCTGCGTCCCAATGCGACCGTTCCAGCCAGACTGCCGCCCGTTCGTTCGCAATTCGCCGCTATCTCCTGTCTGTGCGTCGCAGTGGAGACGACGGCAGCAACAGTTAGTTGAGCTAATACAGGCGATCGGGTCGCAAGCCGATCGGCCAATTGCGCCATTCTCGCTGCGCTGCTTATCACGCTGTCCGATCCAGGAGCTGCGCCGTCGCGATGTGATCGTCTAGACCCCTCGTCGTGTCGATAACAGATATAAGGCATCCGCGATAGGCCAGATCGTTTCCAAGATCCCGGACGTACTGTCGACCACTCCTTGACAACCTCTGCCACCCTCAGCATCAGTCACCACCACCGTCACCACCGTCACTACAGCCACCACCACCACCACCACCCCACCATGGCTCCCCGCCGCCTTCGCATCGGCGTCGACGTCGGCGGCACCAACACGGACGGTGTGGTGCTGGACCCGACGCGGGCGGCCGAGGACGACAAGGGCATCATTGCGTGGCACAAGGCGCCGACGACGACGAACCCGAGCCTGGGCATCAGCGACGCCATCACGGCCATGTTCCGCGAGGCGCAGATCGCGCCCGAGGACGTGGCCAGCGTCACCATTGGCACCACGCACTTTGTCAACGCCGTCGTCGAGCGCGACGCCCGGCGGCTGTCGCCCGTGGCCGTGCTGCGGCTCTGCGGGCCCTTTTCCAAGCACTCGCCCCCCTGCGTCGACTGGCCCGACGACATGCGCGCCCTCATCCTGCAGCACTATGCGCTGCTTCCGGGCGGGCTCGAGGTCGACGGCAGCCTGATTGCCGATATTGACGAGGCCGCCCTGCGCGCCGAGTGCGCCGCCATCCGCGAAAAGGGCATCCGTAGCGTCGTCGTTAGCGGCATCTTTAGCCCCATCGACACGGTCGAACGCCAGGAGGAGCGCGCCGCCGACGTCGTCCGCGCCGCCCTGCCCGGCTGCGACGTCGTGCTGTCTAAGGAGGTGGCCAACCTGGGCTTTGTCGAGCGCGAAAACGCCGCCATCCTCAACGCTGCTATCCTCGCCTTTGCCCGCAAGACCATCCGCGCCTTCCACGAGCCGGTCCAGCGGCTCGGCCTGCGCTGCCCCGTCTTCATCACCCAGAACGACGGCACCATCCTGTCGGGTGCCGCCGCCGCCCGCCTGCCCATCCGCACATTTTCCAGCGGGCCCACCAACAGCATGCGCGGCGCCGCCTTCCTCGTCGGCCGCGACGCCCTGCACGACGAGGCCATGATGGTGGTCGACATTGGCGGCACCACCACCGACGTCGGCCTGCTGCTGGCCAACGGCTTCCCGCGCCAGCAGGCCGCCTACAGCGAGCTGGCCGGCGTGCGCATGAACTTTTCGTGTCCGGACATCAAGAGCATCGGCCTGGGCGGCGGGTCGATTGTGCGGCGGCTGCCCACTACTGGAGCCCTCACCGTCGGCCCCGACAGCGTCGGCTACAAGCTGACTCAGGAGGCCGTCGTCTTTGGAGGCGGCGTGCTGACGACCACAGACGCCACTGTCCAGGCCGACCCCGTGCGCCACGCCGACATCGGCACGCCCGCCCTCGTCGCCGGCCGGCTGAGCGAGGCCGAGCTGGCCACCTGCCAGGCCATTGTGCGCCAGAAGATCGAGCGCGTCATCGACACCATGAAGACGTCGCCGGCCGACGTGCCCGTGCTGCTGGTCGGCGGCGGCGCTGTCATCGCCCCGGACACGCTGGCCGGTGCTAGCCGCGTGCTGAAGCCGCGCTGGTCGTCCGTGGCCAACGCCATCGGCGCCGCCATTGCCCGCGTCAGCGCCGTCGTCGACACGGTCAAGTCCACCGAGGGCACGACGCCGGCCGCGCTGCTAAAGCAAATCTCTGCCGAGGCCGTCGCCCGCACCATCGCCGCCGGCGCTGCCCCGGAGAGCGTCAAGGTGGTCGAGATGGAGACGCTGCCGTTGCAGGTGGGTTCCTCCTTGTTCCTCTTATTCCTCTTATTCCTCTTATTCCTCTTGTTACTCTCATTCCTCTCCTCTTGGCTCTCGCTGACCAGCAGTACATTGCCAACAAATCCCGCTTCATCGTCCGCGCGGCCGGCGACTTTGACTACAACCGCACCGACGCCGACACGCTGCTGGCCGACACTGACGGGGCCGACGTCGAGATGGGCGAGTACGAGAAAAAGGCCCAGGACGCGGCCAAGCCGGCCGTGGCGGCCCCCAAGCCGTCCCTCGTCGACGTCGACATTGACGCCTACCGCCCCACGGTCAAGGACCGCGTGTGGTACATCAACGAGACCGACCTCGGCTGGATCTCGTCGGGCTGCTACATCCTCGGCACCGGCGGCGGCGGCTCGCCGTACCCGCACATGATCCGGCTGCGCCAGATGTTGCGAGCTGGCGCCGTGGTGCGTGTCGTGAGCCCCGACGACCTGGCTGACGACGCCCTGGTCGGCACCGGCGGCGGCATGGGCTCGCCCACCGTCGGCATCGAGAAGCTGCCGGGCGACGAGATGCAGCAGGCCCAGCAGGCCCTCTTCGCCATGATGGGGCAGCCGGTCACCCACATGATCGCCATCGAGATCGGCGGCGGCAACGGCATGCAGGGCCTCATCCTCGGCGCCAGCACCATGCTGGACGTGCCGGTCGTCGACGGCGACTGGATGGGCCGCGCCTACCCGACCAAGTGGCAGACCACGCCCGTCGTCTTCAACGAGCGCTCGCCCGTGTGGCAGCCGATTGCCATGTGCGACGGCAACGGCAACGTCGTCACCATGCCGCGCGCCACCTCGGACCTGCAGGTCGAGCGCGTGCTGCGGGCCGCCCTCAGCCAGATGGGCTCGCACGTCGGCTGTGCCGAGGGCCCCGTCACCGGCGCCGAGACCCGCCGCTGGGCCGTCGAGCACACCATCTCGCAGGCCTGGCGCATTGGCCGCGCCGTCGACCGCGCCCGCCGCCGCAACCGCGTCGACAGCGTCGCCGAGACCATCATTGCCGAGTGCGGCGGGCCCACTGCCGCCCGCGTCGTCTGGAAGGGCAAGATTGTCGGCGTCGAGCGCACCCTGCGCATGGGCCACGTCTACGGCGAGTGCATCATCGAGGGCGCCGACGTGGCCGACGCCGGCGAGACCAACACCCTGCAGCAGGCCGCCAGCGACGCCGCCGCCGCGCCCTTTGTCGGCCGCGTCAAGATCCCCTTTAAGAACGAGAACATTGCCGTCATCCGGGTGCGGGAGTCGCCGGCCGAGGAGACCGAGGCAAAAGAAAGCCTGGACGCGGCGGAGACGGACGGCCCGCCGCTCGACCGCCAAGAAGACGTCCTCGCCCTCGTCCCCGACCTCATCTCCGTCATCGACGCCCAGAACGGCGAGGCCATCGGCACCCCCGAGTACCGCTACGGCCTGCTCGTCATCGTCCTCGGCATCGCCGCCAGCGACCGCTGGACCGGCTCCCAGCGCGGCATCGAGATCGGCGGGCCCGCCGGCTTCGGCTTCAACCACCTCACCTTCCAGCCCCTGGGCACGTACAGCAAGCCCAAGAGCGTCATTGACGAGTTTGGGGCGTAGTTGTCAAGTGTTGTCAGTGTGTTGTCAGTGCGAATACGAGGATGGCGTCAGCAGTCCGCCCATCGCCTCCAGGCTGTAGCCGAGCGCCAGAAACGCGTTTCGCCTGCTGTTTCTCCTTGTGTCGTCTCGCCGTCTCGCCTCGCCGTCTCACGTCTCGGCCAAGAAAGGGGCCAGAATGGAGGGCATGTTGGACGTGTTGGACATTTTGAATGTTGGACATTTGATTGTGGATAGTAGAAAATGGCCAAGAAATGGTCCAGAATAGACAAGAACGGATAGAGTGCAGAACCAATGGCTGGCGACTTTCTCCCTCCTAACAAGAGCACCGCGCATGCACGAGTCCAGAGATAACAAGCCGTCCCAAACTAGCGGCGCAGATCCGCTACTGCTCGCCCAACCAAACGTTAAAAGGGTACTTTCAGAAACGCTAGCCCCCAGAAAATCGGGCGGTCCAGCCCCAGCTTGCCCAACCGCCAACCCAGGGTCGCGCCCCCATTGGCTGCCCCTCTGCCCGTCGCGCCTTCCTCGTTCATTTCTCCTGTCGCCTCCCACCGACCGCTGAGCTGGAAGCAACCACTGGCGTGGCACGCTGAGCCCGCTATGCCCGCTGTGCCCGCTGTGCCCACTGCCCGCTGCCCACTGAGCCCGCTGTACCTGCGCGGTATCCGCCCCTCACTCGTCCATGCCCACCAAAAAGCTCCACCGCACCCCTCCTTCCGCGCCCTTTTCGCCGGCCCCTTTTCGCCCTGCGTCCTGCTGCTCTGCTCTCACCGGGCGCGAACCCCCCGTTGGTCATATTTGTATTTGTACCTGGTATAATATATCGTCACCCTGGCTCCGCTCCACCTGTGACGAACTTTGGCATTTCCCTTTTGTCCCTCTGTGTGTGTCTCTTGTGCCGCGAGCCGCCCACCGCGAGTCAGCCGTCAACAAACAAAGAAAAGTACCGCGCATTTCCCTCCCCCCCCTCCCTCTTCAAAAACGTCGGGAGATTCTGTGCCGCTGCGCGATCCTGCCGCAACAACACATTGCGTTGTTTGGTTCCTCTCGCTGCCACCTCATCTTATCTCGCCTGCTTCCTCTCTCCCCCTCTTCTCTCCCCTTTACTTCCTATCAGGGGACCCCTTATCAGCCACGTTCTACACGACAAGGCAGCGGACGGCTTGGTTTCGATTTTTTCTCTTTTTTTTCCTTTTTTTTTTCTCTTTTTCAGCTGCACTGCTCCCTCGCACTCCTTCTGGCATTCCTTCTGGCGTGCCTCTTCCCGTCTCTGCCCACGCCATTCACCTGCCATCCCATGCCGACCGTCCCAGCCGTTCTGGGCCTTTCTCCCTTGCGACGACGCGAGCAGCGGATAAATAGACCACTGTGATCCACCTCCCTGGTCAGCGACTCCGCTCGTCGTCTCTCTATTCACCGCCGAGGCTTTTTGTCGGTCCTGACTCTGTCAACTTCTGACTCGTCTCTCGTCTCACTTCGCCTCCTCTCTCTCCCTCTATGTCGCCACCAGTCTGCCAATAGCTTCTTCCGGGGCCTCTCCTGCACCATGGAGCCCGTGCCCGAGTCTGAGAGAATGGAGGAGTTCCGCTCCTCCCCGCTGCCGACGCTGCGACTGCAGAATGCGTCCTCGTCCACCTCCGCCTCCTCCGCCTCTACTGCCTCCTCATCCTCCTCCGCCTCCTTCACCTTGGCCTCACCGACGCCCCTCCCCCCTCGCTTCGCCATCGACCCCGACGACAGCCCGCGGAAATCGCTGAACATGAGACGGTCGACGACCGACCCCCTCTCGCCGAGCTCCCCCGCCTGGGGCTCGCCTTCGGCCCTGCCCTACCGCCCACGCACCGCCTCACCGCTGTCGGGTGCCCACACCCGCTCCCGCTCCTCCTCGGGCAGCGGCAGCCTCTTCCCGCCCGCCATGGGCCGGACACGCTCCATGCCCGGCGTCAACGGCTCGGGCCACATCCAATACGCCATGCTTCCGCGCTCGTCCAGTCCCTCCTCCCACCGGCCGCCTGCCATCCTCACCCGCACCCCGAAAAAGGCCATCTTCGAAGACGTCTTCCCGTCTTCGCCGACACGCATCTCTGTCATCCACGACCCGGACCACCGCCTCCAGGAGCGCAACAGCTCTCCGAATCTCGGCCTCTATTCGCCCACAGGGGCCGTCGCCCCCGCCATGGCCAGTCTGCCGATGGTGCGCACTCGACCGTCGTCGCCCTTCCGCCGATTGGCAGCTGCTGCGGCTACTACTGGCAGCAGTGCTGGCATTGGTAGTATTGGCGGTGGTGGTAGTGCTGCCGCCCCCCCTAGCACCGCGGGCTCCGCCTGCAGCGAAGGGTCCAGCACCCCGGCGTCGTCTACAGTGTCCTCGCCGTCCTACCGGCCCTACGACTCGTCCTCTCTGTCCGTCTCGTCGTACGGCCTCGGCGCCCTGTCGTCGTCTTCCGTGCCCTCCACGCCGACCTCGACGCGGTCCCGCAGCCCGAGCATCTCCAGTCTCGAGACCATTCCGGACTCGCCCGACGCCGAGGAGGCCGCCCTCGAGGCCGAGCGGATCGCCCAGCTCAAGGCCGCCGCCGACGCCGCCGAGAGCGGTGACGCCAAGGGCCGCAGCAGCCTCGACGTGCCCACCCGGGGCCGGACCCTGGGCTTTGGGTCGCGCGACAAGCGAAAACGCTGGAGCGTCTGCGGTGCAGAACGCCGCGGCGACCTCGATCTGGAGACGATCTGGGAGGACTGAGGGACAGAGGGCCGAGTGGCCCCCTCTTCTATTTTGTTTTGCTCTTTGCATAGTGGTACAACCACGGCGTTTCAGTGGGGAAGTTTGCTCTGATATACCCTTCTAGCATAGTATCGATTATTTGCATCACCGTGTCGCGGATTCCTTTTCGTCCGTCTCTTGTCTTGTCATCTCGTTATTTTTCTCTCGTCTGCTTTTTCTTCTTTCCTCTTTCCTTCCTGTTCTTTACTTTCTGTCTTTTCTCTCTCTCTCTCTCTCTCCTCTGCATGACAACACGATCTCACACGTCGGACGAAGCTGGGATTATTGATCACGACTCTGGTTGGCCACAGGGGGCACAGCCTAATACAGTAGTAAGATAGTACAGCCGTACTGAATTGCATGAACTGAATTTTTCAGTTCCTTGAATGTCCCTTTCCCAGCTTTCATGCGCCCGCGTGTGTCCAAGCGTGTATGCATTCCCGACCATTGTTTCCATGCAGTCTAGTCTAACCTCACAAAACACCGTAGAAACCATAAAAACCCGTGTGCGATACAACATACAAACCCTGTCTCTTTGCGCCCCCTCCCTTGCCCTAATCAAACGGAATCCGCCGCAGCGCGTGGACGCCCTGCTTGCGCATCTCGCCAGCGGCGCCGAGGGCACCGGGCACGCGGATGCCGCAGCAGTCGCCCCAGCCGCTGGGGTTGTGGATGTGGCGGACGCCGTTCACTTCAAAGACGTTGACGGTGTCGTTGCCGTCGACGACGGCGTCCTCTTCCTCGTCGTCGTTGTAGTAGTAGTTGGCGTCCTTGGTCTCGTCGCCGCCGCTGCTCTCGTTGTGTGGTGTTGCCGTCGGCGGCTCCGTCATGCCGGCGGCCGCCGGCACCAGCGAGCCAAACAAAAAGTGCTGCATGACGGGCAGCTTGCGCAGGACCTCGGCCAGGAACATGCGGCGCATGCCGCCCTCGATTTTGGCCCACGACTTGGCCGCCGAGATGTCGTCGAGCATGGGGCTGTGCCAGCGCAGGCTGTTGTTGCGGGCCTTGTAGCTGGCTTTGGCGGTTCCTGCGCGGTCGTTTCCGTTGGCGTTTCCGTTCGAGGCTCCATTGGCAGCTCCATTTGCAGCTCCATTGGCAGCTCCATTTGTGGCTCCATTTCCGTCACCATTCCCGGCTCCATTTTCCTTTCCATTCTCGTCTCCATGTACGCTGCCCACCGCGCCGGCGCTCTCCACCAGCTCCTCCCGCGCCGTCATGGCCACCTTGATGCTGTTGACAAACCGCACCTGGCCCAGGTACAGGTAGTCGTCGCCAAACTGCTCGAGCGTCAGCGGCTGGTGCACGGCCCGCGGCGTAATGTACGGGTGGTGCAGCAGCTGGGCGGCGCCAAACAGGAAAGGCAGGAACTGGTAGTCGTCGAGCCCCCACACGCCGTGCGAGCCGGCCGGCTCGAGGTAGTACGTCGTCTGCACCACCCGCATCACCTCGAGGTACCGCACAAACACGCACAGCACCACCGCCGCCCGGTCCGCCGCCGTGATCCGCCCCAGCTGGTACAGGCACAGCAGCCACACCACAAAGTGCAGCTCGTGGCCCGAGCCGTAGTCGATGCGCGCCCGGTTGCCAAACGACTGCGCCAGGTACGCGCTGATCTCGCGCACGGCGCTCTCGTCCGCCACCGCCGACCCCTCGCCGCCGCCACCGGCCCCCTTGCCCAGACCCAACCGAGTCCGGTGCCACCCGGGCGCCCGCTGCCGCACCAGGTCCACAAAGTCCCGGAACCGCTTGTTGCCGAACCGCGACCCGCCCGCCTCGTCCGGCGGGCACAGGTGCACCAGCGCCTCCGCCTCGTCCAGGATGTCCAGGATCGCCAGGATGACCGGCGACACGGCGCGCTGCGGGAGCTTGTAGGTCTTGGGCGGCCCCGCGTCGGTGTTGTTGTCGATTCCTTTGCTCGCTTTCCTCTCGTCCATTGCCTCCGCAAACACCCCCGCCGGCGTGTCCACCACCGCGTCCGCCAGTCCAAACACCCACGCCTGCAGCAGCGTCGACGTCGGCGACGCCAGGAACAGGCCGTGGTCCTCCAGCGACAGGATCCGTCGGCACGGCACCGTAAACGTGTGCTGCACTTGTGTGCCTGTGGTCGTGGTCAGCGGCGGCGGCAGCGGCGGCGTCTCGGGCACCGGTGTCGGGTTGGTCGGTGGGGCTTGGCGGCGCCGCGGCTGGAGCCTCGGAATGCGGTTACGGAGAGCCGCCGAGAGGGCGTCCTGTGTCGTCTTGGCCGGATGCGGCTGTGCCTGTCCGGGGACGGCGGCAGCCGGTGCTGCTTCGGTTGTGCTGCTGGCTGCCATCGATGGGGTTGTGGCTACCAGACTGACGGGTAGTCTATATAAAAAGGAAAATTACAAAGGAAAAGAAGGGAGAAAAAAAAGAGATAAAAAGGTTCTGCCCCAGAAACAGACGTGGTTCGATGTGAGGCCTCGTTCGAGTCGGAGAGCGGTTTGAAGGTTGGAGAAATCGCACGACGGTTGCTGAAGCGAAAGCTGTGGCGTAGCTTTTTGGGGACCGGACCCCGCTGTTTTTGCCCCCCCTCCCCTTTGCTGAGGTAACGGCAGAAACGTATTTTAGTACTGTAGCTTTTGGCGGGGTGCCGTTTTTAGTGTCTTTTTGCGCCGAAGCCTATCGATAATCGATATATCCATTAAAAAAATCTTCAACTTTGCCAGTCCAGTCTCCTTCCACCCCATCACCACAACTCTCCACCATGACGCTGCCCGATCCCGAGGTACACTTTGCGACGCTGCCTCGCGCAGACGGTTCGGCCACATACACGTATGGCGGCTACACTGTGACCGGCTCCGCCAACGGCCCCATTGACGCACAGAGACGAGACGAGGATCCGGACGAGGCCAATGTCGACGTGGTCGTACGACCGGCCGCCGGCGTAGGAGGTCAGCAGTTTCGAATTCCTTGTCGTTGCTACCTTCTCCCTTCTCCTTGCCAGAATCTTCCCCTCCCCTCCCGTTCATCCCCATGCCTTTCCCCGCTCCCAGCCGCGTTCAACATACGATGTCCTGCTGGGTCGCAGCTGCTCACATACTGTCCTTCCTCTCTATATATAGGCCCGAGCGAACGCAATCTCGAGTCCGTCTTGAAGAATACTCTGCAGGAGATTGTGCTTGTGCAGGATTTCCCTCGGTGTGCCATCCAGGTCGTCCTGCAGATCCAGAGCGTCCCCGAGAACGATTATGTCATCACCAAGTTGAACCAGCCCGCCTTGGTACGCGCCTGCAAATCTCTCCCTGCCCTTGCGTGCTCCAAAGACTGATCGTCCGTTAGAACCTGGTCGTTTTGCCGGCGCTGCTACAAACAGCTGTCCTAGCGCTACTCTCTGCCAGCATCCCCATGCGCACGACAGCCACGGCAGCCGCGCTCGCCATCCTGCCAGAACCGACCGGCCGGCACAAGATTGTCAGCGACCCATCGCCACGGGATCTGGCTGCGGCACAGTCTGTTCACGTGTTTGCCTTTTCTGGCCAGGACGATGAGCTGCTGCTGGCCGAGAGCGACGGCGCCTTTGCCTTGAGCGAGTGGGACGAGGCAAGGGAAGCGGCCTGGAAGATATGCTGCCAGGAGCCGTCTGAGCCCGGCGACATGGCCGTGGACGATACGCCAGAGACCGGCCCGGATATGCGTGGCTTCCTCCGATCCGCTGCACAAACCAGGGTCGAGGAGGTCCTCCGATGGAAGGTGGCTCAAGAGTGAACAAAGTCATGAAGAGTCCATCTCACATCAGCAGACACAGGAAAGGAGGGCACACGCCAGCTGAGACACGGAGCCATTCCTCCATTGCCAGGTTCGACTTGCCTCAAGAAGACATCCCAAGCAGCATCGAGACAAGCACAACCCCCGTCAAGCACGCTCCTCCGCCACGCCATCCTTTACCAAAAAAATGCAGTGCATCACGAAGGACGCCAAACAAGCTTCAGAGTTGAGGCTCCTGCCGTGTCTTGCCCGGGGTGGAGAGAAGGGGGCGAGAGGAGGGGGAATGGGAAGGGAAGCAGGAAGATTGAGATGAGACCGATGCAACCGCCCTCTCATTCGTCACAGCCCTGCTCATTTTCAGGTAGGCGGCTAGAGATAACGAATGTGAAGCCGCTACTGCATCGCCGGCTGGTCACATCATGCATATCTCTGCTGGCCCATCACATTGTAAATAGATAGGCGAAGAGTCCGTCGAATAGCGACAGGGCTCCAAGCGAGGCAGATTGTCATCGAGATGCTCCATTGGCCGGTGCCCCCCTCCCCTCCCCTCTCCCCCTGGGCATGTCATCCTCGGTTGCTTTGCTTATTCACGGTCCTTTTTCCTTATTCTGCTCTCAAACGAGTAGGGGGGTGGGTCTGGCACGGTTGCGTTTGGGATACGTTCTCAGTGGATATGGGGAGGGGGGTCGTGTTGAGGGTGAGAGTACTGTTTCATCGGAGCGTCCACGCCGTGAGACACCAGGACCCCGCTGGCCATGTTTAGAGATTAACTATACCGAATGCTAGTAACGTGAAAATGCCCCAGCACGTCTCTATTCTCTATGCCGGGCCTTGGCACATGTTTGGAGGGTTGCGCCGCCTGGCGCGCCGTCCTGTGAGAGTCGGCGGGCAAAACACGTGGCGGGCGCGATGATGGGCCGTGATGTGGCCCCCCGTCCAGAGTCTGGCGAGACGTCGATCCGAGAGCAGCGTCTTTCCCTGCGTGTCAAGATGACGACGATCCAGTCGAGCGTAATACGCGTATGTGCGGGCAGAGAGAGAGAAGAGAGAGGATCCCACCTTTCGGGCAGCAGCAGGCGGGCCGCTTCCTAGTGGCTGTTGATGCGCTAGGACCCGTGTGATTGATTCGCGCTAGAGAGCAGTGGGCAGGTCAGTGTGATCCGCATAGTTCAAACCCGAGCTGGGTTGCTGCACCAGCAAGACGAAAAGCTTCGAGGCGGCAGACTGCAGACTGCAGACTGCAGGCTGCAGGCTGCATATTGGCAGATCCTCTCTGCTGCAGGCCGGAAAGGTGCAGGATGGAGGGGTAGCAGGGGAACCGGCGGCTCGCAGTGTTATGCGACCGACTGCACGCCTCTGCATTGGTCCACGGCCGATCGCAGCAGAGGCGAGGATGGCTGGCGATAGGTATGACATTGTTTGATGCGGGAACTGAGTGCTAAACAGGATGCCAATCCACCCTAATCCTGTGCCGTCCTGCAGCTGCATGGCACCTTGCATAAAGACAAAGGAAGGAGCAGACGGGCGGCGAATGAGAAGAAACCCATTGTTTCCAATTCTGGCAAGTCAGAATGGCAGGTGCGACCTGTCCGTACACCCCGCCCCCGAAAAAGCGTGAGAAAGCGTGAGACACAAGACGGGGGGGCTCACAAGCCATCCCAGGCCTGGTAGCGGAGCCCACGTCTAGGCCAGGGGTCCGACGGGGAGGGCCCTCGACGCAAAACGCAGACGATCTAAACACAACCCTGCCAGCTATCGACCCCCCTTCGGCTGGAACAAGCATCCACTGTGCGGCTCTCCTGTGTGGCTCTCCTGTGCGGGCCCTCCTGTGCGGCTCTTCTGCGGCTCCGGACATGGACTGGACATGGACGTGTTTCTGCAGGCATTGCGACGAGTCTATTATGCCAAGGCGAGACCGGGGGGCAGAAGAGACAGAAGGGGAAGAGCCGAGGGGTCCGGTTCTCTTGGCCTGCCATTAGACGAGAGCGAGCATGACCGCCGGTGCCCAGCGGGCGTAGCAATCCGTCGTCTATTTTTGACAACAGAACAGCACAGCAGCACAGCAAAGGGGTGGGAAAGGAGGGAAAGAGGAGGGCAAAACACCATCTGGTTGCATTCTGTTCCGGTTCTGGCACCCATACAGGAAGGCAACGCTGACGGCACGCCTCCCACGTTTCCCACGCCTCCCCCGGCTGAGGCAGACCGAGTCGTCACAGCCGCTCTATTACCCCCCCCCCCTCCTCCTCTCCCCCTCCCCTCCCCCCTGGTGCGCCCGCGACAGATCCCCACGCACCAGCTTCGGCTGCGATCCAAGTGCCAGAGGCAAAGACACGGACCCCGAACGCGAGATACGAGTATCGAGGCGTCTGCTCAAACAACTCGTCCGCTATTAATACGGCCTCGCGCTCATCCCAACCATCTCATCTGTGGTCTCTTCTCCAGTCCCCTCAGTCTTTGGATCGGTAGACTCGACATCTTCCTGCTATTCTTCCTCTTCCTCTTCCTCTTCTTCTACTCTCGACGAGCTCTGGAGCTCCGGCAGTCTTTATTTACCTAGTCCCCGGTGGCCTTTCCGTTTTCTGTTTCCCTGCTTCCCTGTTTCATTCCTCATCATCTAATATTGCATTTCGTTTTTCTGGGTCTTCGTCACAGTACATACACACCTGCATTGTCACATACTGCTGGACAGGTCGGTTCCGCATTGTTCTAATCACACTGCTTCTTTTGCGATTTCCTCCCACCAATAGACGCAGCGTTCTGCATTTGCTGTCATTTCTATTTCTATTTCTATTTTCTGCTCGACCACCAAGACACGCTACCACAAACGTGCAGTCTTTCGCTGGCGCCATCACACGTTCCTTTGTCACACGACACGTCGAGGCATTTGCATCAGCAAGCAAGCCTCCCCTCCCTGGAATCCGCCGGCCAGTTTCCAGCAGCTATCTTATCGTTCCGTGTCACTGGGTGTCACACAGCTCTGGTTAGTGGACTCCTGTCAATCCGTGCAGCAGACTAGCCGTCACAGTGCGGAATCGCCAAGCGGGCAGTCGGTCAGTCGCTCGCATTTCTGGATGCATTTATTAATGTCCGGTCCCAGTCCGTCCACTCTTTTTTTCTCGCAGAACCATTTCCTCGCAGAAACCGATTTCGTCCGCGTGCCGCTTGTCGTCCCGGAACCGCACGTCGAACGGGTTGTGCTACCCACCTTGGCTACACCGTCTTGCTCCTCTTCGCCTCCCGTTTCATCTCGCGGGTAAATTGGGAAAAATTTGTGCCCGTCTTTGTGGCAGGAAACCGGACCTCCACCTTGGGTGAGTCGGCCAATGGTGGCTAGCCCTCGCCGGAAATCCGCCCGAGCCCACCAAAACTAATGCACATTTCGCAGCCACGCAATTCTTTGACGTCTTGCTTAGCGGCATTGCCCAAGCCCACCGGAGAGAACGGCAAAAATCGGTGCTAGGACGCCCATAACTCCGTCGGAACGCAGGATTTAGCAGGGAAGCGAAAAGAAAATAGAAGAAATGGCTAGCCCTGCGTCACCCGCCATGGCCGTGGCTGCCCACTCTGGCTGCTCAGCACCCACAGTGCCAGAACTGCCGCCTCTAGCGAGACCCAATTCCCTGACCCATGCTTCCGCGCACTCAGGCGATTCGCATGCTGAGCGTCGCCCAAAATCCTCTTATACCGCACCGACGTCTTCCTTTGACGGCCCCCTCTTTCACCCAGCACAGCAGCACGACGACGGCCAGCAACGCCCCAGCGACGAACACTTGCCCCAGCTGCACCATGCGGAGGGTCTAGGGGACCCAATTGCTCTGCGCAGACCCCATTCGGCTCGTGCCCACCACGGCAGCTTTGTTGAAACCATACCTCGACAGACCATCATGAAAGCCCTGGCATCATCGGTGGCTCGGAACCATAAGCCCGAGGCCCTGTCTCTCAGCGGCATGCTGAGCGAGACTCTCCAGGCTCCGGAAGCGGCACCAGCTGCAGCTGCTGCACCAGCTGCGGCTGCGGCTGCTGCTGCTGCCGAAGACAAGACCGAGGCTGAGGTCCAGCCAGCCAGTGAGATCGCGGGGCTCAACACCCACGTTTTGGCCCAGCAGCCTCCGCAGCCGGACGTCCAGAAGACCCAGACCCAGCAACACCCCCCCCAGCACCAGAGCGCCCGGCAGCTCTGCGATGCCCTCAACGACCTCGCTCTGCGCGGCGCCGTGTCGCCCTCGACGCCAGCCGACGTGGCAGCGGCGGCGGCGGCCTTCTCCGACCTCAAGTCGCCCTGCTACTATCACCAGCGCTTCGACGACGCTGTCGACATCGACAAGGTACTGGAGGAAATCAAGAACGACGAATGGATGTCGCACTCACGCCTCGTCCAGACCGCCACCGGCGTGCGCGAGGTGTCCAAGCAGCTGCAGCGCCGTCCCATCCGCCGCGCTGTGCGTAACGTGATGATAGTCACAAAGGCACGCGACAACCAGCTTGTCGTCCTGACCCGCGAGCTAGCACAATGGCTGCTGACGAAGCCGCGCTACGGCAGCGACGTCGGCGTCAACGTCTACGTCGATGCCAAGCTGCGCAACTCGAAGCGCTTCGGCGCCGCCTCCCTCGTCGAACCCGACCCCCGCTTCCAGTCCATGCTCCGCTACTGGACCCCGGACCTGTGCTGGAACCAGCCCGAGAAGTTCGACCTGGTCGTCACCCTCGGCGGCGACGGCACCGTGCTGTTCACGTCGTGGCTGTTCCAGCGCGTCGTCCCGCCCGTGCTGTCCTTCAGCCTCGGCAGCCTCGGCTTCTTGACCACCTTTGAGTTTGAGCGCTTCCGTCACCACATGGACCGCATCATGGGCACCGACGGCATGCGGGTCAACCTGCGCATGCGCTTCACCTGCACCGTCTACCGCGACGGCCAGGCGAACAGAGCCGCTGCCGGCGACGGCAGCGGCAACGGCGACAGCAGCGACAACACGGCCGCGTCGTCGCCTGGCCTCCTCGAAGAGGGCGAGCAGTTCGAGGTGCTCAACGAGCTCGTCATTGATCGCGGCCCGTCTCCGTACGTGTCCAACCTGGAGCTCTACGGCGACGACGAGCTCCTCACGGTCGTCCAAGCCGACGGCTGCATCTTCTCGACGCCAACAGGTATGTTTTTTTCTTCTTTTTTTTTTTCTTCTTCTCCTTCCTCTCTTTTCTCTCTACCTCTCTGCTCGTCCTTTGCTAACCCACAGGCTCCACGGCATACTCCCTGTCGGCCGGAGGTTCGCTTGTCCACCCCGACATCCCGGCCATCCTGCTGACGCCCATCTGCCCGCACACCTTGTCCTTCCGCCCGATGGTGCTATCCGACACGATGCTGCTGCGCGTGTCCATCCCGCGCCACAGCCGTGCCACGGCCTACTGTGCCTTTGACGGCAAGGGACGGCTTGAGCTCAAGCAGGGTGACTGCGTCACCATCACGGCATCGCCGTATCCGTTCCCGACGGTGACCCGGACCGACACCGAGTGGTTCGACTCCGTCTCGCGCACGCTGCGCTGGAACACGCGGGCAGCCATGCAAAAGGGTTTCGACGCTACCGGCAGCGGCAACGCCGCCTCGGCCAACCACATTCTCAACGACGGCAAAGAAGATGTGGACTGGGACATTGACACCGACTCGGGCTACTATCCGAGCGAAGAAGGCAGCGCGAGCGCGAGCCCTCTGAGGCGGCAGATGAGTCTCCTGGGTATGTAACCTTTCCACTGAGGCGTGAAAAAGGTGGACCGCAAGGAGGAGGCGTTTTGGGGGCGGTCAGCGAAGCGACAATTTTTTTTCATACTTGATCTTTCTTCTTCTCAGTATCTCTGGTTTCTTGCTTTTGAGGGGGCGGAAGGACTGCTGGGACGGCACTCGCCTTTTTTGTCTTTTTTTTTTGTATCGTCTTTTCTTCTATGCCTTTTGTGCCTTTTGTGCTTTGCTTGTCTTTTCATCTTTTCATACACCCCCTTTTGTCCTATAGATTATGACAGAGAGCATGACGACAGTTTCATACACGAATGTTTGGTATATAGATTTTCTTTTTCTTCTTTCAGCTGCGCCAGGCATTGGATGCCGCAGCCTATGACAGCCAGGCCTAAAGACGAACAAACGCACACAAACATGTGTGCTCTTGGCATTTACATATATATTTTTTCTCTTTGCGGAATTGTTTTCACCTCTGGCGCTTTTATTGTTACGTACAGAATACATTAGATAGAGGAATATACACAAAACGCATATGCCAAAAAAAAGACGAAGAATAAATCCCATTCACCCTGAAACGGGCGGACAAGTCATGTATACACATTAACAAAGGAAAAGTAGTCAAGTCGTACGTACGTCTTCAGCATAGAGAGCCATAAGAAACCCCCTCAAAAACAGAAAAAGAAAAAGAAAGAGAAAATAAGACAAATGAAAATCAATAAGCGAGCGTAGCATCCAATTCATCGTGCAATTCCCAACAAACCAAACAGCAAAGCGAAGTAAAGCCGAGACATGAAAAAACACATTCACAGGTTCATACCGCACTCGTCATTTCAACACGGGGGCGTTTTGCTCATGGGCGCTCGCGTTCTCTGTTGTTGTTGTCGTTGTTGTTTCCCCCCTGCCTGCCTGGCATTGGCAGACGGCCCCATTCCATGACGGCGTGGGTCTGGTCTCGTCCTAACCATGCCTGCTTCCTTTGCCATGCCATCCCCATCTCACACAGTCTCGAACCCTGGTGCTGGTTTACCCAGGGGTGTCTAGACAGAGGTGTGTATGTACGAGCATGACACCCATTTTCTTCTCTCCCGTTGTCGTCTCTCCAGAAACAGCCCTGTCTGACAAAAAAAGACTCCTCGAATCCCGCAGATAAAAACAAGTCATCTGGTGTCAATGCATAGAAAAAGCACATGGCGAAGCAATGATCGGTCGATATCGAAGGCGAGGTGTTGTCAGATTTTATATTTTCTTTGTTTTTGCTTTTAGATGCCATTCCCCCAGAGTCACCGCCAGTTGCCCTGTGACAGCGACAGAAGACCGGCCACGCAGTCCAGGTCGCCCTTCTTGCTAGGGCTGACCTCGGCGCCGTGCATGAAGCGGTCTACATCATCGGTGCCGGGAAGAGTAGCAGCCCGCGACAGCTGCGCACGCTTTGGCGGTGCAGGACGTCCTTCGCCGGTGGAGTCTTCGTAAATATCGTGTCCGTCAAAGGGCAGCGCACCACCTCTGCTCGTCTTTGTGCCGGGCTGGCGCGCGGCCAGCACGTCCGACGTGGCTCGATGGTGGCCGCTGCTGCCCTTGCCTCCTTCGCTGTTGAGGAGGCGGCCTATCCCCCGATTCTGCTGCAGATTCCGGGCAGAAGGGAGAGGCCGTCTCCCGCCGGCACTGTTCTTGCTTACCCCGCCAGGACGTTGCGGGTGCACAATAGGATTGCCATCCTCGTCCGGGCTCCAGTTTTCCTTGTCCGAGTCGTTGCCAGACAACAACGTAGAGAGCTTGAGCTTCTTCTTCTTCTCCTCGTCCACCCACACCTTCTCCTTGTCATCCTGCACCAAAGAGTCGCTTGCGTAAGGCACGCTCTGCATGCGAGCAACACTGCTGGATGCGCGGCCCAGCTTGGCGCGTTTCGCGCCGGGCCTCTGTATTGCCGACCGTGTTGGCGTGTTGCGCTTGTTGCTGTTGGGTTGCAGCACCGACGACGGAGACATGGCCGAGCCGCTCATTGAAGACGTAGACCGCAGCAGGCTGATGGCGGCAATGGCCGAACCGCTCGCCTCGTGCTGTGCCTGTTCGCTGAGTTCGTCATCGACACGGGTCTCAGCATCACACACGGATTCCCAGGCATGCACGTCGCGGGAACGGCCGCGCAGTAACCGCGGCGGGTGTGGGGCCTGTGCCGACTGTGACGGTTGCGGGTGAGCAGAATCGCCTGCCAGCGATCCTGTCAAGCTAGAAATGGGAGGCAGCGTGAAGCCAAAGCTAGGAAGAGCCGAGTGGCTGCGGTTCAGGCCGGACCGCCGAATAGCAGGAAGAGATGGCAGAGGGCTATCGCTGCCACTGCTGCTGCCACTGCTGCCGCTTCTCTTGCCAATGTCAAGAGAAGGCTGCGGGGGAGGTAGCCGTGGCGGCGACGGCGACTGGCTCGCAACAACCTCGGCTTTGCCGTCAAGAGACAGAGAGAGACGGAATGGACGCTGTGTGGGGTGGTGCTGCTCCTGTTGCTGATGCAGTGGCGGCAGCAACGGAGCAGAAGAAACATAGGGCTCCAGCTTTACCGAGTCGTCACGGGCACCGTCACGATGGTTGCTTCCGGAGCTGCTGAAAGAAGACGGTGTTGAGAATGAGCTGTGCATATTCCACCGGTTGGCCAAGTAGCCAACCGAGCTCACGGAGCTAGAGAAGGAGCGGTTAAGCAACGGCGTCTGGATGCCATTTGGCTCCTGTTGCTGATGCTGACGTTGTTCTTCGGCCTGTTTCCGGGCCAAGGCGTCCGGCATCCACGGACCCAGTTCAGGGGAAGAGAGCGGCGTAGTCGAAGGGGCGTGCGGGACCATAGAAGCAGAATTGAACTGCTGGTGCGTCGGCGGGGAAGACGAGACGGGACCCTCAGGATAGGGTGTATGCATAGATACGGGGCGAGTGAACGGTGGCAGCGGGTCGGACGAGAGGGCATGCATGCCGCCGAAGCGAAGGGCAGCAATCTCTTGGGCGGAGAGGGGACGCGATTTCCGGCGGTCGTTTTGCCTGCGATTTTGGAACCATATCTGTTGTGGAGGTTAGTCGAGAAGGCAGATAACACGCGTCAGACCGCGTCCATTGAAGTGCCAGCCGGCATGCTATACCACCAAAAAACCTACCTGAACCTCTTTCTCGTTGAGAGACACCTGGCTGACTATGTCGAGACGTGCCGTCTTGTCGGGCTTGGGATTGGCGAGGTAGGCCGCCTCGAGGATCGATTTGTCCTTGGCACTGTAGAGACACCACAAAAGCAGGCATTAGTACACCGTTACGCGTCCAATTGACCAGGAGAATTCAATATAGCATATGCAGGAGGGTGTAGGAGGCCGGGGACGCGTCCTGTGACCATATTCCGAGCACTTACGCGGTCCTCTTCCGCTTGCCCTTGGGATGCCGCAGAACGTTCGAGTCGGTCGTGTCCGAGAAAGGAATGGAGACATCGCTTGGCCTGTCAGCGCTGCTGCTGCTGCTGCTGCTGTTGCCACTCCGCGGAGACGAGGACAGAGGCTCGCCAGACGCGTTGCTGGTGACCCGCGGCTGCTGAGGCAGGCCAGATGCCATGGGAGAAGAGGAAGTCGGTAACGCGGAGATCTCCATGGCCAGGGAGTGGGGGGGAAGAAGAGAAGAAGAGAGAGAAAGAAAAAAAAAGGAACAGAAGCTTCAGCACGCGTTGCTCTTGGGAAGAAACATGAAAGGAAAGAGAGAGGAAGAGAAGAGAGGAAGCAGAAGGAGGAGATGCGGAATATTAGACAAGACACGAGAAATATAAGATGCCCACAAAAGAATACAATATACAAGAGACACGAGACCGCGAAGCGTGTTGTAGCGGTGCAGTGTAGCTCCGCAGCGTCACTAGTTCACCATTTCTTATTCTTTAGCACGCCGACACGCCGACACGCCGACACGCCGACACGAACAAGTGCGAGCAGCTGACTTGCACAATAGGGGAGAGCCACACGCCCCCCTATTTATGAGACTATAAGGTGTCCTGCCCGCTTTGAGTGATGTATGGCGTGTATATGGCGTTTCTAGGAAGGTCGTGCTTGCCCGGTAGTGGAAACAACGGTGGCTGCAAGGGTGCAAATATTATTTGTATTTTGTACGCCTGCACTGCACTGTTCGCAATACCCCACTGCTGTGCATACCTTCCCCATGTCGTTCGCGTCAGCCAATCAGAAGACGCGTGTCCGGGTTGACTGTCCGAATCGGGCAATTACACAAACAGAAGGTTGACCAGGCGATTCTTATTAAGATCCCTGAAATGGCGTCCGGGTTAGAATAAAAAAAAAGAAAGTGCTAAAAGCGCGTCTTTTTGATTCCAACCCCCAGTCTGTCTTAATGGCGTCGCCCCTCTCTCTTCTTTTCCCCCCTCTTCCCATTTCCCACCAGACCGATCCGCTGTTCATTAATTGAAGCGCGAAAGTCCGGCTCGTCTGCTTTCTTTTTGATCTTCTCGTTCCCAGCCAAGGAACAGCATCTAATGTCCTACATAGGGGGCACTTTCGAGTCGCGTCGTGTCGGCGGGTCTTCTCCTTTCTCGTATCCTTTCTGCCTCTCCCTGCGCCTCCTTTACGCCCCCCTCCCCCGTTTCTGCCCCGTTTCTGCTTCCGACGCTTCTGACGCCTTTAATCAAACAAGACACGGACCTTTAGCTAAATCCACCCTGCTCGAACGGCCCACGTCCCTCCACCGCTACAACGACGCGTGCCATATACAAAAGCCAGCGGCAGCCTTGGCAGAGCCAACTTATAGTAACAGCTGCTTATTTTTGTATTCCGGACTGTGAATTACACCTCCGCAGACTGTGCACTAATAGCGGCGGTCGAAGCGCACGTCCGCAGTTAGGTTGCTGCTCGGCTGTGGGTGCCAATGGATCCTCAACCTCCTTTTTTGTGCCTGGATGCAACTTCAATCTCGGTCACGGCTGACAATGCGCGTTCTTTTCGCGTCCAATACGGCTGGCAGCGGTGAGGGCTTGGTCGCTGTCGACGTATATGACGCCTTCATTCTGGCACTGGAAGAGGCATATTAGTAGCCGAGTACTCGTGCAAGCCTTGTCCAAGTTATTGAATGCGACTGCAAGTGGTAATACTATGCATAGCATCGCTCGGAAGAATGCATCCCGCAATTGCAGTCCATATTGCTTCATGGGACTGCATGGAAACAAGGCATCGATCAATTGCCAAGTAGGCGGGCCAACACGAACCCAAAGCAGCTATACACGCGAGACTCTCCCTAGGTAAGCGTACCAGTAGTCCCAGGGCCAAACAGGCACCGGACATATACCGGCTCCCTGATATGTACGGCACGGAGAATTCCAGGGTGCCCGCGATGCCAAGCGTTTTTTTTTCTGGTGGCCGGCCGATTGGGAAACTGAATGTCATACGAGACAACGGCACCGCCGTCCGGATGTACGGCATAACTGGTAGTGCGCTGGGCGTTGGAGTTGTTCCGGCCTGGTGTGCGTTCGGTAAGAACGCATGGAATGGGCACTAATAAAGGACCAGAAAGGCGAGGCGGCTCCAGTGCTAGTGGTCTCAGCACAGCAACCCTTCAACAGAAAGAATGCTTGTTAATTATCTTTCTGTGGTAATAAAACCCGAGGTCCAAAGAAGGCAGAGAGTGATCCTTTCGCTATTGCCACGAGCCAATTCTTCAAGAGGTTGCTGCCTTTGACCAGGTAGCCATTCAGCATGCGGCAAGCAAAGTCCGACTTGTACGAATCTTTTGTCAGCAGGACTTTGTGCAAGGCGAAGGCTGCTGTCGATCCTGTGGGATGTTATACATACCGAGGTAAAGTTTTTGTCAGATGTCGTCAAGGGGGCAGGAGAGAGCATGTATACAAATTTACAAATTACACATGACTTGCAGGAGGCGTTCGTGATGCCGTTGGTCACGTCCAACGTTCCCGAATGTAGTCTAATGCTAGGAACCATTCTGTTCTTGAAGCTATGTGCATACTCGTATTGTTCATTTCATGGAAAGTGCAGAAATAAAGGACTCGAGGTATCGAGATCTGCAGAGCCTACTCGCTCGGAAAAGCACCGAATGTTGACATCACGGCTGCCGAGTTTATCGGCGGCGGCTCCTGCGTAAGCTTCGGAGCAGATGACATAACATTTCATCTTCCCTGCCACGTGGGCAAAGAACATGTTTGTCACAGGCGTCGCTATTCCCCCTGCACAGTGACAAACTTCACTCTGGGGTGGTGAACATGCAAAACTGGATGGCATGAAAGGCTTCCTAGTCTCTATGGCCATACAGTGTCTCTTCGTCCAAATGGGAGCCATTGTTGCTCGCTGGACGTCTCGCTAGCCATCAGGCGGATGCAGCATTAAGCAGCACCACTCAGTTTCTAACTCGAGAAACAAAGAGCCTAAAGCAACTGGACGCGGCCACACCATTTGAACTGCCAAGGAGGAGCCTCCTGGTTGAATGCAAGATATCTCTGCTATTTGCACACAAGATACCGAGTGTTGAAAGAAATACACTGCCCCAGCGTCGACAGTGCATAAAACCGAGCAAGGTATTGGAGACATGTCGTAACCCTTTTCATGAATAGAGGAACCGCCCTCAAGAATCAAAAGTTTGTTTTTCTTGGCAGGAGCCGCTCCGAATGCAGAGCAGTGTGCCTTTGTCACTGTGCTTAAAAACTCATAGTGTGGGTCCATGTTGCTCCCGCAATTTTGCATCATCAGCCAGAGGTCAGTTTTTGCCTGCCCCGCCATCTAGAAAAGTCTGCCGGCACCCCTCCCAGACCTTTCACCGCCTTCACCCCGGCCAGAAGACCCTGTCAAAAGGGAGACATGATGTATAGAAATCTATCTACGGGCTGTGCCTAAAATGCAACACATAATCACATCGAGATCGACCCCATCCCATCGTAGCAATCGTAGCAGGCTGTGCGTTTGTATGTGCGGTCTTCGTATTGTTGTCGTGTCGCGGCAAAATGCTGCTTGGAATCAAATTATGTCGATAAAAACGCAAAAATCCAGCTCGGGCCTTGCAGTGCCCCCCTCTTGCCCTGCACGAAGTTGCGAGGTTGCTTCTGTTCGTTCTCCAGCCCCACACCGCTGTGCTCCTTTTTTTTTGTCTATCTATTATTCGTTCATCATGACAGACGTTGGCGAGAGGTGCCCGCCCCGTTCCTTCTGGCGTGTGCAGGAACCATCGCTCTGCCCAGTCAAGGTGTCCAAATATGCAGCAACGTTGGGTGCTTGGTGCTCGTCCCGTCGCATTCCGTTGGAATAGATACGCTATTGTTTACAAATCATCGTCCTCCTCCTCGGGCAGGGGCATCGAAGCAGCGGCGTCCATCTCCTTGCGGTACTCCGCGAGCAAGCTCTCATCAACCACAGCAGTCGGGGGAGCCAGGGCGGGGGCGGCGACGAATTCCTGTCACTGTGTCAGAACTGCTTCATGCCTTGAAGCACATGAAAAGAGGCAAACATACCAGGGACGGGTTGCCGACGAGCTTGCGGGCCAGCCACAGGAAGGGCTTCTCGAAGTTGTAGTTGGACTTGGCCGAGATATCATAGTATTGCAGGTTCTTCTTGCGGTGGAATGTGATGGTCTTGGCCTTGACCTTGCGCTCCTTGACATCAACCTTGTTGCCGCAAAGGACGATAGGGATGTTCTCGCAGACACGGACGAGATCGCCTGCATAAAACTGTGAGCAATCAAGCAGGCGGCTGGCTTTCTCAGAGAATGAACATACGGTGCCAGTTGGGGACGTTCTTGTAGGTGATACGCGACGTCACATCGAACATGATGATGCCGCACTGGCCGTTGATGTAGTAGCCATCACGGAGACCACCAAACTTCTCCTGGCCGGCGGTGTCCCAGACGTCAAACTGGATAGGGCCGAAGTTCTTTGCAAAGCTTCCATCAGCATATTTTGTCGTTTGGCAAGGGCAACCCGGCTGGCGTTCGCCCGTTCCGGGATGATGTTTCTATCTTACTGTGGTGAAACCAAGAGGGTGGACCTCGACACCCAGAGTGGCCATATACTTCTTCTCGAACTCGCCAGTCAAATGGCGCTTGACGAAGGTGGTCTGAAGAATGCGCAGTTAGCCATGAGAGTCATGAAAATATGGGGCCGGAGGAGCGGGGTATTCGATCTTCAGAATTCAACAGAGATGAAGATCGCAGAAGCGCATCACACAAGACGATGCAAACATACCTTGCCAGTACCGCCATCGCCAACGAGGACCAACTTGAAGGTCGGCACGTTGCCAGCTGGTGCAGCAGCAGCCATGGTTGTGGATATGAGGAGATAGGGTGACGCAAATGGGATCGCGGAAGACGTTCGACAACGAGTCCGAAGCTGTTGTTTGCAGAGTTAGTGCGTCCTCAGTATCGTCTGCTAAAGAGAGAAAAAAACAAAGAGACCCAGTCGAAAAAGCACCAAAATCGAAAAGGCGGGGTGGAAAGATAGGTAGCCTTCTGATGTGAAAAAAAGCAATAAAGGGGAAAGCTTTAGTGAAAACAGTCGAGGGGGATCGGTTTACCTACCTTCGCGCGATGGTTGTGCGGGTGATGTTTGGTTGGTATTCGCCTGGTTTGCGTTGTAGATAGAGAAGAGGAGGAGAAGTGGAAGGGAGGAGAGAATCTTTTTTACAATGTTTTTTTTTATTTGTTGTCCTAGCAGGCGCCAACCGCTTTGGCGGGCAGCTTTTGGAGTGAAACCCAAGTTGGGCACTGGCGGGGAAGGCAATAATACCACGTGACCGTTGATGCTGTCATCAAGAGAGGGGCAAATTGGCACAGTAGATAGGACAGTATTGGACTGCGCAAAATCCAGGCACCAGAAGGGTCTCAGTCTTATGGCATTTGCACGTGGCTGTCTGATGATGCGCCTCACAAACCTGGTGACTCTATCCTGTTATGCCTCGCGAATGAACTTATTTGTATTCTTTCCACTATTCAACAGCAGTCTTCAAGGCCCCAGCACCGGTGCCGTACGGGGCATCTCGACCTGCGAGCCTGCAGCATTGAGCTCCGGAAGTCTGCTATTTGTATATTACTCTTTCCCATCTTCGAATTCAGCTATCGTCATGTCTGAAAAAACGTTGTAGGGTGACTAGGGTAAAACGTGCAGACATGCACTGTGCAAGATGCAAATGCACACCACAAGACATAAAACCAAAGGCTTGCCGCCATACTGGCAAGTAAAAAACAGTGTTCAAAGCTCCGGGGCATTTTCCCACCCTTTTCCCTCATTTTCAACACAGATGCAGGTTCCCATTGATTGGCCAGCCATTTTGCACCAAACGATACCGTCATTGTTGTCAACGGGCAACGCTATCTTCAAAGGCGTTTGGGCCGTTACTAAGGGACAAACTCAACGGTCATTCAGGTCGCATATACAGCACGCAAGAGGTTCTTTCTGAGCGACGAGACCCATTACTATGTGTTCACCACGCGAGATATGTACGGCTGATACTGCATGCCAGCTGCAGATCTGAACTTCATCATCAAAAATATACTGCCGGAGAGTCTGAATATCAGCAGGATCTCCAAAAACCGTTGGTAGCGTATCCCAACTTGCAGACACTTGCAGACACGATCTCAGAATGGGAACTATTCATCTTTCACTTTTAACTACAGACCTTCTCTAAAATGACACAGACATCAAGTTCAACAGCATTCTTCTGCCCTGTGGAACTATGTAGACGCGGGGCTGCGGGATCGGGTCAGAAACCTGACAAACCTGAACCCATTGAGGAGGATCACCGCACAGGAGGCTCTTGAGCATCCTTAGTTTAGCCAGGCCGAAAAAGGGGCAGGATGTGTAAAGCAGGAACATTGACACAATGGAGAATGGCCGAAAAAGATCACCAAGTTCAGAGTATACTTTACAAAACGCATTCCTTTCGCATCCTCTGGAAAGATCAGGACAGGGACAGCACGAGCTCGTGCCCAGCAGGGGAGTCTCCACTGAACGTATGCGTGACGTATATTGGGCTGATATTCAGGCAGCGGAAGACATCTTTCCTCGTCTTTTCGTGACCTGGATGGCAAGCGTTTTCCTGCTTCGGCACCTCGCACATACCCTAAACGTGCTTGCTATTTCTGCACTACCGGCATAACCTACAATTGGTCCTTTCCTCTCATTTAACCACGGGTATCAACTACGATGTTGGGCTGCTGCTTGTAACTAACAAAACCCATCATGACGATCAATGCAACCAGCTGTATCAACTCTACAGCGGTAGGATGTGACAACCCAACAGGCCCCTCCCGCCCCAGTTTCGGCGTGGCGTCAAAGTCAGACGCAGCTCTTGTAGCTGGCCAGTCCCTGTGCTTCTCGCGACCTTTACGAGAATGTTTTGCTACAGTCATGTGTCAGCATCTCGCCTAAAGCCTGTGATCGGATGATTCTTACCCCCTCGTTTCCCTGAACGCAGTCCCCAACCTTCTTCAGATGGTCGTGGTTGGTGTGGTTGACGTAGCCGAAGGAGCGGATCTGGTCGCCAGCTTTGAGCCCGGCCAGTGCGGCAGGACTTTCATCGACAACGCTATTGACCTTGGCAAACGGCGGTTCCAACACCTCCGGTACGAAATCTGGTAGCACCTGTCCGTCCGTCTCTCCGTGTGATGCTGCTGGGCCGTCGTCTGAGTCGTCGAGGCTTGCAAAATGCTCGTGCAGGAACTTTTCGATGACCCCCATCAGCTCTTTGTAGTCGTTCCTCAGGTGTATGATGCGTGATCTCGTCGTGCGTACTAAATTCAGCAGATTGGCACAAAATAAGCACTCATTTTTCTGCATGCACGGGCAGATGGATAGCAAAGGGCATCTGTGTCTTCATACTCTGTGCAACATCTATATCGGCTCGTGGAAATCCGTCTGGTGTGAGGAGCGATGTGTTCATATCGACGCCGTGCTAATTTCCAAGCGTTCCAGGTCAGATACAAGGACGTGCGGGATGCGGCCAGCAGGGAGGTCTTGTTGCCTACCGAGTCGAGAACGCTGCCGAGAGCTTGTAGCTCGGCTTCCATGGCATCCTTCTTGCGCTGAAGCTCGGCAAAAGAAAGCTGCTGTGCATTTCCGTTCCTGACAGGTGCCGATGTAGGCCCAGAGGGCACTGTCGGTGCGTGGAGGTTGCTCATTCTTAACGGCAGTCCCATAATCTTGCAGCGTATGGCCTTGGTATGAACATCGTCAGGCCAAAATGCATAAATGAAGCTGCAGTATTGCGACACTGGACATTAGCGGGGAACGGCAAGTCAACAGGCAGAATGACGCGCGTGAGGGGCTGTGCGCCACCCGCCACAGCAAGCGTTGGGCACGTGTCTAGGCGACCTGGGTCCACAGCCAGCTGCTCCATTCGCAGTCTCTAGCACTAAATCAGACTCCACTGCTTTTTTGTCCGTCTATCAGCCTTGTCTCGATTCTGAACGCGTCTCTTCAAAACGGAAGAAGTGCCAGAAAACCAAGCGACATAACCAGAAAAAAGTTAATAAAACATGAATAAATATCTCGACTCTCCATGGCGTTAATTTCGAAGCTCTCGTGGAGTAGTCAGCACGGGATGACGTTGTGTGGCGGACCTCTCCCTTCTGCTTTCCATATGCAGAAGGAACGACCCGCTCTGCGTTTGAAGCTCTTGCCTACAGTCTACATATTACAGACACGGCAGGCATTTAATGTTCAGAATATTTTGGGAACAAAGTCTGTCCAGTTCGTGGTTTCCGTCCTTGGTCAGGTAAACAATGGTTGGCTGTCGTCCTGGGTAGAGAATACCTTTCAACCTCGACCTCCGCTCCCACTCTATGACACGGCTTAGAATCTTAATAAAACATCCTTCAGCACCTTTTCCGTGTCTGTCATGTCTTAAACCTTCTTTTTAGATATACCGTGTCTTCTTGCTGGCCTGGAGCCATCGCTGCTTTGTCTATGCCTCTTTTGGACAGTGGCCATCCGTCTTTGAATTTTGCTTTCTTGCAGTGTCCTTAATCTTCACCATGACCCAAGCAGCTCAAATCTGCGACTACAACAGTCGTCGATCTTCGTCCACTTCCAGTTCGGTTCAAATCACCCGCTCGACACCCAGTCTTCGGCGACGCAGGACGGAGAACTTCAAAATCTCCGAGGCTCTACCCATCTCCAATGCCACAACTGCAGCTGATGATAACTTGGAACCATATTCAGTTCATGGAATTGGTGCCCAGCGTCTTTCTGTGGATTCTGAGGCCAAGTTGACAAATTTAGACGTCGTCGGATCGATATGGACAACACTCGATCGAGAGCATGGATCCCAGGAACTGCTTGCAACTTCTGATACCTATAGCGCATTCTTTGATTCGACGAGACAAGCAAACCCGCAGCCACAAACTGTGCCAAAAGTTCCATTCCGCAAATGGGTGTATCGGCTGCATCGACGGCGTCTTGAACGGCAGCAGCCTTCACAGTTAGACGCAGGCGTACAGGCCACGTCTTGCCAAGATGAAAATTATGTTAAGAGGAATTCTGCCCATTGCCGTCACTCGTCTTCAATGTCTTCACTTGCTTTTGTATCGGCAGCAAGGGAGAAAAGCCTGAGCATCGCAGGTACCAGCATCATGGGTCGGTCGCGAAGGAGGACACTGCGTTCCTCCTTCACACCGTCTCGTACAGACCGCAGCAGCCGAACGTCTGCCTCTGCTAGACACTCGGACGAAATTCACAGCAATGACAGACAATCTCGAGTCGATCCCATTGTCATCGAACGTTCTCTCCACCGCAGACGTGTTGTTGAGGAATTGATCAAAACAGAGGAAGGATACATTGGCGATATCAGGTTTTTGATGAACGTACGCTGCATAAAGCTTCTTTCATGGCTTCAAATGCATACGTGTGAAACTGACAATAAAGACATACGCAACAATTCTAGCGTCTCTACCTTCCTTGCAAGCTGGTCTTCGTTCCTCAATAAACAGAAACCTCGCCGATATAGTTGAGCTCCACGAAAATCTTCTAGGGGAGCTTCACCGAGTTGTTCCAAACTCAGAGTACACACAGGTAGAGCTTCCCGCGAAGCACGCAGTGCCTACAGTACCTCCAGCATGTCAGCATCACAGGTGGAGAAGCCTAGATGCGGTTCCAGAAGATAAGACAGGAGTATCATGGCTGCAAAAAGTTCCTGGCATGACTGTTGAACCTGAAGTTGCTGCGGACGTTGCCAAGGCGTTCATCAAGAATGTAAGAAATGTTTCGTCGTATTCCAAACAATGACCCTGCTAATAGATCAGTTGAACGGTTTCTTCATATACGAAGAATATGGAGCAAAATACGAATTGATGTTCAAAGATCTCGACACGGCATTTCGGGCAATTCCCCACTGGGATGAATACCAGAAAGGATTAGAGACGCTTGGGTCTTGTTTAGGCTCTACAAAGCAGTCTGGCGATTCGAGACGAGCTCTGACTATTAGCGACCTTCTGGCCAAGGTGCTCTCCGTGTCCTCCACTGAATCAACAGCAATAGCTAATCTTCGCGACCCAGCCGATTCAAAGGGTATGCAAATATCCCCTCTTATTCTCGGAGCTGCTCAAGTATACTCCAGTATGCGACTGCCCCCATTCGTATATGGAGATTGAAAATGCCTTGTCACGGCTTCGTGAGGTCACTGGTGCCATGAATAAGGCAACAGACGATATTCTTATCAAAGCAACTCTCGAGAAGACTTGGCTGCTCCAGGATCGATTGACATTTCCTGACCAGGTAACTGAATTTAAATCCTCACTCGGCGGCTGACAGGAAGGTATGAAGCTGATAATAGACGGACAAAAGCAGTATGATGCGATCTCGAAGAGCCGTATTCGTGCTCTGGGCCACATCCAACTCTGTGGCGTCTTACACATCTGTTGGCAGACGAGGGACTCTGTCAATGGCCGTTACATGATATGTCTTCTCTACCGCGATTGGCTCTGTCTTGCGGTGGCTGGTAAATCAGATCAAACATACACTCTTCAAGCTTGCTTTCCTATGAACGCTTGCCGCTTAGGAGAAGCCGATGACGGCAGAGGTATGTTTGATTTCTCTGTAGCAACCGAAATAAACGTCAAACTTGCTGACAGAGAAGGACTGCAATGCCACACGGCACCGTATTCGTGGAAACTTTCTTTTGAATGCGACTGCCAGCTGTACGAAATTATCATGACAGCCTGTACACCAAAAGAAGAATGGGAATGGAGGAGACGGCTTGGCCGAAGTGTGGTGGACGATGGTCCCTCTCAGTCAGAGATGCCAGACTCGAGTTTTCTTTTCTTGAATATCAAAACTCTTGGTACAGTCTTTGGGAAACCTGGTATGTTCAATAGGTTCGATTCGACTGCGTCAAGAGGCAAGGTTCTATGGCTAACATGGGATCCACAGGCACCTTGGCTCGAAAGGTGTCAATCCGTCGAGCAACAACAGTGGGTGCGAAATCTCCGCTGTGTCAGGTCATTGTGAAAAATACGAGCGACAAGAAAGATCATTCAGCGATGATGCCTAACCAAGCGTCCATTAATCGATCCCGATCTTTGCAAACGAATGTACGCATTCCCGTGTTGGCACCTTCACGCGGAGAACGCACTCGTCTTGAAGCCTTGACATTCGATGTTTGGACGAGAGAAGTCTTGCCTTTCCCAGGATTGTCAGGACGGGCGAGGAGTGAGCGTCTTGTTCTGTCATCAGCCTCGTCTATGATCCGAAAGCTGAGTGTGGCTAGTCTTGCCAGCACTTTCGGTAGGCGTTCAAGCGGCCGTGTCAACCTACCAAAAAGCGCCACAAATTGCGATTTAAGCGGTGCGAATGGGATAGCGTCGCAGAGTCCTTTGACTTCCTATAGCGCATCATGCAGAATCAGTTGCGGGGATGGGGATGGGAAATGGCCCATCACTGACAATGTGAAGGCCGGCATCGATTTGGTCGCAGCGAAGGAGGTCGCACTCTCGCTAGTAGAGTTGTCCGATGGCACGATTGAGAAAGAGATGACCAGCGGGAGCTGCAGTGCTCAGGCAAGTCGCTTTCTAGACAGTGAAAACGAGGAGCCGAATACACTGGGCGGATCTATCCGGCGGAAGGTATCTCGCTTATTTGAGGGGAATGGCAGACAACTTAACATGTCAGCAGCTCATGGAACCGGTTCGCCGCCTGCTCTACACACAGCCTCTGGAATGGAGTCGCCGCACTGCCTACGACTCGCTAGCACAAGCACTGAGGCTTTGGATCCAGCTGCCAAGCCGTTTCCCTACGACTCTGTCTACAACAGCATGCGTCCTCTGTCACACCAGTCTCTGAAGAGATCGTCCATCAGGTCCATGAAGCACTGGTCAAAGGCGAACATTTTTCATCGCGGAGCGGTGAGCCAGCCGCTTCAATGCATCCACTAACCGGCAATACATGGGCTATCATACAGACAGCCAAGGTACATGGAACATGCACTAAAATCATTCTTTACAGAAGGCTATTTCTATTTGTGTTTGTACGCCTAAGCTTGAGGTTTTCCTGTATGTATGAAAGAAAGCTAGCTTGGTGACAAATATCGACTGCTATGACGTAGACGATACCAAGAAGGATGTGGAGCTCGAATGGGCAGCTTGACAGAGGCGATGCACCCGCCTGGGCGCTTGACTAGCAGCCGCTGGTCAGTCCGTTGGGAATTTCCATCATTCCTATTCAGGGAGTACTAGGTACTTTTAGGTAAGAAAATTGCGGTGGTGTCTGAAGAAAGCAAGATCTGCCGCGGTGATTCCCCGCCTTGTGCCAGGCTTTTAGTGAGACCTATGACGTGTTGACGCGGATGGGTAAGCAATTCGGAACATGCGACAAGAACGTGAGCATCTGGCAGTGCATAAGTAAGAGCCCATTCGGGATGTTGGTTGCGTGACCACTCGAATGGGAATGCAAAGTCCAGATGCTCATTGATTCTGCTTCCCGACAGACGACCTAGAGAGCTCTTGAAAGCCCTCGACAAAGCTGCCTTATCGACTCGATAAAGGCATAGAACGACACAGGCCGACAAAAGACGACAAAAGACGACAGAAGACAACACAGGCCGACACAGGACGACAGAGGAGGGACCCAACCTAACACGACACACGACACGACCGCAGACACGATGCCGCGCGGCGAGGCCCCCCAGAACAAGGTCCACTACAAGGGCGCAGACGAGGACTTTGTCGTCTTTGTCGACGACGTCGACGCCTACCGGCGCTGGCAGTCCGATGCCTCGGTGCCCTTGGCCCATTTCGTCTCCTCCTTTCAGGTCTTTGTCACCCACAACCGCGGTGTCCAGGGCGTCGCCAACACGGCCGCCCACGGGACCCTCGACAATGAGTTTGGCACCCACGTTGTCGATGACGTGCTCAAGACGATTCTGCAAAAGGGGACGCTGCAGGAAGTCGAGGTAGGTCGGAGAGAGAGAGAGAGAGGAGGGGGAAAGCCACAAGAACACATGCTGACAACTCGATCCACGCTCGCAGGGCCCCGAACGTCAAGGCTCCAAGAACGATTCGCAGGGCGCACGGGTAGCCCATTGAGGAAGGGACACACGTGCCCAAGACATGTCCAAGCCGCAGCAGGACGAGGGAGAAACACGAACACGGAAGAGAGAGAGAGAGAGAATGGTTCACAGGGAGACCGGGGGGCACAATGTATCTCTCATCTCTTAATATGGACAGACAGACATGGACACTATTTTCATAGCACCCGCGCCACGGGAAACGAAATTGCCGAGGAAAACAGGACCCCCGTCACAGCTGTTTTAATTTTTTATTTTATTTTTCACTTTTTTTTTGACCTGCCGCCGGCCACCGACTCCCCCCCCCCTTGTGAAAAGTGTCGCTCTGTACGATACGAGAACCTCCTGTAGAGGGTCCCGCTTCAGTGTCCTACTTAATTAAAAAGCAGAGGCAAAAAGGCCGGTCACGCCTCATGCAGCGCGGCGCAGAGAAGGAGGCGGAGGGGGCAAAAGCTGCCCCCGTTGGGTGGGCCGAGCATAACTCTAAACAGTTTGGACCAGATTACGTTGAGAATACGGTTCTCTGCTCGCGGTTTTTTCTTGGTGTCCACTTCCCCTCCTGTGCAGATGGGGACTGCTGTTCATTACGAGCGCGCATTCTCCTGTTTCATTTCATTCATATTTGTCGTTTTGATTCATGAGAATAGCCTTCCCCTCTCTGGAGAGCAAAGGCCTGAGATTTTGTCTTCCTATCGAAAAAAAGACACACCAAAACCAAAAAAAGAAGAGCAGCTCTCCTCTCTAAATAGTGTATCGTCCTCCACAAATAAGACAAGTCCTTGCTCTCACGCTCATTGAGGCAAAACGGACGATATCGCTAAGGGGGAAATCATAGAGAGAAAAAAATACACAAAATAAATAAAAAGGAGTAAAGTAGAGGGGGACAGAGTAGATAGAAGGAGAAAAAAAAATAAAACACCAGGAAATACACGCTTTGCCCCGTCTCGTTCCGAGATATTCCAAAAGGGGAAATGCGATTCGTCTGCAAGATTCGAGGCGCGTCGCGGTTCGAGGTCGGATCGGGCGGGTAGCCGAGAGCCTGTCGACGGGGGGGGGTCACAACAGTGTTGCTCGGCCGGCCTTCATGGGCAGAGGGCCCAAGTGTAGCTAGCCAGGCCGCCCCCTTTTGCTGTGCCGCAGTCGACTGGCAAGCCCCGTTTGTCGTCTGCCGCCAGAGACATGGCATGACGTTCGAGGGTGAGAGAGTAGGACCGCAGACAAAGAGGCAGCAGATAGCGCGCAAGTCCGTCTGCCCGACTTTATACCCGACCAGCGCTGGGACGACCTCGTTGTGGCAGCGTCCAGGGCTTCGCACAAATGATCTGTTTATGATTAGCATGACTGCCATGATAAGAAGGGGGAAATAAAAAAAAAAGGATGCTCACCTCGCCTTCGCTATAGGCCCAAAAGTAGACGACCATGCCGATGATGTAGTACAGGGCCGCGTTGGTGCCCTGGTAGATGAGCACGGCCGCCAGAGCGGTCAGCGGCAGCACGGCGAGGCGGGCCTCGATGCTGCGGTGGATGGTGCTGCCGGCGATGAAGCCGAGCGGCCACTCCCAGGCGAGCACGGCCAGGCCCATGACCAAGTTGATGATTTGCAATATGGGCACGGGCTTGACGGCCGGGTCGAGCGTCTTGGTCAGGAAATCCCAAAAGATCTTGGGCCAGAAGAAGCCGTGAACACTCGCAGCGACTTGGTCTGAAAGAAGAGGGTGTTGTGTTAGTGACGGGGGGGGATAGAATTCATACGATTGCGTGCTTGCAAAGACAGGTCCACACATACAAGCTGAGGCGGACAGGACAATGAGCCGTGCCCAGTGGTTCTTGATAAGACGACCCATGGCGTACTAGATGACTTCCAACCGGGTTCGAATAGGTGGAATCTGCTCGATTTCGTCGTGGTCTTGGTCTCGTCCTCGGTGTCGGTTCCTCCTGGCTGATCGAAAGGTCGTCGAGAGGTCGTGTGACAAAGAGATTAACAGGCCAAGGTCGTGAAAACAAGAGAGTCGGGTCGTAGAGAGGTAAGTTGCGTAAAGAGGCGTAAGAAAAAAGTCAAAGTGAAGAGGCAGGTAGCCGGACCTGGTTCGAAAATAGAATACACAGAATGAAAGAAAGTGAAAAAAAAAGTAAATACCAGTGCCGATATGAAAGAAGGCTATCGACAACGGATGCGTGCACAGCAGCTTGCAGAAGAAAGAAAGTTGAAAGGCGGAAAGAGGAAGGGGGTATCAAATTAGGGAAGAAGAGAGAGAAAGAGGGTGCGAGGGGGGTTTTCAGTCTTCTGGGCTGCGAGCGGGTCGTCAATGTCTTCTTTCGAGACGAGGGCAAGGGGGGGGTATGTACAGGAAGCCGCAGAGGCTATAATGGGGCTCTGTGTGGCTCCGGGGGACGTCGTGCGAGAGACAAACGGGGCCTGGAGGGTGAGCTGGTGGACATGCCCCCAGGGCAGCACCCGAGGCCGGGATCGTGTATCAGACGGCCCAGTCTCCGACGGGAGGGCGAGTCTGACGATTCTGGAGCAGCGTCCAAGCTTGCGAGCACGCTTGTGCTGGGTGAAAGTGGTGTGTGGCAGCGGCAGCGGCAGCGGCAGCGACAGCGACAGCGACTCGGCTGGGAGCAGCGATCGACCGCTGTGGGCAGATTCCTGGCGCTGTGTGGGCGTGGGCGGTGTCGTTCGTTGGCGATCCAAGCTCTGGTGGTCTGGTCTACCACGACAGCGGGCATCCGAGCGACATAAAGCAGCTACTGTTTCTGATCTGAGGGGAGCAGCGCCGAGAGAGGGAGACAGAGATACAGAGGCTGTCTGCCAGGGAGAAGGCGATCCCGAGGATGTGGGTTGATGGCAACGGCAGGGGGGGGGAAATAGAGTAGGCGAGACAGAGAGAGTGTCCGAGCGAGGCGATGTGGGCGGAAGGCGGATGAGGCTCGTTGCATGAAGGGTTGGCGAGATTTAACTTTGACGATCAGACGCGGAGTGCCGGCAGAGTGTCCAAGGAAGCGGAGCTTGGGAGGGGGGGGGGAGAAAAAAGGTAGATGGAGAGAGAGGGCCGTGGGAAGCCGTGCTGTTCAGACGTTTGGAAGGTGGATGTGAACTCAAAACGCCTTAAAGTTTGAAAGTTGACATGGGGGTGGGCGAGAAGAGAATATGGTCTGGGCGAAGGGGGAAAGTCGAAGAGGGGGGGGGGGGAATGGAGGGAGGTCTGGGAATATGTAGTTTCGTGCAGCCTGGGATGCGTCCTGCATACGGGAGGCGGCCGGGGCAGCCGCCAACGACAGACGACCAGAAAACGAACGACGAAGACGCAGCCGAGGACGTTCAAGAGGATCCATCAGGAGGGCAGCATGGCGCCACGGGCTCCAGCGGCCACGGCCACGGCTCCTCTTTCTCGAGCCATCTGAGCCACGGCGACAGGCACACTGTGGTCGCGACTGGCTGCGACGCAGCGAAGTAGAAGCAGCGGGCGGGGGGGGAACAGCCCAGCCCAGCCAGACCGCAGGGCCAAGCCCGGCCGCGCGACGGCGCATCTCGAGGGCAGAGCGCAGAGAAGGCACGTCGATGCTGTGATTGGCGAAGTCGGTGCTCCAGAATTTGACTGGGCGGTTAGCGGTCGCCATTATGGACCAGTAAGGCATCGCACTGCTGTGGACCCGGCTGCAGGTGACATGGGATCCCACAGCAACCACAGAACCACAGCCGAGCAGAAGCAAGAGGCGGGAAGGAGCACTCGCCTCCGACCAGGGAAGCTGCGCTTCCGGATATAGAAACGGTACCTGCTACGGGTAGTGTACCTCTTGTTGCCACGGCCGCCCAAGGTACTCTGCCTGCCACGCTGTGCGGGCGGGTACATGCTGCCCACACCGCACGGATTGGCCACCCCTGGTCCCCTGCTCTCACAGGCCTGTCTCGGAGGGGCTCGGCAACGCACAATCCCTGAAAAAGGGAGCTGACAAGCATGTATGTTCAGCGGGCCAGGTAGCCTCCAGGTACTGGCTACGGTGCTCAGTCACAGTGCCATCGCAGCCCGCAAATGATAAAGCCCTTGTTAAGCTCTCCCCGGCTGCATCGACCTAGAGACGTCTTCTTTTCCACACCTTGTCTCCCATCACCTGTTGATGCTCGGGCAAAAAAAACCCTCAAACCCAGCAGATGACGATCGTGTCGCTCTCGCAAGTGCTCGTATCTCCCATTCCCAATCCCATTCCCATTTTCATCCCCATTCCCATTCGTATTCCCCCTTCTCCGTCGGGCGCCTCACAGCCTCAAACGCCTCAGACGGCGATCCGACAGATTCTCTGACGAGACCGCTGGGCCGGCCCCAACAGTGTCCGCCCGCTAGGACAGGGGTCCCGTTTACCTTCCTTACATAAGCCACATAGCCCGCTAATCCCGTCGAGGAAGGGGCTGGGCGGGGACGACCGTTGCCGTCGACACCAAGTGGAGAGGCCACAGCGCCGGTGAGAGAAAAAAATACGAGCACACAACGCAGTCCTGACCTTGGCGGCGCCTGGCGACAGCCCAGATGGCCAGCCAAATGGCGGCCGCGCATTGCATTCCATCGTAAGATGACTGACCCCCAAAGCAATAAATCCTGCCATTGCCTGTTCAGGCAAACGACGCATGGCCCCTCCAAGCGAGCTTTTCCCAAGCGAGCTTTCCCCAAGCAAGCACTCATCACATCTGCTGCATTTGCTGCATTTGCTGCTTGGTCGTATCTTATTGTTCTGCATGATCTTTCTCGCCAATCACCAGCGTGGGCACTTTTTTGACGCCCTGCTGCAAGTGCTCTGCGGCATGCAGTGCTAGAGCTCGCGTGCTGTGTGCTGGCAATAATACCCGCCTCTTTTCATGCTGGTGCACACCATCTCAGGAACGGGAGTTATCTGTGTGAGACACCAAGCAGCGGCTGCACCCTTCCCTTCCGCCAGGGAGGGGGAGAAGAGAGAGAGAGAATGGCTTCCTTTGGGAAGGAGGATTCTTTCTGACAGGAGGGACCGTTTTCCCAGCCACATGGTGTCTCACCCATCCCATGCCGCTGCGTTGTGCGAGCTGGGAGAGAACAAATTCGAATGGGACCTCTTTATTGGCTGCCGATGCAATGGCACCAAATGGCACGACTCAGGTCCCCGCTCGAGCTGGGCGGCTCTATGCCGTCGCCTATTGGTGTTGCTGTGGGTCCCCCCCCCGTCTATTCGACCCCGCCGTCGCACTGCTGGATATCGTGTCCTCGCATTTGCCCATCTCAGTCGAGCACGATCTCCCAGGAATGGCGCCTGCATACGACGCCAGCACGATAGTAGGGGGACAGCCGTGTTGGGGCGGCACTGATGGGTTCTCTCGGACCCTCCCCCCCCCGTCACAGGCAAACCACAGGCAAGGACGGCCACATCGTCAGCATCGTCAGCGTCATGCAATCTCGCAGCTGTCAGACTGTGTGTGTGACTGGCCCCCAAGCAATCTCTGGCCAGGCGCCAAAATAGAAAAAGAGAGCTGGCTTCGACGAGGTGCAGACGGCTTGGGGTGCCGGATCCATCCATGCAGATATGGAGATGATGCACTCGCACACACCGCCATCCTATTGTTCGCTCTGCTTTCACTGACGTCGTTTTCGTCTGTCCCAATGGGTCTTTCCCCACAGTCGTTTGCATTAGCAGACATCGATTCCATCACAATCACGCCTGTGACCTCTCGTTCTCGGCGGTTCCCCACCGCACAGACATGCGTAGACTGATGGGAAGAAGCCGCCAGGATTCTCGTCAACAATGCCATAGCCCGGAGCATTGTTATGATATGAAAACGAGAGCTGACTGGACCGACCGGACTGATAGCGTTGCCCCGGTCCAGGAAATGCAGCTCACCCAAAAGAGGCACGCGAATGTCGTTGGAAAGAGCCGTCGGAATCTGTAGCGTCACGTTGCCGCAAACTCTGCCGTGCAGGCTTGATCAAGGACCATTACCTTGTAAACCAGTGAGTGCCAGCCCTCCAGTCCATGGGCTGGCCCGAAGCCCTGTCACCTGTCACGGCAACCCCTTGTACCGCCCGCGTCGACTCCCGGACGCCGCCAGATTACCGACGCCCTCCCGAATCCTGGCTGACATAAAATACACAAAGCCAGTCCGTCGCCGTGGAGAGCTGCTCGTAGCGTCTGCGCTGCACGAAGCAGGACGGACTATCGCAAGGCAGCCTGTGGAGAGTGGTATTTTCTGCAGATCCCCAAAGAAAGAGCCGACAGATACAGACAGCTGCGAACGCTACAGAGTACTGTAGGGGAGCGTCCGCTGTGGACCTGTCCCAACAAAGAGTGCCAGCGTCCGGGACTTGCAGGTGGCCGATCTGCAGGCGACCGCTGGTCTGTTCTGGATGGCCTCTCAGAGGCAGACAGAACGGTCTGCGGGCGACCCCGAGCAGGTGCGTGCAGCAGAAACTGCAGGACAATGCAGGGCAATGCACTGGCCAGTTCGCATGCTGTTGGCCCTTGGGGGGGGGGGGGAAGGCAGTCTGTGTCCAGCCTCGTGGATGCTCTTTCTCTGACTCTTTGGCTGCGGCAGAACACAATCCTTTGGGCAGAAGGATGGGCTTTGCTGACTGTTTCACGTCGGCGGCTGCGGCATCCTCTTCCTGTTCGTGTCCAAGATGCAGTCCTCCTCCTGTCAGGTGTCCTCCCTCTCTGCTGCGCAGGAAGTAATGGCCGTTGGTACATTGTTTCTGTCGTAATCTGTCGACTCAATCCTCCCTCCCTCCTGAAAAACTGTTGATAACTCGTAATGCGCTGTTTCGCGTCGTCCCGGGCGCTTATGATCAGCAGTCCTTCCCTCCCTTCCCTCCCCGCATATGCAGGTCCCTGCATGCAAGCGCTCCCCCTCATTCGTGCCGCCGAAAAAAAAAATTTGCAGACATGGAGATTGCGAGCACGAGCAGGGCGACGGGTCTCGTTTCCACCCTCCCTTTGCTGTTGGGCGGTCTGAAACCGGGCCAACAGACACAAGCAGCGCCTCCTGGCTCAGCGAAGCTGACCGCAGACGAAACTGTTGAAATGGAGGAAAACCAGGAGGAGTGGGGGTCTGCTAGGCGGCTGAGGCGAAGCGGCCGGCCGTCCAGAACATAATGACAGCCTCTGCGCGGCTTCCCAAGGCCTCTGCCAGTCGCGTCCGGCCGCCCTCATCCTGTGCGGCGGCGAAAACAAAGGCGGCCACGCCTTCTGGGCTGGTGTCGGCATCGGCATCTCCACCGCCATGCTGTGAGGCGGCCATGGCTACAAGCCGGCTGGCGGTCTCGTCAGAGAGCGGTGGCCCGTTGGCCACGGCGTAGCGGATCATCTTGAGGCCGCAGCCTCGGTCTTGGCCTTGGTCCGGAGTCACCATCGCCGCCTTCTCTCGGCCATACCACTGCCCGCAAAAGGCTAGAAGCGTGGCGGGCAGCGCCTCCATGGCCGTCAGCGGCAGCACAGCTAGGTCCATGTGGCTGGGGACAACGTCAGCAGGGCACAGCCGCTAGAGGAATTGCATGAGAAGACGCGACGCACTCCTTCTGAAGCGCCTGAAAGGCGTCCATGCTGCCGCTGCCGCTTCCAGACCCGGACGACAGCAGAAACACGACGGCCCGCCCGACACTGCTCTTTCGCTGGCGCAGCCGCTGCAGCCGCTGGGCCGTGGCGGGCTGGCCCACGTCTTCGGGGGCCACCAGCAGGAATCGGAAGATGCTGTCGGCGGCGGGGGTCGCGCTGCCTTGCGGCTGACAAGGGGCCATGCGCACGACCAGGTCGTGCGACGCGAGGCGGGCCTCTGTCCACCGCGGCCCGGTCTTGGCTCCGAGCAAGATGGGAACGACGGGTGCCCACACAGGCCGGTCGTGGAGAGAGGCACAGAAGGTCTGGCTGGTGATCTCGGCCGCGACCGGCAGGGGCTTCTGCTGGCTGGGAGGCATGGCTGGTGAAGTGGGAGCAGACAAGATGAGAAAGACAGCTGAGAACAGCAGACACACGTTGAGAAACGTTGAGACACAGGATGAGAGTGCTTCTGCAATTTCTATCTGTACAGTGGTGGCCCGCCTTGCGCGCCTTCCGTTTCAAGAATGTGTGACCCTTGCGCCTTCCCGGAATTGCAACATTGATTATCACCGTATAAACGCACATGTGAACGCTGTCCAGATGGAAGACTCTAGAGGGCATCCAAGTAATACCCCTGCCGTCCAGACCTCATGCTGCTGCGGCCACTGGCTGCTTGGTGTCCGCGTCCACCGCCGCGTCCGCCGCCGCCTCTTCCGCCGACTCCTCGGGCGGAGGAGCCGGTGCCAGCAGGGGCTGCTTGGTTTTTGGGTCGCGGTAGGCGCGGAGGGCGTCCTCGATGGCGAGGATGCGGGACTCGTGACGTTCTTGGTGGTCGCGGAGGGCGTCGAGCTGGGCGTGGAGGTCCTTGATGTGCTCGGCGTTGGCGTCGGGCTTGCCGGCGGCGCGGTAGTACTCGTAGAGGAGGAGGGCGCTGGCGATGAGGAGGATAAAGGCGTCGCCGACGACGTCGGCAAAGAGGTCGACGGCCTTTGTCTCGGGCAGGGGGCGGAAGCGGCGGCGCCAGACGCTGGTGCCGGGGGGCAGCGGGGCGGCGCTGGCCGGGTGGGACTCGCGGGCGGTGGTGCCGTACTTGGCGCGGTCGGCGGCGTCCTTTTGCAGCTTGTGCTCTTCCTTGGCGACCTGCTCCTTGGTCTTGACCGTGGGCGCCTCGGCCGCCTCGGCCTTTTCGCGCGCGCGCTGGTCGGCCGAGGCGTTGCGCAGCGCCAGCACCGAGAGCCGCATGTTGAGCTGGTGGATGGACTGGCCGTAGCGGGCGGCCAGGCGGCGGAAGCGCTCGTGCTCGTGGGCCTGGACCTTGATGCGGTTCTGGCTGGTCAGCGGGCCGGCCTTGTCTCTGTCTTCTGGTCAACCTACCGCTCCGTATTTGGAAATGTGCCGCACAAAGAGTGCGGCAAGCTTGAACAGCGGAAGCGGCACCATGCCGAGATAGCGAAAGGCACGGGAGGCCACAGGAGCCCTCGTGAGGATGGGGGGTGGACGACCACGCAGGGCCGTACGGATCAGTGGAGGCGCCGTCTGGTCGGGTGGAAAGGCGTCAGGTGTGGTCGGGTAGCATGCTGCGGCCGGGTGGTCCGGAAGGAGGGCTGCTGGTCGGCTGTCCTGGAGGGGGGCCTGTCAATGAACCGTCAGCATCCAGAGCACGGCGACGGGGCGGAACTGACCAGGCGTGGCAGAACTCACCGGCAACCACAGCAGACGTGCGTGTCTGCAAAGAGTCTGCCGTTTGCCTCCTCTGCTTATCTTGCGTGGCGCCTGATACGACCGAGCGAATATTAGTCAGCGAGAATTTGGAGGTGACGGGCCAATGACGGGCGGCAGCCTTGGTGAGCTTCAGACTGTCCCAATGCGGCTTCGCGTGTGTTGCTCAGCAACCAACGACCCGCCCAGACCCATGTCAACGAACGGTGGTCGTGTGTACGAGTATCTTGCGCGTGCAACCGCACACACCGTTCTTTATTCTTTGCAGGCCAGCACTCGGTTTTTCAGATACCCATTTGTTTTCTTTGACTTGTTCAATTGTGTTGAGGTGAGTTGGTCTTTTGTATTCAGCTTTGTATTCAAGCCTTTTGCTTTTATTGTTGTTGTGTGTTCCTTCCGACAGCAGCAGCTGACCGACAGCACTTCACCATTCTACACCGACCTTCTAGCTCACATGCTCTGCAACAAAAGATGGTAGCAAAGGGCATCGACATGGAGGCGCTGTCGCCTAGGGATGCCAACGCCCGACGCCCGCGGTCGACAGCGGCCGACCTCAAGACCAAGGCGGCCGCCCAGCTCAAGGCCAGCAAGGAAAAGGAGCACCCGCCGCCGCCGCCGCCCAACGTGACGGAGCCGCCGAGCGCGGACCGCCGCGACGGAGCAGTGTACCAGGTGGGCAAACTGCTGGGCAAGGGCGGCTTTGCGGTGTGCTACTCGGGCGTGCTGGCGGGGACGAAGAAGACGTACGCGCTCAAGATTGTCAAGAGCCGGATGCCGACCAAGATGGAGCAGAAGGTGCCATTCAGATTCTCCCGACGATGGCAAGCTCGTGCTGACTCGTGTGACAGTTCCAAACTGAACTCCAGATCCACTCCAAGATGCGCCAGGCCAACATTGTGCAGTTCTTCCGCGCCTTCTCGTACGAGAGCTCGACGTACCTGGTGCTGGAGCTGTGCCCCAACGGGTCGCTCATGGACATGGTCAAGCGGCGCAAGGGCGTGACGGAGCCCGAGGTGCGGTTCTACGCGGTGCAGATTGCGGGCGCGATCAAGTACATGCACGCCAAGGGCATCATCCACCGCGACCTCAAGATGGGCAACATTTTCCTGGACCGCAACATGAACGCCAAGATTGGCGACTTTGGCCTGGCGGCGCTGCTGGTGACGGGCCGCGACATGCAGACGATCCGGCGGACGACGCTGTGCGGCACGCCCAACTACATTGCGCCCGAGATCCTGGAAAAAGGCCGCCACGGCCACGACCACATGGTCGACATTTGGAGTCTGGGCATCATCATGTTTGCCATGCTGACGTCCAAGCCGCCCTTCCAGTCGTCGACGACGGATGAGATCTACCGCCGCGCAAAGGAGCGCGACTACGAGTGGCCGGTGCGCGAGGGCCGCATCGTCAGCGAGGAGGCGCAGCACGTGGTGGCGTCGATGCTGGTCGAGGCGCACATGCGGCCGGACCCCGACGAGATTGTGCGCCACCCCTTTTTCACCGCTGGCGGCTACGTGCCCACGGCCGCCGACATGACCACGCGGCTGCGCGAGCTGCCGCCCGAGCGCGACGTCTTTTACCCGCAGCAGCGGCCGGCCAGCGCGCGCGCGCAGGCGCAGAACCTCGAGACGCTCAAGGCGCTGTGCGCGGCCTGTAACGTGGGGCCGTGGAACGCGACCAAGACGGTCACCAAGGTGGTGTGGCGCGAGATGGCGGCCGAGGAGAAGGCGGGGCTGACACCGGTGATTCCGCTGGCGGACGACGTCGTGTACCGGCCGTTTGACACGTGGCTGCAGGAGAACCAGCTGCCTGGGGGGAGGCGGGTGGAGGCGGGGCAGACGGACGAAGCGGTGGCTGTCACAGACACGTCCTCAGCCACATCAGAATGGCAGCCCGCCGTCTCGACCGCCGTCTCGACCGCCGTCTCGACCGCCGCCATGCCACCCGCCGGGCTGCGGGCACCGCCGCAGAGCTTTGCCGCGCAGCAGCGGGCACAGAACCGGCCGACGAGGGGACCGACGGTCTCGGAAGCCCAAGCAGCCGCCGTCACCACATCAACAGCGACAGCGACATCTGCCCAGCCCGCCGGCATGGTCCGCCGGTCGGCCTCGCGACGCGACGTCGTTCTTGGGACTGGCCTCTCTCTGCAGGCCCGCGAGCAGGCGGCGGCCATGCGGACAGTTTCGACGACACGCTCAACTCGGACACAGCTGCCAGGCAGCAAGACGGCATCAGCCACGACGGAGAGGAGACGCGCGAGAGCGGCGGCATCACAACCGGAAGCAGCAGCATCAGCAACAGTACCACCACCACCAGCATCCTCCACCCCCCCCGACTACACCCCCCTCCCGGGCCACCTCACCCTCTTCAGCCCGTCGGAGCACCAGGAGCCCGTGCCCAACAGCGAGCCCGACGTCGTGCTGGCGCGGCTGCGCAAGCTGCAGGCGGAGCTGGACCGGGCCCTGAACGCACGCACCATGGCCATCATGTCGGCACGCGAGCGCACGGCATCGGCATCGTCGTCGTCGTCGGCATCGTCGCTGTCGTCATCACCACCGCCGCAGATCGTCGTCAAGTGGGTCGACTACACCAACAAGTTTGGCCTCGGCTACATTCTCAACGACGGCAGCGTCGGCTGCATCCTGCGCACCATCCGCGTCAGCGGCGACGGCAGCGGCCGCGAGGCCGGCGAGCTGCCGCCGGCCTGCATCCTCGTGCGCGGCGCCGAGCACCACATCCAGCGGCGCGACGACCCGGGCTATGCGGACCGGCAGCAGATTGTGCCGATGGGGGCAGACGAAAACGGTATCGACTTTTACGAGAACAATGGCGAGCAGGGCCTGCGGCGCGTGCGCGTCGACCCGGAGCGGTTCCGCGTGGCCGTCGATCCGCGCACAGGCGCCGCCGGCAAGCTGTCGGCCGGCCGCGACGTCTTTGACCACCGCAAGCGCGAGCGCATCGTGCTGTGGAAAAAGTTTGCCAACTACATGCTGGCGTACGGGCGGGAGCTGGAGGAGGAGTCGAGCAAGGCACAGGAGTCACATCGCCCAAAGCAGTCGCACACGAAGAAGCAGCAGCAGCAGCACGAGATCGAGACGGCTGCCGCCGGCGTCGTCACGTTCTACCAGCGCTTCGGCGACGTCGGCTGCTGGGTCTTTGGCGACGGCCACCTGCAGTTCAACTTTCCCGACCACACCAAGATTGTGCTCGACGCTGCCGGCGTCTGGTGCCACTTTTGGCACCTGCCCGCCGCCGCCGCCGACGCGCTGGCCGCCACGGGCCTGCTCGACGAGGCCGCCCTCGACGACCGCAGCGTGCTGTCGTACCCGCTGCAGACGCTGCTGAATTTCGAGACGTCGGCGTCGTCGACATCATCCAGCAGCACCACCTCCGACCGCCGCCGCCGCCCCGTCATCCGTCCGGACCTGCAGCGCGTGCCCGCCGCCAACGACTTTCGCCACAAGGTCGAGTTTGTGCGCGGCGTCGTGCGCGAGTGGGTCGCCGGCGGCGGCCTCGGCAACGCCGACATGTCGCGGGCGGGCCGGCAGCGCTGGCTGGGCGTGCGGGAGACGCTCAAGATGGCGCCGGCCACAGCCACAGCCCCGAGTACGACCACGAGCCAGCCCGCTCTCGTGCCCCCGGCCAAGCACGTCTGGGTCACCATTGGCGCGCGCCAGGGCGACGTGCGGCGGTCGGCCCTCGTGGACCCGCGGCATCCGGCCGAGCTGGGACCGGACCTGGAAGACCGGCGGTAGGAGAGAGAGAGAGAGACGGAGAGACGGAGTGGATGCTGGGCGTTACCAGTAGACGGCGTTTTCCTTTTTTTTTTTTCCCTTTTTTCCTTTTCCTTTCTTCTCTCTGATGCTTCCCTCTGGAGTCGGCATGTCCTGTTTGATGTCTGCTTTTGTCGTGTTTTTCCTGTTTTCTCATGACTTTGCTCGTTTTCTTGGGTAGATGCGCACTGTTTGTTTTTTGTACGGCACGGCGCTTTTCGCCTTTTTTCATGGCACAGCTCGATAATCCAACAAGCGAATTCACTCTTCTGACCTGATTCTCATTCTCGTTTGCGGAAGGCTCTAGTGCACCTTTCGGCTTGGCTGGGTAAGGAAGGAGCTGGCCGTTGGGCTTGGTCACGGGCTGTTTAGCCATGGGCTGCTCACCGGCTGACGTGGGGAGCAGAGCATACATAAATGACTGACAGCAGCCAACGCGGAGATGGATGGGGCAAAAAAAAGGAGAAAGAAAAAAGAAGAAATGCCATGGGGCCTCGCCAGCTGGAAATGCAGAGGCGCCGGTCGATGGGACTGACCACAATCCCGTGGCTGTTTTAAATATCCTTTTTTTTCCCTCTCTTGCTTTCTTCTCACATCTTTCTTCCACCAGGGAAAAGAAGCCGCGGTCACACTGACCTTTTCCTGGTCTTTGGGTCACGCGAGGTACCGCTGCTGTAGCCTGGGGTGCCTTCCTGAAACGGCTGGTACTCGCACAATTGCTGGTAATATGACTGACCTCTTTCCCAGGCAAGAACCCTTGCATGCCTTGTATTCTGTAGTATTGGGTGTCTATTACAATAGGCCGCGCACGCAGCTGTATTTAAACATTATTCCGCCGACTGTCTCTCGCTCTCCAGTCACTCTGGAGAACACGGAAGCACAGCCTGACCAAGAAAAAAAAAAGAGATCCCATAGCCTCCAGAGAGCAACGAGTCTCTGCAAGACTACTTGTACGCCTCTATTCGTACACCCCCCCCTCCTCTTCCCGTCCCTTCTCACCCGTTCACTTCTACAAACTTTTTTTTTCACTTTAGGGTGACCCGAGAAACCGTTCCGAGGCTGAACAAGAAATTAAAGAAAAGGAGAAAATAACAAAAACGATCCAAGCTGCCAGGGTCGTTTGTAAAGGACTCGCAGTCTTCTGACACTTTTTTTTTTCGCCCGCCCCTCCCAATGCAATGCCGAAAGAATAAGAGAGAACGCAAGTAGATGGCAACAACGAAAATGGCAAGGAAAAAAAGGGGAAAAAAAAACATCATGTCAAGCATTATAAAAAGAGAAGTATCCGCCCAAACCCCCAAGGCCATACCGTACATTACATATCAATACTGGTATATGAAACAGCTGGAAAAAGTAAAAGGAAATCAGACAACGCCAGAGGCTGAGACAGGAAAGAGGAAAGGAGGAAAGGAAAGGCGGAGAAGCAAAAGGCGTTTCTGCTACTGGGCTTGTGTTCGCCGTATGTTGTATCCGGGCTGCACAAAGGCCTTGATGCCCAGCTGGGCAAACTGCCGGACCACGTTGGTGGTACCACCGCCGAGGTCCGGGTCCTGGCTCGCCTTGCGCACAAACTGCGTGGCCACGGTCAACTTGCTTCGGGGGTCCGCCTCATCCAGGTGCGTCGACGGCTCGGGTGCGTCGCCCATGGGATAGGTGGTCGGATAGCGGGGTGCCAGCTCGCGCAGGAGCACCATCGAGTAGATGACATCCCGGTTCTCGCGTCCGTCCAGCAAGTTGCGCATCTTGCTCAGCGCCTGCTCGCGCTGCCGGGCGACATTGTTGTTGTTGTTGTTGTTGTTGTTATTATTGCTGCCGCTGCCGCTGCCGCTGCCAGGCGTCGCTGCCACACCCGAGTCCTCTTGCAGCCGTAGGTACTCCGCCAGCCACCACCAAAACTTGTATTCTCGTTGACGCCCTCGGTCGCCCGCCCTCGGTGGCGGCATGCACGGGTTGGTCCGCACGCTGCCGCCCGAGATCAGCGCATCCATGACAGAGAGACGGTTGCGCACCTCGGCTGCATTGTCGGTTGCGACCGGTTCGTCGCTCGGCAGGTTAACCATGGCGGGCGTTGCATAGGCCATGCTGGCCAGAGCCCACACCACACGCAGCTCGATGGCCAAGGCCGTGGCCATCTCGGCCTTGTCGGCATCGGCCGTCTGCACCTGACCGGCCGCCGTCAAAAATACCGACAGGAGTTCCAGTATCGCCTTGTTGGAGAGCAGAAAGCTCACCGGATTGGTGGTGCCGCCGGGCTTGAAGTTGTACCACGACGTCTCAAAGAACGTCGTCAGCCCAGGCACGTATATTTCATAGTACATTTTGGTCAGGTCATCCAGCATCTCCCGGCTGGGTGGCGTGCTGGCCGCTGGCGGCGCTGGCCCAGCCAGGCCGATGATCTCGTCCACCTTCATCGTTGTCGGCAGGGGACTACCGAGTGGACCAGTCGGTGCGGGCCTGTGCGATACGCGTGGGCCGCCGCAGAAATTCACGGTCCTCGGAAGATGGGGCCAGACAGGTCAGCAGACAGTGCGCTGGCGTCTACCGAGGGAGAGACGATGGAGCGTGGCGGCGCGTACACGCTGGGGTTGTACGCCGAGGCAAGGCCGGAGACGCCGTTGATGGACGTGTTCTTGGCGGCCGAAGAGGACGTGACGTGGTATATGCTCGGGATGGTCGTGGGCGAAGACGTGGAGGAAGACGAGGGTAGAGGAGGAGGGGTGAGGAAGGCCGAGGGTGATTTGGCGGCAGAAGCTGCGGCAGACGTCGCCGCAGCGGGGCTGATGGGGATCGAGGTTGGCGTGCTTGCCGTGAGGTTGGATATCGCGGTCAGAGCCGGGACGGGAGCCGCGGAGAGGGGGCCGGGCATGGAGGTGGTGGGGATGGCGCTTGACAGGCTGGTTGGCAGGCTGGTCAGGGTGGCCTGCAGCGTCGTCTGCAGAATGCCTGGCCCTTGTACCTGCTGCTGCTGCTGCTGCTGCTTAAAAATAGGGTCGTAGCCGGCGCAGTCGCGCTTGGATTTTTTGCAGTTGTTACAAATCGGATGTGTTTCGTCGCACTGCAGAGTGAAACGACGTTAGATCTCTCGTCTCTCAGACTCGATATTTTTGCTTTTTTTTTTCTCGTGACGCAGCTTCTCTGCCGGGGCGGTGGAAGGCGGTGTGCGTGGGATTAAGCCGGGGAGGAGGGGAAAGGGAGGGGGGGGGTGGCTAGTCTAGCGAGTGCAGCGGATTAGGGGGGCAGACGATTGTTGAAGCGCATGGCGTTGCAGGAACCCCCCTATCCTAGCTCCAGGGACTAGCGGCAGGAGCTTGGGGGTAAAGGCACGTTGGCCCTGAGGTCCCAGCATTTTCTAGCGGGTTTGGACCACCTGTTCCAGGGAGCCGGTGCGCAGACGCAGACGCAGGGCGAATCGCCAGACCCGCTGGAACGGAGAGAGCCCATCGCCGGCCACCCACCCGGTTCTGGGCAGGAAGGATTGCATAGATTTGGGGTCCAAGCGGGTTCAGAGCGTATGGGAATCGTTCCGGTGAAAGATCCCCATGGACCCGGTGAAAGGTGAGGAAGGGAGGGGAGAACTCGTGCTCACCTTGATTCGTCGCTTGCGACAAGTCATACAGCCTGTTTTTGTTCGCCGCTTGATCTCCTTAGCAATGTTAACCACTCATGACCAAGATCCCGTAGAGATACGTGCGAAAAAAGCAAACCTTCTTGTGCCGCTGGATCGTGCCGATACCGGCCGACGACATGCGGATATCAGGGATGTGTCCAGGGTGGCCTGGGTAGCCAAACGGCGGCAGGCCCTGAGGCGGAAGCCCGTAGGGTGACGGAATGGAAAAGTAGGGCAGAGGCCCGTGGGACAGGCTCGGCGGGCCGGGGAGGTGCATGCTGGAGGGCGGCGGCGGTTGGGGCAGCTGCAGCGGGTCAATGGACCGCATGCTCGGCAGGGGCGCCGGGGGATGGACGGGCGGGCAGGTCAGCGAGGAGCGGTAGATGTCGCTGACGCCGACACCGACGCCGGGCGCGGTCCCTATGACACCGCGATCCATGCTGCTGCTGCTGGGCGGGTAGCTGTAGTGCGTCGGGCTCAGAATCGGCGGTGGTGGGAACGACATCGAGCTCGGGTAGCCGAAGCTGCTGGTGCTCGGTAGGCGCGGCGGGCCTGGTGGCTGTGGTGGATGGTTGGACATGATAGAGGCTGTGGAAGCAGAGGAGACCGATTAGGGGGGGGGGGTGTTCGCAGAGTCGTGCAGAGTTGTGTAGATGGAAGGAATAGAGAGGAACGACGTGACGGCGTGACGGCGTGGCGATGGGACGGCACTGGTCGTGTTGACAGGCGAACTTCTTTCTCGCGGCGATAGCAGCAGCAGTCGCGCAGATAGATGGGTGGGCCGCACCAAAAAAAAAAAAAGAGAAAAAAAAAGAAAAAAAAGGAGCAGCGGCGAGGACGGCACAGCGGGCGTGGCGAGGCTCGCTCGTGGCTCACTCGTGGCGAGCTGGTAGCTAGCAGAGGCGGCGGGTGCCGGTCATGACCGCCGCCGCAGGTCGAATTGGTCGTGTCTGTCTGTCTGAGCTGTCTCTGTCTGTCGTGTCTGTCTGTCTGCTACCGGCACTGGCGGCCCCTAGTGGGCATTGGTCTTGTTCGCTGTGGTCTCCTGCTTCCAGGCCTGGCCCTCCACCTCGTCGCTCGGCCGGTGCTTTTTCTGCTCGTCGCTATCGTCGCTCTGCCGTCGCCGTCGATGCTGTCCGTCTGAGCAAGTGTTGAGGTCAGACAAGGGGGCGCGCAAAAGCATGTCAATATTTTAATGAGGTGTGTGGTTTAATTCTCTTATAAGTATATATACTCTAGTGGCGGATATGGAGCCACGATTTCGGGGAAGGGACCCAATGGGGCGTGCAGGGCAGGAACAGGGGAGGACCGGGTCTGCCACGGCTTGGGATGCGGCAGACAGCAGTCGTGGTACAGGGGACTCGTACTCGCAGTGTATTACTCGTACTCCGTATTTTTTTTTTCCCTGACGGGGCAGCGGTGGGGCGTGTCGACCCAGGGCAGGGAGGCGTGCGACCAGCAAAACCCAGGTCGGTATGGGTCCCTTATGACAAGTAAGTACAGTCAGTCCGTCAAATACTTTGTACTAATATTTGCATTCTGCCGTCAAACATAAAGCTACGGGAAAAGAGCACCGGCCGCTCCTTCCGACCGCCGTGGGTCTGCCCTACACGTTCCTTGCCATGCCCTTGTCTGACGTGTGTGTGCGCCTCCTGCTGGGAGCCGGTCGGTTCTTGCAGCCGGTCGGTCTCGCTGTCTGGCCACCCTTGCATCTGGCAATATTGGACAATGCGAGCACAAATACCGCCAACAGACAGGCGACGGGAGACAGGGAGGAGGAACGACTCGTCTGGCTAGCGCTGCAACGCTGCTCTTTAAATTCCCTTCGATCCCACTTTTTGCTTCCAGTGGCGTGCACCGCGACAGGCTTCCGTACGCATGGGATGTACGAGTACGAATACACGTACGAATACCATTCGGGCTCCATTCGCCGCCAGCCTCTCCAGGTGGCGTGCAGCGTGCATCTTGCTCTTAAGCAGGCGAGATGCGGGTTTGGTTTGTATTGCATGTGCTTGTATTGCATGTATTCGTGTTGTATGTATTCGTATTGCATTGCATTGCATTCGCATTTGTATGTGTACTCGTGCTACTGGCCTTCCTTTGTCCTCACATGGCCTGTCAGCGGCCTCTTTGTGCCGACCTAGACCCTCCCTTGCGCTCTAGCGTCCTTGCGTCTTTCACTGCAGGCGAGCCACGGGTCCACCCCAGCACCCGAAAAGCCTGTATTCGTACGCTACATCGTATTGGCTGTGTCCGCCGCCTGTGCGGGTCCTATGCGCTGCTCGACATCAACCCGCTTCTGTCACTTTTTTTTTTTGCCTCTGCCCACCGGCCGTTCTGTCTGTAATGGCAGCTGGCCCGCCAGCCAGCCAGCCGGGGGAAGGTCAGCTGCACCGACTACGCCCAGCAGGCTGTGCCTGCTCGATGCGGAAAGGGGGTGGTGTCGAAAGGTGTGTGTACCAGTGTGTGCGAGTATTTGTATTTGTACTATTTGTATGTATCTTACAGTGGCAATACAAATATCTGACCAGCACCGCCGCAGGTTGTGAATTGGCTGACCATCACCTCGCGCGGATTAGTGGGCGACGGGTGCGGATCTTCATCACACAGCAGGCGACCGAAAACGAGCGATATGGGTGCGTGAGCGTGCAAGCAAGACAGGCTCATGAGTAACGCCCCAGACACACGCATCATTTCTCGTACGAGAAATTCCGCAAGACGGAATGCGCGGCGGTCGGGAGACAGACAGCCGGCACTGTGCAACAGCAGCCGTGTATTTGTACAAATACAAATACAAATATTTTGTACTCCTATTTGTATCCTATTTGTATCTTACTGTAGTTTTCTTCAAGACGTTGTGCGGCGGCACGCAAACATGCAGCCAGGGGGGGAAGGAAAGGGGGGGCCGGCGGGGACCTGGGCGGTCCAGTGAGGCTGGCCCCCTGCATGTGAGAGGCGATGATACCTCTGCTCGCACAAGTGAGCCCTCCCCTTGGGACCAGCTGCCCTCTGCCACCGCTCTGGCCGTTGTTCATTTTGTATCGCACATCGAGCCGTCGTGGGCAGAAGCGACCGTCGCTGGGCTCCTCCTAGCCGAGGGCCAGATGGGGGGAGCAGCACAGCGTCGCATCCATCATATCCATCATAGGGGGCTGGCTTCTGGAAGCGCCGCTCTCGGCCTCCCAGCGTCCTCGGTTCCCAGCAGCGGGCGCCGCACGAGTATCCGTCCTCGTAGCTCCCTCCTGCCGAGCGGCACGGATCAGCTCCTGTTCGCCTTTTGCTCTTCGCGTATCTGGAAAGCATCGGCGATGCATGCGACCGCGCACTGTACAAAATGCATGGTAAGGTACATAACAAATACGCGAGCTGCTTTCCACAAAAGGCATCCCACCTTTTTCCTCGTAAGATAGGAGCGGGCGGTGGCTTTCTGCGTGTGGCAGGCTGGCTGAAGCCTGTTTCTCGGATACGAGCCAGCCATTGGGGAGAAGGGGGAGGGGGGGAGGAACCAGAGACCAGAACCCGTCTAGTCTTGGCTCGCTTGGAGAGACACACCTGGTAAGCCAGCTAAGAACCGTCGATCCCACCACGGATGCCCTCCCATCATCCCCTGGCATGCAGCGGAGCTTGCTCCGTACCAGGGGAGACCAAGGGCTAGCGCCAAGTGCCAAATGACAAAATGACAAAATTTGCACGTCTGCATGGGGAACGACAACGGGCAAAACGGTGGACCGTCGCCCTACTAGCAGACACCGTTCAAAAATAGAACCAAGGGGGGAAGGGGAAGGGGAAGGGGGGGTCTGTCTTGTGGTGCTCCACCCCCTTCTCACCTTCTGTCTTCCAGTGGCTGTGGATCTTGTAGCGGTTTCCCAATACGGAAACAAATACACAATGCGCCGCCCACAGTGATCCATTCGGCGACTGGACAGGGACTGGACAGCCAGGCAGAAGGGGAAAACAGGAAAACGGTCAAATGCGACGGTGGACAGAGGACAAGACGTCACGTTGTTTCTTCAACAAAGACGGTGCAGCACTGAACACCGAGCACCTTGCGTCCGCGCAAAGTCGCAACGAAAGGCAAGAAAACGGCGTCGGCTGCCCGGTCTTGCCGCCTGGCCCCCTTACGTTGGCATTACGCAGTCCGCTTCGAAGTGGAAAGGGATGAACGGGGGAAAATGAGAGAATGGGAACATGAGAAAATGAAGACATGAAAAATGAGAAAATGAAAATGAAAAGACGAGGCCAAATTGGACTGGGCACTTTACCGGGCTCGTGCATCGTAGCTTCCTTCACGTTGTCCATCTTTTGCCCTCTCCAGGGATGAGGGCCCCTGAGGCCGCTCCTTCCCTTGTTATTTTCGGCCATACCGGAGCCAGATACATATTCTAGACATATTCCAGATTCTATGCCCCCCCATAACTGCATGCCAAATACGTTATTTCCTGATGTTTGTGTTCACACAGCCAAACACACCCCAGTGGACTATCGACTGCGCATCTGACCACGCACCCCCTTTCTGTATCTCTTCTCGACTCCATCCTCTCGAGGGTTTTGACGTTCTACTATTGGTACATGGCCAAGCATGCGCGCGCGCCAGCAAGTCCAGTCAGTCTCACTTTCCAAAAAAAGGCGTTCATCAGAGACACGAGTCTGGTTTCATCTCACCGCGGGCTGCTCGGCACCCTACCAGAGAAATAGAAACCCTGTGCTGGCATGCTGGCGAGGCGGCATCAGGTGCCACACGGGGGCCGAATGCCGGCGATCCGGGCACCGCATCTGCATACGCGTATTTGTGAAATGCGATCACCTCTGCCCTGGAATCTCTGCCCGCATTGGGACATCTACGATGACAGGGAATTCAAGCAGCCACCGGCAAACGTCGGCACAGCTCCTCTCCCGGCCGTGACCGGCAGACTCGGAGCAGCACAATACCTGCGAACAATCTCCCGCACGGGTGTCCTCTCTCCCCCTCCCTCCCGTGCGGGAGCTGGGATCATGGTCACGTCTCCCACGTGTGCGAATGCGAGGTAATATTGTACCGCACGACCGTCATAGCATCCTTCTCCTTGTATTCGTTTAGGAGGCGTGCTCTGCCGGTAGCGAGTGGCGACTGCCTTCTGCCATAACAATGGCCACTATAGGTCGCTTAATGGCCTACCGACAACCGACAACCGAGCACTTGGCTTTTCAGGCACCACGTCTCCTGAACAGCAAGGGCCAGCCACAAATGGTGTCGGACGCTGCTGCGACAATTGACCGCCAGTTCTGAGACTATTCATATATTTGTACAGGACAAGCTTGTCTCGCAATGTCTGGGTAGTCTGACTGCCTGTTCAGGACACCTGCTTTCCTCGACGAAATAGCGTCATGCTCGGGGCGAAATGACATCTCTGTCACCGGACAGACGCCCTGCTCTCATGCATCCCATCGTTCTTTTTATGCCACACGCGCTGTTAGCGCTGTATTTGTAAGATACGAGTATGTATTGCTCGTATGTGTGTGTGTGTGTGTGTGTGTGTGTTGCCATCCCCCTTTCCTTACCTGTGCGTCGCAGCAATTTGCAGCGCAATCAGACGAACGCATTCCCAGGCCTTTTCAAGGCCGTGCGCAGAATCCAGACTGGTCGGCCCTATTTGTATTTGTATTCGTCCCTTATTTGCAACTATGGGTCATTTCTCCCATGGGATGGATGGCTGGCTACCAGGAACCAGAGAAACCAATATGTCATTATCATGTCACCCAGGAGACCCCAGAAGGAGACAGTTTCCAAACGGCGTCTCCCTCCCCCACTCTTCAAACACTCGCCTTTTTCCTCGTTTCACGCCCTCCTCTGCCGCCTTTCCATGCGTCTGGTTCGCCTACAGCCACGCCGAGCACGCTTGCAACCCTCTGTGGTCGTCTGTCCCCGCCCGCGACTGCCGTTGGGAGGTTTGGTGTAATTTCGTCTACCATTCCCGCCTCGCCCCAGCACGATGCGACGTCGAATACAACGCTGCCCGTTTCCGTTTCCATGTGGCCTCCTGGGATACGACTAGACGAGAATGTTGATTTCTGCCCTTGCATGCCATGTATCGTACAATACATGGCAATAGTCCTGGTACACATGGCAAAAAAGGAAGAAAAAAAGGGAAAAAAAAGAGGAAAAAAAAACATGATCCCTCTCTCTCCCTCTCTCCCTTGCGTTCTCTTATTGCTTCGTATGCATTCATTTACGTGACGTTGAAATTTTATTTTATTTTTGGACTGGCACGTGGGTATGAAGAAATCTATCTGTCTGTCATACATGTAATTAATAACAAGAACCAATAATGTGGACAAACAATGGGCAGCTCAGTGTCGTCGAGTTCTAGACATTTGATGTGTGGAATCCGAAAACCAAGAACAAGGAACAAGTAACGGGAGGAACGGGAAGAACAGACGTCCCCCCCCCTCTCTCTCTCCCCCCCATCTCCCCCCTTTCAAGGCGACCTCTCTCTCTCCTTCCTTGTCTACTCCGCCGTGCCAGTTCGTGCAGATCAGTCCAAGATGGGCCAGAGAGCCAGAACAATCTCCAGGCAGCGGACAGGCGGATAGGCGGATAGGCGGTTGGTTGATCAGACTGCCGATCACAGCGTTCGTGGACCCGTTTCTAGCACGAGGTTGTAGCCTATCTGGCTCTGAAAACCCGAGACACCCCTCTACCCGTAATACACATTCCACACGCTTTGCTATTCTTACGTCGCCATATTACACAGCAGTCCTGCCGTGCGGAGCGGAAGAACGGCTGGCAAGTTGCCAAAAAAAGTCAGATGGTCTCAGAAATGTGTCTGCAACAAATATTGTTTTTCTCTCTCTGTAAGATATATCGTGTCCTCTTGTGTGTTGAAACCAAACAAAGAAATAATGCAACGCGCCAACGCCGGTACATTTCTCATGCCCGTCCTCTCTTTTAGATTATTTGAGAGGGACCTCCATTTTTTGTTGAAAAATTCGTTGCAGTCTTCCATTTGCGTCTTCCCACGCCCGGTTTTTATCCCTTTCCAGTTATAACATGATGTTGAGGTAAAAAAAAATCAATCAACCAAAATCAGATATGTGGCTCCTCTCCTATGCTGTTGAAAACATCTCGGGTGCAAATGGCGTGGGTGCTTCATCAGCACGCACACGCTGTCACGGCATGGACAAAACAAAAATCACAGGCACACACCGGCGGCAGACCCCGCCTGTGGCCAGCCGGCCGGCCGGCGGCTCGAAGAGACAACACACCCGTGCTCCCAGTTGAAGGGGGAGAGAGGCTCTTTCCGCAGGTGCGGAGAAGAAACGAAAAAAAAAGAGAAAAATTAGTAGCGGTACAGGTCGGCCTTGAAGGGACCGTTGATGGGCAGGCCAAGGTACTCGGCCTGGACCTCAGTCAGACGGCTCAGCTCGGCGTTGACGTGGTCGAGGTGCAGCTTGGCGACCTCCTCGTCGAGGATCTTGGGCAGCACGTAGACCTCGTTGACGAGCTTGTCGGGGGTCTGGGCAAACTCAAGGTGCTTCGCCTTGAAATCGGCGTCACTGTTCTTGAAGAGCAGGATCTGGGCCAGCACCTGGTTGGTGAAGGAGCACGACATGACAAAGGACGAGTGGCCGGTGGCGCAGCCCAGGTTGACGAGGCGGCCCTCGGCCAGCAGGATCAGGTTGCGGCCGCTGGACATCTTGTAGCGGTCGACCTGGGGCTTGATGTTCTGGTGGGAGACGGCGTTCTTCTTGAGCCAGGCGACGTCGATCTCGACGTCAAAGTGGCCAATGTTGCAGACGATGGCGTCGTTGGGCATGGCCTCAAAGTGGCGGCCGACCAGGATGTCGCGGCAGCCAGTGGTGGTGACAAAGATCTGGCCGACGGAGGCGGCCTTGTCCATGGTGGTGACCTGGAAGCCGGCCATGGCGGCCTGCAGGGCGTTGATGGGGTCGATCTCGGTGACGAGGACGCGGGCGCCCATGCCGTGCAGGGCCATGGCGCAGCCCTTGCCGACGTCGCCGTAGCCAGCGACGACGGCGATCTTGCCGGCAATCATGACGTCGGTGGCGCGCTTGATGCCGTCGACCAGCGACTCGCGGCAGCCGTACAGGTTGTCAAACTTGGACTTGGTGACCGAGTCGTTGACGTTGATGGCCGGGACCAGCAGCGTCTTGTTCTTGAGCATGCGGTACAGGTGGTGGACACCGGTGGTGGTCTCCTCGGAGACGCCGTAGCAGTCCTTGAGCATCTCCGGGTACTTGTCGTGGACGAGGTGGGTCAGGTCACCGCCGTCGTCCAGGATCAGGTTGAGCTTCTTGCCGTCCTTGAAGGCGACCAGCTGCTGCTCCAGGCACCAGTTGTACTCCTCCTCGGTCTCGCCCTTCCAGGCAAAGACGGGCACGCCCGACGCGGCAATGGCAGCCGCGGCGTGGTCCTGCGTGGAGAAGATGTTGCACGACGACCAGGTCACCTCGGCGCCCAGGGCGACCAGGGTCTCGATCAGCACAGCCGTCTGGATGGTCATGTGCAGGCAGCCGGCGATGCGGGCGCCCTTGAGCGGCTGGTCCTTGGCATACTTGGCACGGGTGGCCATCAGACCGGGCATCTCATTCTCAGACAGCTCGATCTCGCGGCGGCCAAAGGCAGCCAGCGAGATGTCGGCAACCTTGAAGGTCTGGGCGGGAGCAGACATTTTGAATGTGTGTTTTGGGATGATGAAATAAGGACAGGTGAGGTCTGCAAGGAGCCAGGTCAGTCAATGGAGTCTGAAAAGAAGAGGAAAGGAAGAGAAAAGAGGAAGAAACAAAAAAAGGGCTCGTGAAGTGAACAGTTCAGAAAAAGAGGCCAGACTTGACCGCAGACTACTGCCGAAAGAAAAGCTTTCATGAACGGGGAAAAGTGAAAAAAAAGCTAGACGACCGTATATCCGAACGGTGGAGCACGTTGAACAAGCAGACGAGAGCATCTTACCTATGGCTGGAAGAGAATTGAGCACGGGGAGGAGCTAGGAAGTGAAGCTGTGGAAGAATAGGTAGGAAGGAAGAGAAGAATTGGAAGAAAAAAGACGAGGGGAAGGAAGGAAGCCAAAAGAGGAGAGAGAAAGGCAACACGAATACGGGAGGGTTTGGTGGGGCAGAGAGAGGACAGGCGGGTGGGTGGCCGATGAGGGGTTGGCAGGGACGGCAAGAAAAAAAAAAAATGAAAAAAGAGCAAAAAAAAAATGAGGGATCCCCACTAAACCGCAATAGGTCAAGAATGCCGCCATTCACACTTCTCCTAGCGAGTCAGGTAAGCAACTGTAAGCACGATGTCCCCCCTCCATCGCGAATTGCCACGGAATGGGGCAACAAGATTCAAATTGTAAGAAGACCCGGAGGACCGGCCGTGAGATGGAGCAGGTTTCTGAAGAAATCTAGGGTTTTATTGTAATTTCCTCCCCTCCACTACCCCTCTCTTCTTCACTTATCGGATCTGCAGCTACTTTTTTAATCGTAGTTCCCAAAACGCCTGGCCAAATGCAAAAAGATTGTCCCACAGCCCTTATTGCACAAGAAACCCAATGCCGCCGAGCATATTCGTATGCCGGGGGACCCGGCTCGCCTCATACTGCCGCAAGGCAACCCTTTTCTCTCTCTCTCTCTTTCTTTCACTCTCTTCTTTACTCCGGCAACAGGTTCCCCCGCACGGCAAACATCTTGGCGCTGACATTGGCGGTGAAGCCGTCGACCTGGTGGCCGTACTGCTCGACCTGGCGGGCGTTGAGCATGCCCTCGAGGCGGCTGGGCTCCTGGGGCAGCTTGAAGAGGCGCTGCCACTCGTCCTCGGGTAGGGGCGGCTGCTTGGCGGCGGCGCGCTGGGCGTTTTCGGCCTTGCGCTTGGTCTGCCAGGCGGAGATTTTTTGCTGCTCGCGGGACAGCTGGCGCTGGTAGTACTGGTGGTTGTTGAGATCGGTGTAGTGGGACTCGATGCTGTCGAGCAGCAGGTCGCAAGTCTTTTCGAGAAAGGGGTCGATGGACAGGTCGAGGGCGTCGAGGGAGGGGTAGGGGGGGATGGGCACGGGGCTGCGCTCAATGTCGGAGAGCGAGGCGGGCAGGACGACCTCGTCGGCGGTGGGCGGGACGGGGAGCTGGTGGATAAAGGTGGTCAGGAGGTGGGAGTTGTGGATGGCCACGGGCAGCTCGACGAGGACGTCCTTGTACGAGAGCTTGGATTTTTGCAGGCTGCTGGTCAGAAGGAAGGACAACACAAGGAAGAAGACAGGGCAGACTTACTTGTCCGTGGTGAATTTTCCCTCCTTGTAGGCGGCCAGGAAGGTGCTGGTCAGGCGGAAGGCGCGCAGGTTGAGGGCGCCGTGGGAGCTGCGGCTGACGTCGTAGACCAGGGCGACCTTGCTGGCGCCGCCGGCGGTGTCGCGCTGGTAGTGGTAGAGGTTCTCGACGAGGCTCATGTTGACAAAGTTGCCCATGGTGGCGCTGGTGTAGAAGCCGACGCTGTTGGCGTCGACGTTGACCTCCTTCAGGTTGCGGATCATCTCGGCCTGGTAGGCAATGTTGGCCTTGGCCCGCGGGGCGGCGGCGGCGAGGGCGGAGGCGTCGTTCTGGTGGTTGTTGCGCTCATTGCCGCTGGTGGCCTCAATGCCGGCTTCCTGGGTCGGGAAGGCAAACGTGTTGGTGACCTCGAGGACGCCGCCAATCTCCATGCCGACAATGGCTCCGGTGGCCGTCGTGGGAAACGCGGCCGCACAGTGCTTGGCGATCTTCATGACGACCAGCGCCTCGACCTGGACCGACTGGAACGGCAGGTCCTTCAGTGCGTCCGTTTGAGAAACCATGGTGGGCAGTATTTTTTTTTTCGGACGAGTGGGTGGTAGGGGGGGGGGGAGTTCGTCGAAAATACGCGGTCGGGCTCGGGACGATGCTCTTTTTCGGTGGTCTGCGATTAAATGTCAAAATTGCTGAGATTTCTTCTTTTGTGGGTTTTGCAACACACGGGGTTTGCGGGCGGTGAGAGGAGGCAGAAAGATGTGCCCCTCCATGAGACCGTGCAGCGGGCACTGTACAAATAGGTGGGCGGCAATAATAATAAAAATATTATTATTACTATTCATTATTCGCGATATCCGACAGCACAAGCAGCACCTTTTGCAGAACCATCGTGACACACGACGTGTTTTCTGCAATGCCGGAGGGCCTGCATGCGTTTGTGTGCTGTGCATGTCCTCTCGGTTCTGGCTACTCTGCTGCTGCCAGCCGACGAAAAGCCGTGTCCAGACCCGTCTGATCTTGCCTTTCTGGTTGTCTGCCTGGCTGTCGTCATGCAGGGCGTCGTGCATGTCTCGTTGCGTGCTACATGGCATGGCACCGACGATGAGCTGGATTGTGTCTGATTTGTCGTAACTGCTTCTTCTAACTTGGCTGAGCCGGAACGAATACGTAAAAGTCGTAAAAAGGTGTGAAGCCCCCCATGCCGCCATCCCACACGAACCCCCACGCCTACGACCACCATCAGGTCGACCATGACCGATCCATGCAGGGGAGGGGGGAGGGGGTTCCGAAGTTTAAAATAACGACGACCCCCTCCATCTTCTCCTCCCATTTTCGTTCTGCTTGCTTGTGTGCTTATTTCGTTTTGTCCTTTCCCGTTTCTCACCTTCACCCCCCCCCCCCCCCCCCCCCCCCCCCCCCCCTCTCCCCTCAGTCCGTCCACGGCTCTACCGACCAGCTGGCGATATCGTCGGCAACCTCCAGGCGGTAGCGCTCAATGGCCCACTCGGTGTACAGCGCGCGCACCTCGCTGGCGGCGGCGCGGTGGAGGGGCAGCTGGCCGGCGGCGCGGGCGTCGGCGTGGGCGTGCCAGACGCAGGTGGCCAAGTTGCGGCCGTCGGCGTCGGGGGCGTGGAACCAGTAGCGCAGCAGGCCACCGCTCTCGGTGGCCTCGGCGTGGGCGGCCTCGTCGAGGCGGCCGAGGTCGCCATAGTTGGTGGAGGGCGGGATCTGGGAGCGGAAGCCGACGACGAAAAAATGGGCGCGCCGCCAGCGGTAGCCGGCGGCGGCGGCATAGGTCCGGAGGCGGGCGATGGCGTCGGCATAGTTGAAGGAGCCGGCATAGGGCGCCGTGGCGTAGTCGTCGCGCGTCTTTTCCAGCACGGTGAGGGCGCGCGCCAGCAGCCGCGTCTGGGGGTCCAGGCGGGACAGGTCGAGCAGGTGGTCCGCATAGGGCGACGTGACAATGTAGCGGACGTTGTCGTCGGCCGGGTCGCCCGCCTGGGGCGTGCCGGCCGTGACGCCGGCCGTGACGGCCGCTGCCTTTTCGTCGAGCGACGAGACGGGGGATGCGAGTGCTGTGGCTGGAGGTGCCATTGTTTTTGTTTCTTGTTTCTTGTTTTTTTTTTCTCTTCTTTTTTCTTGTTTGTTTCTTTCTTTCTTTTGATTTTGTTGGTGGAGAGTGGAAGACTTTGCTTGTCTGTTGATCTTCTGTAAGACAAGTCTCAGCGAGGCGATGCGATGACCAGGAAGGGAAACACCAGAGCGGACCAGGAGACTGGACCTCGGTATGGGCCTTTTATTTCTGTCGTTTCGGATGGCCCGATGGATATCGACACGAGAGGACAGGCCACAAGAACTGGCCAGCTACGACGAATCCCCCCCCCCTTCCCTCCCTTCCACCATTACGGTGATGTCGCTTCTCGACGTACAGGCGGCTACAGCGGCGAATAGCGCATCTATCGCCATATCAGCATGAAATGCAGGCGGCAGATGGCGAGCTCACATGGGCTGTTGGCTAGCCTCCGCTCTTCGGCGGCGACGCCCGCGCAGGCCAGAGAGGCCGATGGCCATAGAGGTGCAGACGGGACGCGCTACCGCTTGCATCCAAGGACGGGAGGGCGTCGTTTTTCGTATGGGCATGAAAAAAATGACTAACAGCACGGCCTAAGAGCCAATCGCGCCATCGCCCTGCCGGCTGATACCATTCACGTTCTAATGGCGCCGCGCCCATTGGCAGGTGCGCGGCGGCGATAGCTGGTGCGTCGCTCTTTCCTGCAGCGGAATGTGCTGCTTATCGACGCTCTTGTGCGCCGTGGCTTGCCGACGGTCGGATGGTGGGCATTGGTGCGATGTGACCGCACCAATGCAGCCGCATCCTTTGCTCCACAGCGAGTAGCACGGCGGCGTGTTCTTATCAGGGGGGGGGGAGGGGGAGAGGCGTCGGACGGAAACGGCAGAGACCGTCCGAGGCCGTCCGCGTGTTTCGCGGAGGGGGAAGTGTTGTGTATTTGCTTGATTGTACGATCCAAGTCTATCTACGGACCGTTCTGCGCTTGCTTTGGCTGTGTAGCCTTTGGGGGTATTTCCGTGGACCTCGCGCTCTTCTCCAGTGGTCGTAGGCGGCTACATGGCAGAGCGCCCGCTCTGGCCATGAACCGGGCGGTTCCTAATGGGCGCATCTCACGTCGGTTGGCGTGCAGCAGCAGCAGAAGCGGATTCGGCTGCACCGGCTGCAGCGACTGCAGCAACAGCCAGCTGCAGGCAATAGGGGGGGTGCATGACTTGGCGTGCTGATAAGCCGGGATGCAGCACGCTGACGGCTGGCAGACGGGCTGGCCGCCACCACCCGTATTCGTATGCCCTTATCGGCAGGCCAGCGCACGCGCACGCGCACACGCACCCGCGCGCGCACGCACACTCATGCACACTGTGCAGGCGCGTCATACGCCGCCGTCGTCCATGTCGGCCTCGCGTCCGGCGCGCAGCCACGCCTTGGCCGTCTCGTACGTGCCCAGGTACAGCCCGCTGCCGACAAAGGTCCAGCCGGCCCGCAGCACGCCGCCGCGGAAGAGCCCGCGCATGCCGTGTCCGTGGTAGATGAGCCGGGCCAGCTGCAGACCGTTGGGGCGCTTTCGCGCGCAGGTGGTGCTGGCGGTGGCGGTGGCGGTGGCGGCACCTGCGCTCCCCCTCGTCGATTGCCCCGTGGCCACCCGCTTGTCCTCCTCCAGCGCCGACAGCATCATGCGCGTCTTGACCACGTCCAGCGGCGTCGTGATGACGGCGGCCAGCGCCCCCGACGTGCCCGCGCTGAGGCCGTTGACCACGCCCGTGCGCACGAGGTGGCGCGACTTGTCCGAGGCCGTCGACGGCACCGGCGACACCTCGCTGTCCCACCACGCCCGCAGCCGCAGCCGCATCGCCTCGAACACGGGGAACTGCAGCGCCGTGTACGGCAGGTTGCGCGCCACCAGCGCCGTGTAGCCCGACCACAGCCGCCGCGCCGCGCCGCCCTCGGCATGGCGCAGCATCCGCAGCGCCTGCAGCGAGCTGCTGGCCGACGATGCCGGCTGTGGCTTGCTGCTGGAACCCCTCCCTCCCCCACCACTCCTCTCCGCCGCCTGCTGCTGGATCATCTGCGCATTCTGCTTGACCACCTCGGCCGGCGTCAGCACCAGGCACGACGCCAGCTCTGCCACCCCCGACGACAGCGAGTGCACCAGGGCGCCGGGCGGCCCGCTCCCGCTGCTGCCGTTGCCGACAAGGCGCGGCAGTGTCCCGCCAAAGAGGCTCTTGGCCGACTCGTAGGTCGTGAAGAAGAGACCGGCTGTGCGGATGTTAGCGAGGCCTGCATGCGCGCGTAGAATAGAGGCTTACACGCTGGAAGCGTCGCCACAATGACGCTCCCGATGCCCTGGTAGAGGCCGCGTAGGGCATAAGCCGACGGGGCCGCTCGTCGGAGTACCGCCGCCGTGGACCCGGATCCAGCGGATCCCGATGACGTGGCCTGCGCATAAGTCTTGATGTAGTCGCGACTCTGCATGCGCGTCTTGATCGTGTCCAGCGGGTAGACCAGCAGGTCAATGGTAAAGGCAGCAAAGGCACCGGCCTGGAAGGGGGGGGAGGGGGGGGGGGGGTCAGCTGCGTGTCCAATGCCCGATATCTTCCATTGAACTCACCGCCAGAATTTCGGCGGTCGTGTTGCCGCCGCTCATAATGATGCGGACACCCAAAAGGGGCGTCCTGGGTTCCCTGGTTTGCGTTGGGGTCGGGGCCGGGAGCCGGGGGAGCAAGCGACGCGAGACGCAGATTCAGGCACGGTGAGCACACACAGAAAAAAGTGACATAAATGCTAGATGATCTGATAAAACGAGATAAAAAAAAAATTAACGACGCAGCGCCCGCGGGCGACGGGGAAAAAAATGCAATTAACCGGTCCCAGGGCTGAGTCAGTTATAAGCGGCGAGCTCGGAGCCTCGGAGGTACGAGCGCGACCAAAAAAGATCCATTTTAGTGGTATGTGCAAATTCCATGGCATAGATGTGCCGATACCTAACTTGCGACGGTTGCTGTCCTGCATTTTGTGGTACATGGACCTCGTTGCGTGGTAAAAAGCCGGCCTCAGCTGACCCCTCCTTCCTCTCTTGGCGAGGGGTTTTGCGCGCTTTCCTGACGCCCAGATCGATTGGAACAGGAACAAAATCAAAGGTCCCATCCATCAAAGGTCCCATCCCACAGTAGTAGTAGTACCCTGCAGCATGCCTTGCTCATGTGCGTGCCAATGCACCCACCCCTCCTGGCTTGCCGCCACATCCGTGTCCATTCCTGCTCTTCGCACATATTTACACGACGACAGCCCACTGTCGCCTCCATTTTTCTCCTGGATGCTATCGTCTCTTTGACGAGCCACTGCTCCCGCTCCCACTCGCGCCGCGGCGCGAGCGCTTGCCGTTGGCATTGATGGATTCGGCGTCGCAGCTGACAACGATTTCCTCGCGGACGGGGCTGTTGGCGGCCGCTGGTCCGACCTCGGGCTCGGGCTCGGCTTCGGCGGTGGGAGGAGGAGGTAGCGGCGGTGGCTGTGGCGCGGCTGTGGCATGCTGCTGCTGCTGCTGCTGCTGCTGTCGATGCTGCATTTCCCGGTTGCGGTACAGCTCGAGCCATTTGGCGCTGACCGCCACATCGGAACGGCCGGGGAAGTACTTTTGCTTCGTTAGCATGCCTCATGACAGATTGGCAGAGCACACCGGCAAACTATAGAGTACAAAAGAAAGAAAGAAAGAAAAAAGCCAAGCATAAAGAGAAAGAAACCCATACCTGTTCGCGGTCAGCCACACGAAGCTGCGACCGCGGCATGCGGGCCAGCTGCTCGAGCTCGTCGGCGCCCCACGGCTCTGTGAGCAGCTTGCAGCGTTGGGGGCGGCGGCAAAGCACGGGGGTCGCCGCCGGCATGCTGGGAGGAGGAGGAGGAGGACGGCGCGTCTCTTGCTGCTGCTGCTGCTGCTGGCTCATGCCCTCTTTCTTGGGGGACGACCAGGTGCTGGACGACTCGCTCGTCGCGTGCTCGCTGTATGTCGAGTGGCAGGTCAACACAGGAGACATGTAAAGCGGCTGCGGTGGCGTGCCACTCTCGTGTTGCGCCTGTGGGAAGCCCAGGGAGACGCTCCGGCGCAGAGCTGGCACGGCCCGCTGCGAAGCCGTTGTAGCCGTTGTAGCCGTTGGGATAGCACTGGCCCCAACCCCAAATATGCCCAGCGCATCGGCCTCGGCCACGCTCCCAGCCGTCACATCTCCTTTCTTGCTCTGTCCGGCTTCCTAGTCCGGGGAGAGATGAGCATCCTTGTATTGGCCTGTGCTGCCGCTGCCGCTGTCCTGACTGCTCATGGCGGTGAACGTGCTGCTGCCTTGGCTTTGCGGCCCCGCCGGGCCAGGCACAACCGAGCTCGACAGCAGCGCAGAGTCGATCGGTATGTCGTCGTCCTCGCTGCCGTCGCTACCTGGCGCTTCGAGCCGCGTGTCGTAGTCCGTGCTTTGCCACAAAGCACTGCTGTTTGCGTCTTCCAGGACCTGCTTCCTGGCCTGCTCCACCATCTGTCTATTGCTATAGTAGTAGTTGCAGTTGAACATGCATCCAGGTGTCAGACACCAGTGTTCCTGCCACAGTTCTCGGTGGAGAGGTGCTTTCCAGAATCGGAGCAAGCAAGGCCTCTTGGGGTCGCCAGACAGAGCTGCCGGGCATTGCTCAGTATGGCGAAAGTGCGTGAATCTCTCGCACTTTGGGCAGCTGTAGCTGAGAGTGACGCACATCGTGGGTGACAGGCCTTAGTGACAGGGTTTTTGTTTCGAAATGTATACTAGGAACCAATCGAGTCAAAGAATACTTCGCGGTAGATGTTTTTGTTTTGTTGAAGCTCTACGCGTTATTGATTGTCAAAATCCAGCTTATTTATTCACATCCACGCTCGCCAATGTGAGACATACGCTATAATTTGCCCCCATCTTGTGTCCCTTACAAAGCCCACCCGAATAAGTATTCGGCACAGCCAGCAGAAGTGACCCGAATGAGCCGGAAAACAGAAGAAACACGGCATGTGGTTAGTTACGGGCTTTCCCTCATGGCCTTTGTGCCGGCAGTCAAACAGTCTCCAAGACCCAGGCACTCTTAGTCATCTATAATCGTCCAACTGCCGAAGACGAGTCAGGCGAGTGGGATGATTCGCTCGGGTAAACCATCGTCTGATTTGAAAAAGGTTCCTGTATTAATACAGATGCTTCTCACGCACGGCCTAATCAGACGAGTCTCGGCCTGGTGGGACTCTCCTGTGGTCAGTAGTCGGCAGTGCGAAAGACCGGTCGAGTACCGTGAGGTCAACGATTGATTCAAAGAAAAAAAATCTTCTTCCTTCTCTGGGACTTTTATACAAGCATTCCTTTCTCCTGTCTCAGGCACGTGCGTGTTAGATGGCACAGGAGTGTGTACCGGAGATCTTTGCACAGCCAACTTGTCGACGTCGCTCCGCAGCCAATCTTGCCCATTATTTGATGTCTGGCCTTGAACACGTCTTCGATATTGAGTGCGAAAATTCTTCTGGATTGTAGTGAAGCAACGTCTCGATCGGAATTTTTGCTGGCAAACTGACGTAGCAAATATGTCGGATTGTCCTCAGCGTCGGCGTCCTTGGCCTTAAAACACTTACTAGGCCTCAAAACACTTGCTAGGCGTGCTAGCGTAATAATACCACCGCTCTGTGAAGATTGACGGGGAAATAAAAGTGGTGAACGCAAGTTGAGAGCGGTTTAACGCAGACATGTCCAGACCATAGAATGACTAAGCATAAAACAAAGCAGCTTAAACTAAAGGAAACCTGACAGGTATGAGTAGCTGCTACCTTTCCATGAACTGCAACTGGCAAAAGAGACATTTTATGGAGTACATGATTGTGTTTACTTCTGGTGCCTGAGGGAGGGGGGGCCATGATCTTGGTCCTTGGTCATTGCGGCAGCGGACAACAGTGGGTCGGTATAAAACTGCGCAGACCGGAAGAACCGAATGACGCAAGAAGGGGAATATGGCAGATGGACGATGGCATCGAGGGGGAGGGGGGGAAACGTGGTACAGCAGATTGATGATAGGACAAGACAAGGGATTGTTGCACTTGGGAGGGGAACAGACAGGGCTGACGTATGCGATGTGATGTGACGAGATCTTGCCAGCTGTCCATGTTTTCACAATGGTGGTGATCACGGGTGACAAGAAAACGGCCAGATCGGCGTGTGGTGTTAGGAGGGGGGGTGGTGGAGGGTTCTGCATCCTGCAAGCCATTGCACGGGGGGGCGAAAGGGCTAGGCAGCGGTCCGGGAAGGAGACATGTCGGACATTTGCCAGATGTCCAATGGAAATGTGCACAGGTTGCCGGCGGTGGAAGAGGGTGAGATTTAAGGCTGATTGGCCAGGCTGCGGAGACGACCTGCCGACTTTCCTGGGTGCTCCACTATGTTCTCTCTCCCCATGCACACCCATATATAGGAGGTGACTGACCCCTCCATATTCTTCCTTCTTCTCTCCTCCCTGTTTTTTTTTTTTCTTTCCTCTCTTCTCGCATGCAGACGCATTCCCGGCTTCCTTGGAACTCGCCAAAAATCATCCAAACATTGCAAACAACCTTGTTTGACTGCACAGGCTAGCAAACAGCACTTGCATCCCTCTTTGACACACATCTTTCCACGCTTCCTGCCACCACTGGCGCCACTGGTAACAAACACATCGACCACCAACACCGCAGACAAGAACGCGAGCCAGCTTCAACTCTGCCAATCCGTCTTCCACGACCAAGGCATACCACCAGGAGGGCCATCAGCCACTCGGCCATCTCCAGAGCAGCAGAACCTAGTCGACCATCTGGAAGAGACTCGGACCACTGGGCCACCATTGAGGAATTGAGCAAAAAGTCTGCCCTTGTCGGCCACTAGGTCGTTCATAGAACGAATCTCACGGCCTGATATTGCACAGACCCATCATCCCACATCTCACCCACACACCACACACCAGGCACTACATCCCGGCCGGCCCTGCCGAGAAGAAAAAAAAATGAGGAGAACCATAACGGCGGCCTCCGCCCATACCATGCCACAGCCTTCTGCACCATACTATAGCAGCGGCAGCAGCGGCAGTGGCAGCGGCAGTGGCAGCAGCACAAGGCAGAGACCATACCGCGCAGACGCAGATGCAGACTGGGCAAGATCCATCACACGCCCGTGCGCAGAGCACTACTGGCTCCCGCCCCGGGCGCCCAGCCCACCGGCCCCAATGCCGGCCGGCTCACGATCTTCGCCCGCCTGGTCGTCCGCACCGGCCACGCCGCAGTGGGCAATGTCGGGCCCCCGCGGCCGATGGCACATGCAGCGGTCGCCGACAGACAGAGACGAAGAGGACAGGTGGTTCGAGACAGAGGCGCCACGACGGGTCCGGCTGATAGGGGGGGCAGAAACAGAAGAATGGGGACGACGGCCTCGCGCCGTCTCCTCCTCCTCCTCCCCCTCTGCGCAGCCGTTCTGCGACAGCCGCGAGAGAGGCGGCGGGCGCGGCGAAGAACGTCGCGGCAGGAAAAGGAGAGAGTGGGATGAATGGCAGGACGAGCAGATTGTCCAGTCGCAGCCGCAGCCGCAGCCAAGGCAGACGTCCAAGATGGACGAGCAGCGTGAGTGCATCCCCTGACCTCTTTTTTTTTCTCTCATTTTTCGTGGGACGTCGTTTTCAAACAGTCTTAGTGCTGACAAAGAGGGAGCCCAGTCCAGGCAGCAAGGACGTACATTGCGCAGAGAAAGTGGGCAGCATGATGACAGACGGGGGAGCCGGTCCGTGCGCAGCCCAAAATTTTTTAGGCGGCAGACGAGCGAGTCCCTGCACGAATACGACGAATAATATTAGGCCGTGGCTCTAGTTGGTGGGGCTATGCAAACGGCACGAGAAAAGATAAGCCAAAGAACAGATGGGAAGAACATATCAAGAGGTCCTATAGTCTAGCGGTTAGGACATTGGATTCTGATGTACCATCAAAATTCCAGTAGCCCCGGTTCGATTCCGGGTAGGACCTATTCTTTTGCCATTTTTCTTTTTTTTCTTCTTTTTTTTTCTTCTGTATTTTTTTATTGTCTTAATAGAAATTTTTTGGGGTCCATTCGGCTTTTCGCGTGTCTAAATTCAAATGAGACAAGACGGTCGTGGAATGTCTCACAGGGCGGCTCCAAAGAATGCAAAAAGGTGCAGACGGCTGTTACGTCGTATTAGTGAATGAAACTGCCGCCTAGCCGGTCCAACGAGTGCTGCCTGCCTGCCTGCTGCCTGGACCGCCCGAGGATTAGGCAAACAACGGCGCTAGAATTTACTGAATCAACGCCTTCGGCTGCGTCGCTCCATTGAGCCGCACGATATTTTTGCACGCAAGGCGGTCCGTACCCGCTGGCACAAACGCCTCGTGGAAATTACGGTTTGGCCACAGATAGATAGCACGACTTGTATTTGCAATTTCCTGTCTTCGTATGCTGCTCTGTGTGGCCTCTTTTGTTTCTTCTCGCGCGACGGGCTGCCCGTTAATCAGCCGCTCCGTGCCGCAGTCACCCCTGCACTTTCCTCTCCCCAATCAATCCTCCTTCCTCCGCGCCACGTGCAGCGCCGGCACGCACAGCAGCGACGCGCCCAGCCAGAGGCTGAGGCCGCTGAAGAGCTGTCCGGGGCGGTAGTTGTTGGTGGAGGTGTGGACGAGGGCGTTGGCGATGGGGGCGCCGATGAGGCAGGCAAAGGCGGTGCAGAACCACATGAAGCCGGTGCGGGATCCGACAGTGGTGGCGCTGGCTGCGGACGACACCGACATGACGCGCGGCACGACGGCGTTGGGCAGGGCGACGGTGATGCCCGAGGTGAAGCCGACGAGGATGCCCCAGACGACGATGCTGGTGGTGTCGCGGATGCCGATCCAGCCGAGCACGAGGGCGCCGAGCCCCAGGACGCCGGCGACGAGCACCCAGACGGGGCCGATGGCGCGGACCTGGGCGACCAGGGCGGGCAGGGTGCGGCCCAGCAGCGAGGCAGCGTTCATGTAGGCGAGCAGGTTGACGGCAAAGTCGGCGCTGGCGCCGAGGGCGAGCTGGGCGTAGGGAGCAATGACAAAGGGCGGGATCCAGTAACCCAGCTCGACAAAGAAGATGCCGACGCAGAGGAAGAGGTAGGGCCAGTCGCGCAGGGCGGAGCGGTCAAAGAGGTGGGGGAGGTGGAGGCGAAGGCCACGCCCACGGCCACGGTCACGGCCACGGTCACGGTTACGGCTCGCGTCCCGGGGATCGGGTCCTACGGCCAGGATGGCGACGACTGACGTGACCAGCACAATGCCAGCAAAGATGCGGTTGACCCAGGCGAAGCCCAGGCGCGGCTCGATCTGGCGGAAGAGGATGGGGAAGACGACGCCGCCGACGGACGAGCCGGTGGCCGCCAGACCGGTGGCGATGGGGCGCTTCGTGGTGAAGGCGTTGGACACCATGGAGACGCCGGGGACGTAGGTCAGGCCGCAGCCTAGTGGGTTAGCGGAGCCTTGATGAGCAGCAGCAGAGTGAGCACCCACCGACTCCAATGCAGACGCCCTGCGCCAGAAAGATGCCGGCGTACGCGTGCGCCTCGCCCAGACACAGGAACCCCAGCAGGATGAGCGCGCTGCCGACGCCCAGCAGGGCGCGCACGTAGCCCGCGTCGAAGAGCGGCCCAGCCACGATGCCGGTGAAGCCCATGAGGAAGATCTGCGTGGTGCCGATCCACGAGATGGCCGAGGCTGACGAGCCTGTGAGCTTCTCCGTCTGGTAGTAGGACTGGTAGGCGCCGTACGACGAGGCGATGCCGTACGTGTTCACGGCAATGCAGAAGGACCCGAGCACCTTGAGCCAGGCCGCCATGCCGCCGTTGGGCGGCGCAGGCGGCTGCGTCTCGTCGTCCGGCGGCGCCTGCTGCAGCAGCGGCGGCCCGACCGACAGTCCGGCCGCGAACCCCGACCGGTCCGTCAGCTCAATGGCATCGGTGGACTCGCCCGGGGTGTATGTGCGGTCGGGCGTGCGGAGAAATGCCGCATCGTAGCTAGCCATGGTGCCGTGGCCGTTGTCGGAGGACAGAGCAAGATGGTGCTGTGCTGTGTTGGGCTGCTCTGTCTGTATGCCTGCTGTCTGCTTGGCCCAATGCAAGACAACAAACGGCGCGACGTCTAGACGTCTAGAACTATGCGTGCCTCTGCAAACGTCGAGTCTGCGGATCCAAGGGAAATATATAGATAATACAACGGAGGTCAATCGGAGAAGTTGGTGTGCAGCTTGGCCTTGGTCGGGCCCTCCGTGAGAGATAACAGAATGACGATTCATATTGGTCGACGACGGCGGACTAGTGCATTCTGATGACACACAGATAGCTATGGCCTTAGGCCATTGACGAGAAATGGATGGAGAAATGGATCGGCGGGCTGTCTGGGACAGCCGGGATGGCCAGGACAGTCTGCAGCAATCGGCAATGTCCCTCCCCCCCCCCGACCACGCAGAATCTTCATGCCGCCGCCGGTGGGCTGTTCCACAGAGGGTGGTGAGCAGCATCGTGAGGCTAGCGTCGGCCGCAGTCGGTTGATGCTGGTGTCTGTAGTGTCAGAATGGGGGGGTATCCTCTTCTCACTCTGTATGTGCATATCAATGGCCTCTCGGTTTGTTGCATATAAGCCGAGTTGGGGTTCGGTGGTTCCTAGACTCCTGTCTCCAGCCTGGTGCCTGACCAAGTGCTTCTCCGCAGACGGGTAGGGCGATTCCGGGCAGATGTTGCCGTCCCCCCCCGCGTGGGATTTTGTGTCGGCGCCAGGGACCGGTTGTTATGATCCGAAGGCTGCTATAAGTTGATGCAGTCTGCATGCAGTGTGTATGCCATGCCGCCATGCCGCCACGCCGCTCATGCTCGTAGATGATCAAACACTATATCGATTGAATTTTGACCGAAATCATGACAGACACCAAGGCCCTGCCCGACGTGCCCACGCTGGCCTCTTCCCATGCCGGCATCCCCGACTACCTGCTGGACAAGGCCCGCGCCACCAAGGCGGCCGTGTATGCGCTCAAGACGGGCGCGGGCGAGGTCCTCGCCATTCCCCGCCGCCGCGCGGTGCCGGCGCTGCCGCAGGGGGTGTCGGCAGCGACGTTTGCGGCGGCGGTGGCGGACCTGCGGGGGAAGCTGGGCGCGGAGCACGTCGAGGTGGTGGACCAGGCGCTGCGCGACGGGTGGTACATGGAGCGTGAGTCGGTGGTCGGTGGCCGGTGGTCGGATGATGCCATGCAGATAAGCTGCTGCTGACCAGACCAGACCCCAACACCCACGACATGATGACGATCCTCGACGACGAGGAGTTTGTGGCGTCGGCCGTGGTCTACCCCGGCAGCACCGAGGAGGTGCAGGCGGTGGTGCGCTGGGCCAACAAGTACCTGGTGCCGCTGTTTCCGATTTCCATGGGACGCAATCGTGAGTGTGGCTTTCTGTTGTGCCTTCTTTGCTCCTCTTGTCGTTTGTTGTCCTCACTTTTTTTCGTTTGTCTTTGGTTTTTTCGCTTGCTCCTTTTTTGTGTCTCCAGTTCTCCCGCTTGCTCTTTCCTGTTTCCTCCTCTCACTCCTTCCTTCCTCCTTTCTCATTCTCCCCCCCTCGCTCTCACTCGCTGACTCATCAGTTGGCTACGGCGGTGCCGCCCCGCGCGTCCGCGGCTCCGTCGTCGTCGACCTCGGCCGCCGCATGTGCCGCGTGCTCGACATCAACGCCGACGACTGCACGTGCCTGGTGGAGCCGGGCGTGTCGTACTATGCGCTGCACCAGGAGATTGCGCGGCGGGGGCTGGGCGACGTGCTGTGGATCGACGTGCCGGACCTGGGCGGCGGGTCCGTCGTGGGCAACGCGCTGGACCGCGGCGTGGGATACACGCCGTACGGGGACCACTGGGCGTGCCACGCGGGGCTGGAGGTGGTGCTGCCGGGCGCCGGCGCCGAGGTCGTGCGCACGGGCATGGGGGCGCTGCCGGGCAGCAACACGTGGCAGGCGTTCCCCTACGGCTTCGGCCCCGTCGCCGACGGCCTCTTCTCGCAGTCCAACCTGGGCATCGTCACCAAGATGGGCATGACGCTGATGCCAAACCCGGGGGGACACGAGAGCTTTGTGAGTGGTGGACAGCAGGTGGTCTCGGCTGTGTGATCTCGACTGTGTGATCTCGACTCGCTAACCAGCATCAGCTCTACACATTTCCGCGAGAGGAAGACCTCGAGCAGCTGGTGAGTCCCCCTCCTTTCGTCCTCTGCTCCCTCTCTTACTAATCCAACCCTCCGCCTGCTCGTCAGATCGACATCATCCGCCCCCTGCGCATCCGCAACATCCTCGAAAACGTCGCCCAGGTGCGCCACGTCACGCAGGCGCTGGCCGTGCGCGGCCACCCGCGCTCCGACTACTTTGCGGGCGACGACGGGCCGGTGCCGCTCGACGTCGTGCACGCGGCGGCGGCGCGGCTGCTGCCCATGGGCGACCACACGTGGGCGTACTACGGCACGGCGTACGGCCCGGAGGCGGTGCGGGCGCCCAAGCTGGCGGCGGTGGACGCGGCCTTTCGGCGCATCCCGGGCTGCCGGCGCATCGATCCGGCCACGCTGCCGGCCGACGAGTACTTTTGGTCGCGGGCACGCATCGCGTCGGGCCAGCCGGACCTGCACGAGCTGCGCTGGTGCCAGTGGCAGCCCAACGGCAGCCACATCGCCTTCTCCCCCGTCAGCCCCATCCGCGGCGCCGATGCCGCCCGCCTCTACGCCCTCGCCGTCCGCCGCCACGCCCAACACGGCCTCGACCACTTCCCCGCCTTCTGTGTCGGCCTGCGCGAAATGCATCTCATCGTCGAGCTCGTCTTTGACCGCACCGACGCCCGCCAAAAGCAGGCCGTCCTCGCTTGTCTCCGCGACATGGTTGACGACGCTGCTGCTCTCGGCTACGGCGAGTACCGCACCCACCTCGCCCTCATGGACCAGGTCGCCGCCACCTACGCCTGGGGCGACGGCGCCCTCGCCCGCCTCCACAACACCCTCAAGGACGCCCTAGACCCCAACGGCATCCTCGCTCCGGGCCGCTGCGGCATCTGGCCTCGTCGCTACCGCGGCCGCGGCTGGGAGATGACCCGTGAGAGCGAGTCGTCCGAGGGGAAGGGCGTGGCCTCAGAGGGGAGCCGGCTGTGACAGACAGAACAGAGTTATCAGAGTTGATCAGAGTTGATCAGAGTTGATCAGAGTTATCAGAGTTGATCAGAAACAGTAGTAAATTCTACACGTTACATCCTACACACCCACCTTCTCCTTGTACTCCTCCACGATCCCTTTGTAGTCCTCCGGCCCGTACGGCGACGTCGCTTCCGCCAGCCAGCCGCCCTTGCGGTGGACCGTGAGCCCGAGGTCGCCCACGATGAGGTCGATGTACGGCAGCGCGTCAAACACAAAGTCGGCAAACTGGGCCCCGTGGCCGGCCGGGTAGCGCCACTTGCCGAACCGGCTGTAGAGCAGCGTGTCGTAGCGCAGCTTGGCGAGAGCGGCCTTGTCCGCGTCGCTGAGGGCCGTCGGCGTCGACGCGTCGGCTGCCGCCAGCCGCGGCAGCACCGTCGGCGCCAGCTTGCCGTCGAAGAGCGCTGCGATCCACAGCGCCTGCACCTGTGCCATGATGGGGATGGAAAAGTTCATGATGACGCCGGCAAACGCAATGTCGCGCCGCCGCAGGAACCGCTCCGTCGCCGGCGCCATCGTCCGGTACAGCGTGTACGGCGTCAGCGGCGTCGACGGCGTCACCGCGTCCGTGCTCGAGAGCCCGGCCGTCTCCAGCAGCGGCTTGAGGTTCTTGTTCTGCACCGGCTGGTCGCGCAGCCGCGGGAACCGCTCAAGGATCTCTGCGTCCGCCCGTTCCACGTCGGCCTGCTTGAACACCGGCTCCTCGTCGTCGCTGCCCGGCGCGTGCGGCAGCCCCAGCTCGCGGTCGATGCCCTCGGGCAGAAACTTCATCGGCGGCACATGCTTCCACCCCGTCGCGCACGCCAGCGCGTCCGACGCCAGCAGTGTGCCGTCCGCCAGATGCACCTTGCCCGCCGACAGCTGGGCGATCTCGGCAATGTGCACGCGCACGGTGCCGTTGCGCACGAGCTCGAAAAAGTCTGTCTTGTAGTTGAGGATCGAGAACGACGACGCCGTGAACATGGCCTCGCTCCACGGCTTCAGCTTGGCCGTCTCCGGGTGTCCGTCATAGTTGTTGAGCGTAATCACGTCGCCGCCCAGGATCGCCCAGAACTTGTCCGTGATGGCCCGGCCCACCGCCGTGCCGTGGTAGAACCCGCGCATGCCGGTGTAGCCGTCGGCATCGCCCCAGATGCAGGGGCTGAACCACGTGAGCATCCGAGTCACTGGGGGTCAGCAGAGGGGAGGAGAGAGGGGGAGGAGGGGGGACAAGAGAGAGAGGAGAGGAGAGGATAGGGGACAAGCTAGAAGACATACTGACGAGCTTCTCAAGCCACTTCTTCAGCGGCGTGACATACGGGGGGGCCTGCCAGATGGGGCCATGGCCGGTGGCTGCTGGTCAGCGGGAGAACAGAGTGAGTGAGCAGAGCCGAGCAAAGCCGAGCAGAACCTACACCGAATGACCCATTCCACCTGAATCCCCTTTGACGCATACGCATACACCATGTCCCAGGCCGACTTGGTGCCGCCAAACACGGTCACCGTCTTGGCCGACTCGAGCGTCGCTGCGTTCTGCAGAAAGTCGCGACCGTGGAAGATGGGCTTGCCAAACGTCTCCTGGCCCGCAAAGTGCGGCAGGAACGGCTCTGACGTCAGCCCCGTGGCCACGATGAGCTTGCGCGCCACCAGCGTCGATGGCTGCCCCCCGCGGACCAGCGACAACGTCCAGCCGCCGCCCTCGCGCAGCTCTGCCGACACGACGGTGGTGCCGCCGCGGAAGTGGCTGGAGACGCCAAACTTGTCTGCGTAGTCGCTGAGGTAGCGGTGGATGGCCGGCCCCGGCATGTGCTCGCCCGGCTTGACGCCGTACGTCGCCGTGTCGAACGGAAAGTCGGGGTACTCGTACGTGCCCAGCATGTTGTTGCTCTTCAGCCCGGGATACAGCCGGTGCTCCGCCCACACGCCGCCCACCGTCGGCGACTGGTCGAGCACCGCAAACGACGCATCCGGATGCAGCTGGTGCTGCGTCTTGGCCGAGCACAGCCCAAACCAGCCTGTCTGGCTGTCAGCATTCTGTTGGGCTGGTATGGCAGTCGTGGCATGCACTCACCAGCGCCGACCACCACCAGGTCCAAGGTCTCAGGTTCCGCAGCCATGGCCGATAATACGTGATAAGACGGCAGTGTGTACAGGGGCGATGCGCGCAATGCGGGAGCGTCAGCAGGTCAGCAGGTCAGCAGGTCGTTGGTCGGAAACAGGTTCCGTAAAGTGTCAGAGGTGCCGAAACGAAAAAATCTCTGCGGCTGCCGACCAGATATTCGATCTCTGGAGGATCGAGCCCGCTCGAAAAAAGGCCCCTGCGGCGGCACAGCCGAGCTGGCAGAGCTTGCAGAATGTATTCCTCCGTATGTACATGTAGGGCTTACAGGGCCTGCAGAACCTGCCCAGCGGCGCAAGAGGCAATATCTTGCGTCGCATCCAGAGCGACGGCGCCAGTGGCTGATTCACCGGCCGTTTCAATTCGGGCCAGTCGTCGCATTCGACCATCGTTTCTCGCTGCGGGCGGCAGGGGTGCGTCTGTCTAGTGGACCCTCCATCTGGACCAGCGAAACGCCACCAATGTTACTCAAGGCGGTCGCCCTCCTAGAGACTATTGCAGTAATACGAGTATTACTCGGCACATTTCGTGCTTGCTGGCACGTCGTACGCCGCGTTGGCAGGCCCGTGGGTCGTATGACTGACGGCTTCAGTGCTGAAGAAGAATGGCCGCTGCTGCGACGCTGGTTTTTCCAGTTCTCCGGGTCTATGGGGATCTAGCCGCCAAGGAATCCTGCATGCAACGTCAGATGCAAATGCAAATGCAAATACGAGCTTGAGCAATACGCATGCTCTGCAATGCCCTGCGTATTTGTATTTGTACACTCCTCGAAACGATCGCCGCTGCTCTCCACTGCAGACGAAACGGAGAGATGGTCGGCGTTCTGCGTAAGAAGCACTGCAGTCGGCGATGTTGTCGAATGGCCGCCTGGCTGGGGGACCTGGACACGCAGCGGCTGTGCCATTGCCATTCGAGAACCGCCCAAGACGCCGAGCCGTTTCGGGGCGGTCAAGTCATTGGAAGCCGTCTGGCGTGGCTAAAAGCTGCAATTGAGCAGCGAGCGGATGGGCAAATTTCGGGTTTTGTGTCTTGCTTGTGGAAGAAGCAGCTTTCTCTCCGCATTGGCAACATTGCACCCATTTTCTCACCATCTGCAGTTGCCATTGATGGCAAGTACGACTGCACGGCAACACGGCATCTGCCCTCTCACATGCCTCCTTCCTCCCTCTCCTCCTCCTCCCCCTTGACCATTGCCAAGAGCCCAAAGCAGAAGGCGCCACCGAGTATGTAGACGAGGGGAGACCGGGGGGGTGGGGGCACAAATGACCTGTCGATCACGGTGGAAAAAGGTCCTGGCAGCGCCCGCGCCCTGGCGGCCGGCCAGCAACGGTCGCCTATTACACGGGCCTGCAGACGGCCCGCGCTATCTGAGCACCGCTGGAGCGAGACCGAACCATGCCCAAAGAGGCCTGAAAAGGCGCAGCTGCAACCCGGCGGCGTTTCACCACTTCCGCTTCATCACTTCCGCATCAAGGTTAGCCAGCGTATGAGCCATATATGAGCACCTGCGCATATTGCTTTTTATGGCATACGAGTACGAGCACTCGTGCTCGTCGTGCCCGTCACGATCGTATGTGGTTAGCGTCCCGTCCCTCAACCGCCACAGCTAATGGATCTCTCGCACCGGCTCCGACTAACCCGTGTAAGTGCGTGTACTAGCAGCATCTTGGAAGGACGCGTACTACATGTAAGGCGCGCCTTATACCATGCTCGGAGTAATAGGTGCGGCCTAGAAAAGCCTGCGGTCGGCCAAGGCACCGCTCCAGTTTAGCCGTTAGAGATGCGACGGTATTTACATGCTGCCCAGATCTGCTGTAGATTTGCGGCGAATTCGCTGCAGATTTTCAACCTTTTGGCAGCAAGAGCACTCGTGCTCGCCTGTCTCGCCTGTGCTTGTGAGGTGCTCCTTTTTCTGCTTGTTCGGGTATGTCTCAATGCGGGAGCTGCCGACACCACGCCTATGGATATCTCATAGGCCTGGCTTACATTCCGATGGGCTTTGAGCTCGCAGGCACTCCGAGTATGTAACTCCAAGTCTGTACCCCCAAGAATGCTGCTCCCAATGTGGGCCGTGGATCCTCTGCGCAGGATCTGGAAGTGCTGTTCCCTGGTCTTGTGGCTTGGCCCTGGCTCATATGCCCCTGGCTTCCCTTATCTCGGGTCTGTAGTCTCTGCAACCCATGCCAGTACCTGCATCTGATGCCTGCTTTTATGCAGGCAAGGAGCATTGGCCCAGCCTCTGTCCATGTTCTGGAGGAAAGAAGCCAGCCTCCACCCCTTCTCCAAACGTCACATAGATATCATCACTACCACCCTATTGTCCCCCATTTATTTTTTCTGTTTTTCTTTATCCCTCCCCCTGACACTCCACCCATGGCCTTGGCCTCCCAGCGAGTCAGTGATCTTCGTTGTCGTCGTCGCCTCCCATGGTCTGCGTTCTTTTTTTCTGTTTCTTCTTTTTTCTTCTTGGTCTTTGACCTCCTCGATGATACCCCTTCTCGACAGCGACCAGGACCAAGGTGTCGAGACGTGGCCAGCCAGATGTGCTTATAACAAAACGACTTGGCCGGCTCCTTCCCACTGACACGCCCATCCAGGACCTGTCGAGAGGACCAAGGCAGCCAGCACAATTCTGTCCGTTGTCTGTCGTCTTCGTTTTCACGTTCTTCTCTCGGCTGGCTCGCCATGGCCTTGGACGCTTTCTCCACCGAGGCTTTTGTCCTCCTGGCCATTGGCCTCTTTGTCATCTTTCTGCGGACATATGCCCGTGTTTCCAGCGTCGGCCTGGCTGGCTTCAAGGCCGACGACTATCTGATGCTGCTGGCAGCGGTATGGCGAGCCTTGTCGACGTCCAGAAACTCGTCATCGGCTCGCGATGAAATGCTGACTTTGTCCAGGTCGCCTATTCTGCAGAATCCGCCCTCGCCTACTCGGTGGGTGCCTACTGGCAGGGCCTGGCCAACAACAGCATGACCGATGCCGAGCGCAAGGCCCTTGACCCGTCCAGCGAAGAATACCGTCTTCGGTAGGTGGTTCCAGACCTGAGAAAATGTCTGCAGAATGCCTGCAGATGCTGACTGTGGCCAGCGTCAACGGCTCCAAGACCCAGGTGGCCGGCTGGTCGACGTACACGTTTCTGCTCTGGACGCTCAAGGCGTGCATGTGCGTGTTCTACCTGCGGCTGACAGACGGCCTCAATTACCGCATCCGCATCTATGCCGGCTTCGTCGCCATCTTCGTGACCTGGCTGACCGTGCTGCTGTCCATTCTGTTGGGCTGCCGTCCGATGTCCAAGAACTGGCAGATCTATCCCGACCCAGGCAGTCCGTGACTCCCATACTTGTTCCCCTTGCCAGAAAAAGGAAGTTACCGCTCTGACACCCACCAGATTCTTGCCAGCCCGCCATCTCTCGCATTGACATTTTTGTCACTGTCGTCCTCAACGTCGTGACCGACCTCTACCTCATGTCGATCCCGCTGCCGATGATGATCAAGGCCAACCTAAAGCCGCTCAAGAAGCTCGGCCTGGTCGTGCTCTTCTCCGGTGGCATTTTTGTCACCATGGCGGGAATTCTGCGCTGCGTGCTGATCATCACAGTACGTGCGGTCTTTGAAAATTCACACACCCTCACCTACACTCTCTCTGACCTTTCTAGAATCCCGTCAAAGGGGCCCAGCAGGCCGGTTCCTGGGCCGTGCGCGAGACCTTTGTGGCCGTCGTCACGTCCAATCTGCCCATGATCGTGCCGCTTGTCCGCCGCTGGGGCGGCCCCCTGGTCGAAAGCCTGCTGTCATACCGGCAGTACGGGTCCTCCGGCGGCCGCGGCACCGGCCGATCTGGCCGGTCTGGACCAGCCATCCTGCTGACGGACAAGAACCCACGCCGCGGCATGGGCCCGCGGTCGGTCAATCCCATCCCCAACATGACCTTTAGCGAGAGCGAAGAGTTCATCTACAACCAGCAGTTGCAACAGCAGAAGCAGCAGCAGCAGCAAGGGCAAGGACAGGGACAGGGGAAAGAGGACACGCACACCGGGGGCGGCGGCTCCCCCCTCGGCCACATACACCACCGCCTTCCCTCCAAGGGAATCACCAAGGAGGTCGAGCTGTGCATCACCGAGGAGGAGCGACGGCGCCGCAGCGGCTGCGACTCGGACCAGTCGAGCGCCGAGATCATCGAGTCCGTCGAGGGCGCCAGCAAGGGAAACTACTTTCTGACCCAGCAGGGGTCGCTGCCGACCTCGTCGACCAGCGCCTCCGCCTCGGTGTCCGCCTCCGCCTCTGGGCCCTCGGCCACCGCCGCCTCGCCGCTGTCGTCCATTGCCTGGCACAGCAAGTACGGCCCAACGCTGCGTGAGAAGCGCAGCAGCCTGGGACTGCATCGGCCGCGGTGATGTGCGGTTGGAGTGAAGAGATCTTATCCTGTATAGTATGTGTGATATGTGTGAATCCCTGTATCCATAGAGCCAGCGATCGAATCAAGAGCGTTTTCTGCTTGCCTTGCTGCAATTATTTCTGGCATAACCACCACAGACTGCATAGCTGAGGCTGCTCCACGTCACGATCTTGATGACACATTGTGAATCGGGGCAGCACAGGGCAGCCTTGTTGCTGCAGAGGTATGTTTGTCAGATCTGAACAGAACGGCAGATGTAACTGTTTCCAAGAGGTATACTGGCCCAGGAGCTGCTTCCTGCTAGAAAAACAAATCCCAGCAAATTGTTGACCGGGAAGGAGCGACATCCCGTCACTCCACAGCGCCCAGAGGCACATGACAAGGCAAGAGCAGGCCTGCGTCGATGGTGCCTTCCGCCGATGTCATCTTCTGCGAGGCAAGTGCGGCCCTGAGATTTACTTACCTGGCCGGACGATCGTATCTTTTCCACAGTTCCACGTCAGCTCCAGCACAGCTCGTCTCTCTCCCAGACTATCCTCACAATCTCAACCCTCAGTCTGTCGCTTTTTCTTATTGCATCGATTATAACTTGCATCCACCTTTTCCAGCTCATCACGAAAGATACCTTGCCGTCTGACTCCCTGTCGTCCGAGACGCAACATCGCCCAGCAGGCAAGCGTCTTTCTCTCACGCGGTGATCTATCCTGACGTGCCGAGCTGACCAGCAGATCAATCACAAAGCATTTTCACAACGACGACGCCACTGTCGTTTCCAGTCGCCATGGTCTCCTTCTTTCAAGTACTTTCCACAGCCTTTGGTGCCGTCTTCCTCAGCACCTTTGCCAGCGTGGCGGCCGCCTCGGCATCCGACATTAGCGATGCCTCCACCGCCATCAGCGATGCGTCTGCCGCCATCAGCGTACCGCCCATCCTGAGCTCACTCGTCGGAGGATCGGCGGAAGCCAGCATCACGGTCGGACCCAATCGGCCACCGCCCACGTATGCGACGGCCCCCGGGTACGAGCCGCTCACCCTGTCGGGCTACGCCGGGTTTGGGCTGGTGCTGGTGCCGATGCTGGTGGCAGCCATGTTTCTGTTTTTCCGTGTCTCGCGGGTGTCTGTGCCGGAGACGCCGACCCGCAAGTAAAGATGGGGACAGGGAAGCGAGAGAATCTGTGAATTTGTATGCTTTCATGTGCAAGGGCGGCGTTTTCGAGGGGAAAGACGGGCCAACGGTCCTGCATCATTAGACTGCATTTTATTTCAGAACCTGGAATCAGACCAATCCAAGAGCTCAAGACGTTGAGAGCTTAAAAGCCAACTGCTTCCCATCTTGGATCGTCTTGCCCTTGCAGTTGGTCTGAGCCGGCTAGGCCATCAGAGATGCATGGCATCGGGCATCGTCAGTAGCTATGAAACTGTGACGATGTGGCAGGAGCTGGCATAGGCGATACAGACATGACACGACATGCACTTTACACGTCAAGAATATGCAAACAAGACACAGGAAAAGAGCATGCTGGATGGGCAACCAGCATACAACGGTCAGTCTGATTGTCACCGTGTCCTGATGTTCTTTGTCCTTTGCTGCCCAGCCGCCGATCCTCGCAACCTGAGAGAAGAATACTTGATATGGATTAAAACTAACGGCAAACGATCCAGATGAATACAAATAAAAGAGCAGTGTCCAGACGCCCATCGTGTACCTAGCTGCGCCAGCAATTACATGGGTCCTGAAAAGACAGAAAAAAAGAAGCAAAAGAGGAAAGAAAAAGAAAGAAGGAAAACCCATACATGGGAATGGACAGGAAAATGGAAGACATCACCATGTCTCGCCTTGTTCGACGTCTTGCGGCCTGGGTGTTCCACAGCACCACAGCATCACTGCATTGTGCGCGTGCTCCATCGTGGAGCGGCGACGGGTCCTTCTCTAGCTGCTCTTTGAGTTTCCAGGACTGTCAGCATGACGCCGATGGCTGCTGCTCTGACTGCTCTGACTGCTCTATTGACAAACACCCGAACAGGGGAGTCTCTGTATCGTTGAGAGATGTCCTCTTCCAGATCGGTCAGCCATCGAATAATAGCATTCAACTGGTCCACATATCCATCCATTCTGATTGACCAGGCTGCCGATCCTGGCACAGCGACCGGTTCGCGCGGTGGGGGCGGCGAGGGCGGCGGTGACGGCGGTGACGGCGCAGCTGTAGCCGCCCGGCCCTCCTCCCCCCGGCCCTGGCCTTGGTCCTATCCCTGGTTGGCCGAAAAGTTGGGGGCGCCCTGGGCGTACTTTGTGACGTAAAAGGTGGCCTGGCGGTCAAACTCGGCACGCTGGCTGCGGTACTCGTCGGCGATGCGGGCCTCGAGGGGGTCGTCGGGCAGGGGCTCGATGAGCAGCTGGCGGAGGGCCTCGAGGACGCTGCGGAGCTTGGAGGCGGGCTTCCAGTTCTCGGCCTTGAGCATGGCCAGGCAGACGTTTCCGAGGCTGTCGTTGGTAATGTTGGGGTGGTAGATGCGGGTGGCAAAGTGGACGACGGGGGGCTTGAAGGGGTAGTCGGTGGGCAAGACGACGACGATGCCAAACTTGCCGGTGGCGTAGACGGTGTCCTTGGGGCCGTCGAGGGTGACGTGCCAGCGGTGCAGGTCGGCTTCGTTGACGAGGTCAATCTTCATGCCGACGGGTGGGTTGGCGCTGCAGTCGGCAAACTCCTGGGGAGAGTTAGAGGGGGAGGAGAGAAAGAAGAGAAAAGAAAGGCAAGCCTACCTTGGCAATGCGCTTGGATGACATGTTGGATAGCGATGGGGGGTGATGTTGTGTAGAGATGATACTGATCCGAAAACCAAATACAAGACAATGCAGACACGACAAGAAAAGGAGGGGAAGAAGGCCGAAAAAAAAAGGCCGTCGCCTCAGACTAAGGGGTGATGGTAATTGCCCAAGCTGCCCGCTCCTTCCCTCGCAGAGCGGCCTGATTTGAGCACGTCGGATCGGGAGCAAGAGAGCTTTGGCGTCATCAGGACATGGATGGGGCGGGGCAGGAGCTCTCCACGGTTGAGGGAGGGAGAAGCGCCACAGCTCAGCCACAGCGGGACAGCATCCGAAACGTTTCCCCCATTTGCCGCCTCTCGAATGCAAAAGTACCTTGCATACAACATACAACCCTCCCTCTGACCTATCTCTCTCTCTCTCTCTCTCTCTCTCCACACCATGAGCGGCCTCCAGAGTCCGGAGGTGGCGGCGGCCTACGACGCGGTGCGGTCCGACAGCGACCCGACCAACTGGCTGCTGATTGGCGACCAGACGGACCCGACGACGGGCAAGGCAACAGCAGGCGGCCTCGGGCTCAAGGCGACGGGCTCGGGCGGGCTGGCGGAGCTGGCGGCGGCGCTGGACGACGCGCAGGCGCAGTACGGGTACGCGCGGGTCGAGTACGCCAACGACGCGGAGTCGAAGCGGGTCAAGTTTGTGCTGGTGGTGTGGATTGGGGCGTCGACGCGGGTGATGCGCAAGGCGCGGGTCAGCGTGGAGGCCGGGGCGGTCAAGGAGGTGCTGCGGCACCACAGCATCCAGGTGGACGCGCGTGACCGCGAGACGGACCTGGTCGAGGCGGACATTGTGGCGCGCCTGCGCAAGGCCGGCGGCGCTGACTACAACGGAGGACGGGGGTGAGTGGTGGAGGTGGAGGTGGAAGGGAGGTGGAAGGGAGGCGGAAGGGAGGCGGAAGGGAGGCGGAAGGGAGGCGGAAGGGAGGCGGAAGGGAGG
>JACCPH010000010.1:495674-566068 GCA_014183095.1 Harringtonia aguacate | reverse complement strand
GGAAGGGAGGCGGAAGGGAGGCGGAAGGGAGGCGGAAGGGAGGCGGAAGGGAGGCGGAAGGGAGGTGGAAGCGGAATCGACTGGTCAGAGATGGAGGCCTGAGAGAGACGGCTGACCAGACGGACTGGGGGCTGAATAGACTCGGCGGGACAGACTAGGCTGGCTCAATAGACTCGGCGGGACAGGCAGGCTGCACACACTCGGACTCAACGGCGGCTCTCTGCTTTTTGCAGCGGATATACCTCTGGTAGCGACCACCCTGTTTTCACCTGCATCAAGCGAAACGATTCTCTGGGTATTGAACTTTTTGATTACATGTGCCTATCAGGTAGTCTAGTGATATGACGGGAACTCAGACGCAGTCTAAGCGGGAATTCTATCGTAGTACAGCATTAAGCGTCGGCCGGGCTGGACGTCATGACCTGGTCGCCCTGGTTGCCGTCTCCCTCCTGGCCCTCCCGGTCGCCCTCTCCATCCTCACCCTCCCCCTCTGGCTCCACCATGTCGACGTCGTCGTCGTCGGGCTCGGCCTCGTCCGTGGCCAGCTCGGTGGGCTCTTCGCTGTGCTGCCGCAGGCCCGGGAACAGCATGGACGGCGGCACGTGGTCCTCATAGTCGGGCGGCACGTCGCTCAGCTCGCTCTCGTCGTCGGCCGAGTCGTGCACGCTGCCGGGGGACGAGGCCTCGCTGGGGGGTGCGTTGGTGCCGGCGGCTGTGCCGGCAGCGGTGCCAGTGCCGCTGCCGCTGCCGGCCGCACTCTTGACAGCGTTTTCGTCGGGCTCGACGACGCCCTTGTCGTCGGCCTCGGCCTCCGCTTCGGTTTCATGCTCCGTCTCGTGCTCCGTCTCGTGTCCAGGCTCATGCTCCTCGTGTTCCGTCTCGTGCCCCTCGTGCTCGTGCTCGGCCTCGTCGGCGTCCTTCATCTCCGTGTCGTCCCCGACCGGCTCCACGCTGGCGCGGCGGCTCTTGCTGCGGGTGCTGCGGATGCTGCGAGTGCTGCGAGCGCGGCTGAGAGCGCGGGTGCTGCGGTCGCGTCCGCGTGCGGCCTCTGTGGGTTCGGTCGTGGCTTCGGGTTCGGGTTCGGCCATGTCGGTCTCACCACCATCACCACCACCACCGGCATGTCCGTCGTCCGGGCCGCTGCCGGCCTGCACGTTCTGGTCGTTCTTGCCGCTCGACGACGAGCCCAGGCGCGTGGAACGCCGGCCGGAAGCGGCGGTGTGGTTGGCACCGGTGCCGCTGCTGCCATTGCCGTTTCCACTACCGTTTCCGGTGGTGCCGCCGCCACCACCACTCCCGCCGGCGGCATTCGCCGCCTTGGTCGCCGTGTCGCCCAGCCGCACTATGGCCTGCTCGGCCTTGCGCAGCACGTCGGGCCGCCGCACACCGGGCGCGCGGCCACGACGCACGGGGTGATCGGTGCTGCTCCCACCCATGCCGGAACCCTGCCGCTCCATCTTCTCGGCTGTCGTCGCGGCGAGGTGCGTTCCGGGTGCCTCCGAGCCCGCCCGCGACACGGCTGCGCTGTCTCGGTCGCCACCGCCGCCGCCACCACCGCCGCCGCCACTACCACCCTTCTCCGACAACAGATTAAAGGTCAGCATAATGGCAGCCGTAGACGAAGCGGCGGCCGCCTCGGCCTCGGCCTCCTTTTCCTTTTCGGCGCGCTCGGCGCGCTCGGCCTCTTCCCGCTGGCGCTGGCGGCCCTCGATGATGACGGCCGGGTCGTCGCCCGGCAGGGTGCGGCTGACCTCGGCAAAGATGACGCTGTAGCAGTCGCTGACGAGGTCGTCGATGGGCCCGGCCTTCATGAGGTTGCCGTTGAGCTTCTTGATCTCAATGGCTTCGCGCATGGCGCTGAGGGCGCGGTGGTCGGCGTCGGGCTGGCCGACCCAGTCGGTGATGCGCTCGGACAGGATCTCAAACTCCTCCGGGCTGACCGTCTTGAAGACGTCGTCAATGGCGGACGGGATGCGGTAGGAGCGGCGCAGCAGGCGCAGGTAGCTGATGACGCACGTCTGCCACAGGTCGTTAAAGTGGTAAAAGTCGGCGCCCTTTTTGCGGATGCGGCGCAGCAGGGCTTCGAGGTTGGCGCGGTCTTCCATGACGACGAGCAGGCGGGTCATGAAGCGGACGTACTGCTCGGTGTAGACGTGGTGGCGGCCCGGGCGCTCGGCGTCGCACTTCCACACGTTCATGACCATGGTCTTTGTGAACATGGACTCGCGCAGGACGGCAAAGGCGGCCTTTGCTTTTTCCTGGCGAGCGGAAGGGGGGTGGTCTGGGCTGTCGGGGGTGTCTGTGTCGGCTTGGCCCTTGTCCTGGCCAGCCTTGTCTGTGTCGGACTGGCCCTGGCCAGCCTTGTCCTGGTCAGCCTTGTCGGTCTTGTCGGCTTGGTCAGCCTTGTCCTCGGCCTTGTCCTCGGCCTCCTCCACCAGGTCGCAGTCCCCAAACAGAATGCGGGCGTGTCGGATCATCATGCGGTGCTGCCAGTTGGACTTGTCCTTGTCGCGCAGGTGGCGCAGCGACCGCACGACCAGGTCGTCCCAGGCGGGGCCGACTGTGAGGGCTTTGTCGATGTCGGTGTCGGTGTCGGTGTCGGCCTTGTTGGCCTTGTCGGTGTCAGCCTCGGTGTCAGTCCCGGCCTCGGCTTTCGCCTCGGCCTTTTCCGCCTTCGCCTCGGCTTTCGCCTCGGCTTTCTCGGTCTTCTCCGCCTCCACCGCGTACGGCTGCCGCTGCAAAATGTCAGCCCCCGCCTCCGCAGTCAGAGCACCCCGGCGCACCAGCTTGTCGACAATGGACAGCATCTTGTAGTGGGGCTCGAGCACGGGGTCCTGGCCGTGGCGCGGCTTGGGCAGGCGCATGACCATGGCGATGCTCGTGTCGAGGGCGCGCAGGACGTCGGCGGCCGTGGGCTGGGCAGCACGCTCGCGGTCGCTGGCCAGCTGGTCGGCCGGCTTGCAGTACATTTTCCAGAGGCACTTGGCCAGCATGTAGGCGCTGCGCCAGGCGGTGGTGGTGGTGGTGGTGGTGGTGGTGCTGCTGCTGCTGCTGCTGCAGGCGGACGACGCAGAGGCACGCCCCGCCAGAGCCCGCCGGAACAGGCCGGCGGCGTACTTCCAGGCGGCGTAGTCGCTGACCTCGCCGTGCTGGGTGCGGCGGTACGTCGACAGGGTGTCCGGGGCGATGAACCAGCGCTCGTGCTCGGCGTGGCGGAAGGCGTCCATGGCAAAGGGCTCGCGGCTGCTGGCGTACATGCGCAGGCCGAAGCTGTGGTAGAGGTCGTGGAGGGCGGCGGCGGTCAGGCCGTTGTGGGCGGTCAGGCCGTTGTGGGCGGTGGCGTTGTCGCCGCCGCCGTCGTCGTGGGCGGTCAGGCCGCCGTCATCGTCAGCCTGCCAGTAGTACGACAGCGCCAGCGTGTAGCAGTGGATGGCGCTGCGCTGCAGCCGCACCAGCTCGCCGCGGTCCTTGTTCATCTTGTCGGCCGACCACAGCACCGTCTCGTCCAGGTCGTAGTCGGAGCACTCGGCCAGCCGGAACCACACGTCCCACCGCGCCGGCGTCAGCTGCAGCTGCAGCCGCAGATACTGCGCGCCCACCCGCAGGTCGTCCGTCGCCCCCGGCGTCTGCCGCCGGTTGAGGTCGACGCCCTTGAACTTGGTCAGCGCGATCATGCCCAGCAAGAAGAACCAGCCGCTGCGCGCCAGCACCGCGTCCGCCGTCGTCGCCGGCACCGCGTCCAGCGCCACGCCCCCCCGCCACGCCTGGTACAGCCGCAGCGGGTGGATGGGCCGCTTGAGGTACTCGGTAAAGTAGCGCAGGTTGTGGATCATCTGCGTCGTCGACTTGGCCTGGCCAATCACCTGCTGCATGTGCTCGATGGCGTTCTTGAGGTCCGACTTGAGCAGCTCCTTCATCGGCAGCCCTCGTGCCAGCCGCGCCACCTTGTCCACCAGCGCCAGCGCGTTCTTGCGCTCCAGCCGCTCTGTCGGGCAGCCGTGCTCCTCCATGGCCGGCGACGACGCGCCCACGCCCAGCTTGAGCCCGTGCAGGTCGTAGAGCACCTGGCCGAGCGTGTCCTCCCAGCTGGCCAGGTCGTGCATGCGCAGCAGCTCTGACCGGGCGAGCCGCAGGAAGATCTTGTTGGACGCCTTGCAGAAGCGGCGGAGGCCGATGGCCTGGTGGATGGCGCCGAGGAGGGCGGCGAGGTCGTTGGAGGCGGAGGCTGAGGTCTTGTCTTTTCGGTCGTTTCGATCTTTTCGGTCGTTTCGGTCTTTTCGGTCCTTTTCGTCGGCCTCATCTGTCTTTTCGTCCTTTTCGTCTTTTTCGTCTGCTTCGTCTGCTTCGTCCGCTTCGTCCGCTTCGTCCGTCTTGTCTGCCTCGTCCGCCTCCTCTGCCTCCGCCCCCCTCTGCAACCCCCGCTTCACCACCGTGTACTGCAGCGTCCACGCCCGCACCTCCATCTCGTGCAGCTTGTTCTGGAACGCGTGGAACGTCTGCGAGTTGGACGCCGCCGCCGTCATGCCCACCCGGATCTGGTCGCCGTGCGTGCTGGCGCCGTGCAGCAGGCAGAGCAGCCGGGTCAGCGCCGCCGCCGTCGACCGCGCGTGCGCCTCGTCCACAATCTCAAACGCGTCGCCGTCGTTGACCGCCATGTGCAGCGCCTGGATCAGCGTCTCGTCCAGCGTCTTGAGCAGGTGCATAAACAGCTGCTGCCGCTTTGGCTCTGGTGTAGCCGTATAAGTGTCTCCTCCGCCACCACCACCACCACCACCTCCTCCTCCTCCTCCGTCCAGGTCCGCCACCAGCATCTCGATGCTGCGCAGATAGCACGAAAACACCTTGGTCGTGTAGTCAATCTCCTTGTACGCGTCGGCCAGCCGCGTCCACAGAAACAGCCGCAGGTCCGTGCTGCTGCTGCGCAGAAACTTCCACAGGTCGCGCAGCTCCGGCCCGGCACACTCGGCCACGGGCTTCGGCTTCGGCTTCGGCTTCGGCTTCTCCTCGCCCGCCTCGCCCGCCTCCACGCACACCGAGCTGGGGTTCAGCACCGGCTCCAGCCGCTCAATGACCGCCACCGGGTCCTTGAGCTCCTCCTGGAACAGCGCCAGGAAAAAGTCCATGGTCGTGAGCTTGCTAATTTCCCGGTCGGCGGCCGCGTGCGACACCTCGGGCATGACGGCGTTGTTGGGGAGTTGGATGGGGGAATCCTTCTCCTCCTGGCCCTCGTCTTGGTTTTCCTCCTGTCCCTCCTGTCCCTCCTCTCCTCCCTTCTCCCTCCCCCCCCCAAGACACTGCCGCAGGCTCTCCCAGCACGCCAGCCGGTGGTCACGAGACACGCTGGGCAGGATGGTCGTGGAGAAGACGCTCGCCCACAGAAAGCGCCGATTGAGCACGTCGGCCCCGTCGTCGTCGTTGGGCCGGGCGCGGGCTAGACACGACGCCAGGTCCATCCAGCGGTCGAGCCGGCCCTTGGTCTCGAGGCGGATGGACATGTCGACGGCGCTGCTCGGGTTGGTGATGCGCTCGTAGATGTCGAGGTAGAGCTCAAAGAGCATCTGCACGAGCTCGTGTAGGCCAACGGGGACGGCCGACGAGCCGGTCGAGCCGGTCGAGCCGGTCGAGTCCGCTGCCGAGCCTGCCAGCTGCAGCTCATGCTGCACCCGGTCGTAGATGGCCTCGTCCAGCCGGCTGAGCACCTGCACCACCGTCCGCTTCATGGCCTCGGACCACCGGAGGCTCGTGTAGCTCGTCGCCATAAACGCCGTCCACTCGTACGCCACGTCCTGGATCGTGTACCAGCCCGCGTTGACCCGCTGCACAAACGCCCGCAGCCCGCGCATCTCGTCCAGCGACGCCTGCTCCGGCGCGTGCTGCGGGCTCGCCCTAGTGTGCTCCAGAAACGCGTCCAGGCCCAGCACGGGCGTGGCTTTTTTGCTCAGCAGAATCTTGGCCCGGTCGTCCTTGAACACGGTCAGGGCGTCGCGCAGGTCCTGGGCAGCCCGGCCTTTGGCCGGCTGGGCCGTCAGGGCCATCGAGGTCGTCTTGGCTCCCTTTGCCGTCTGGGCCGCTCTGGTCTGGTCGTCCGGATCGGCTGCCGCCGCCGCAATCACGTCGTCCAGCTCCCGGATCGGCCCCACGCCCATCTGCGTCAGCAGCCGCCGCAGCATGCCAAACAGGCGGCTGTCGCTCGCCCGCAGCGGCTCCATGAGGCTGGCAAAGTCGGTGCTGGCGTCGACGGCCTCCTCGGCCAGCGTCTCGCGTCGCCGTATGCGCTTGCTCCGCTTCATGTCGCCGTTCTCCTCCTCGCCCGCCTCGGGCAGCCCGGCCGCCGACTGCGACCGTTTGCGCGGCTGCGACGCGCTGCGTTCTTTGCCTGTGTCTCGGCCTGTGTCTCGACCGGCATCTCTGCCTGTCTCCCTGTCAGGCGCCTCCTTGTCCGTGGCCGCGTCCTCGTCATCGACGCTGCCGCCCCGCTCGTTCTTGCCATCGGCCCCATCGTGGCCGTCGTGGCTGTCGTGGCCAATGTGGCCCTCGTGGCCGTCCGAGTCGGCGTGCACGGTGTTCTGCATCAGCAGCAGCTGCTGGTCGATCTCAATCTGCATAATCTGGTGGTCGTCGGGCATGTCGGGCGCCTCAATCACCACCGCCTGTCCGGACATGCCCACGGCCAGCACAGAATGCACCATGGCCATGCCCAGGTCGGCCCACGAGGCCTGGTCAAAGTGCAGGACGACGGGCAGCATCGATGCGCAGCGTTGTGGTGGCCCGGCTGCAGACGCTGACGCTGACGCTGACGTCGCGTTGGGCAGCCACGGAAACGGGTCGAGATACCGCTTCAGCGACGCGGCCATCTGCTTCTTGAGAAACGGCGCCATGATCGGGTGCGAGAGTGCCACCTCGTCGGCCAGCGCCTGCAGCTGGCTCCGCAGCGTCTCGCCTGCAAAGCCTTCAGCCAGCGACGGCGGCTCCACCTCGACGACCGCCGGGTCGTCGTCCACCTCGATGGCCGCCTCCAGGCAGTACCGCTCCACCCGCGCGCTCTTCAGAAAGGCCGCCACCCGCGCCGTCCGCCGCCACAGCTCCGCGTCCGACGGGTCGCGGTCCAGCGCCGCGTCAAAGTCGTCCAGCGCCTCGCGCGCGTCCTCCCGCACCGCCGGCTCCGCAAACACGTCCGGTCTGTCGTCGGTGCCGTCTTCTTCACTCGACCCCGACCTCGACCTCGGCCTCAGCCTCGCCTCGCGCGCCTTGTGCCGTATCCGGTCCAGCAGAAACTGCCCGTGGTTCTTGTACGCCAAAAAGTACGCCTGGGGCAGGCTGCTCTCTGATGCATTGTCCTCGATCACAGCCGCCTCCAGGCCGAGGCCCGCCGCAAACGACGGCCCCGGCGTGAGCAGCAGGTCGGGCTGCCGCTCCGCACGCTCGTACTCGGTGCGCGCATCGGGGTATTTGAAGATTTCCGACTGGAAGAGGAGCGAGTAGGCCTTGTCGGCCTCGGCATAAGACCCAGGCCCTTGGGCATGGAATTTGAGCGCGTTCTGGTACAGCCGCAGCGCATCGTCGGTCTGGATCCGCCGCGTCACGTCGATCTCGTCCTCGACATTGTCCTCGGGCTCGACGTTGATCGCCACGAAGGCGGGCTGCAAAGTCAGCTCTCTCTCTCTCTGTCTGTCTGTCTGACAGCTCTCTCTCTGTTTGACAGCTTAGGCACAAAGCTTCTCACCATCTTGATCCGCGGTTCATCGACCAATATGATAATTTGTTACAGGAGCTCGGAAAAGATAAAACAGCCCTGGCTCGGCACGGCGTGCGACAGAGCCGGATCGATGACGAAATTGTGAATTGCACAAGAAATGCTGGCGTCGTCGAGCGCGTGGAGCTGTGCCAGACGCGAAAGGCCATCCACGCACACGCACGCACGCCCGGCGTGCACCGCCACAGGTGACATAGCTGTCTGTGGCTGACGCTGCACCCACCCACCACCACCACCACCACCACCACCCACCCCAGGTTGAGACCAGTTTTATTTTCCAGGGGGTCTCGCGCCGGACAAAGATCACCACCGAATCCGTCAGACAAACGTGCCCTGCCCCGTGTTCTCTGCGCCCAAGCTGCGGGATTGCGATTTGCGCACCACCCACCTGCACTCTGCCCACGCTCTGTGCTCTCGCCGGCGGCAGCTTCGTATCGACGGACACTGCACGATCCCCCGTTTTTTAGGAGCTCAAACCACCAAAAACAGACAGCACCACCACAGCGTCCCAGCGTTCCCTTAAGCTCGCTCGCTCGACCTCTTTCCGTCTTCTCTTTCGTTTTTTAGTCTTTCCTTTCCCGCCGTCCTGGCATTGGGCTCTTGTGCCCAGCCTTGTTATTTGTCGCCATGGTCGCACCCACGGTCCCCGAGTATGGGCTTCCTTTTTCTCCCTGCGACCCCTTTTTATTTTTCTTTGCTTCTCCGACGGCTAACGCTGCGTCGCATTCTGCAGGATCACGGAGGAGGAGCTCCACGAGTCGATTGACAGCAGAACAGAGCAGATCCTGTCGCTGCGCGAGCTCGGCCCACCCGATCTGGTGCACCTCGTGAAGCAGCCCATCCGTGGGACGGGCCGTCAGGTAGGCCGGCCGATGTCTGCGTGTCGTTGTTGCAAAGGAGGCCCTGCTGACTTGCTAGATCGGCGTCTACCACCATGTCACCGGCGTCGATGCCTCCTCCTCGGCCAGCCTGGCCGCTTACATCAACACGCTGACGTACCACGAGCCCGGGACGACGGCGACGACCAAGATCACCGAGGGCCTGTACTGGTAGGAGAGGGGGGACAGACAGACAGACAAGACACACACACACACAGTAGACTAACAGAGCAGCTGCTACAATGCCCTGTCACGGCTGGACATGCGCGTGCATGTGACCATCCCCGGCACCGTCGAGAGCTACTGCGTCGACGAGCGCGGCGAGAAGAAAAAGTCGACCGACGACATGTGGCTGGAGACGTACCTGTGCAGCGTGCTGCGCGCCTACTCGTACGCCGACGACGGCAGCGGCGAGACCATCCGCAAGGTCATGGGCGTGCGGCGCTTCAACCCCATCACCAACACGGAAAACGAGCACCGCTTCCTGAGCGCCGCCGAGCAGCTCTTCTTCCGCGGCTGGCAGCTGGGCTCCGACTCGACCGTCCAGGTGCCCAACGTCGTGTCCAACCACCTGGTCAGCGGCCTGCTGCGCTACTTTGAGACCACCGGCCGCTACGCCTCGGGCATCAACCTGTTCCAGAAGCTGCGCTCGCAAAACGTCGAGGTCGCCTCGCTGCTGGCCAAGGTCCTCTTCATGGGCAACGAGGAGGTCGAGGGCGTCCGCGTCCTGTACGACGCCCTGCAGGCCGAGCCCATGGACTACGTCATGCTCGACACTCAGGCCGAGTTCCTGCTGCGCAAGGCCCGCACCGCCGCCTCGCCCGAGCAGAAGGAGGAGCGCCTGCGCATGGCCCTGGGCTGCGCCGACCGCAGCACCGTCGCCGCCCCCAGCGAGTTTGGCACCTGGGCCCGCCTGGCCGAGGTCTACGTCGCCCTGGAGGACTGGGAGAACGCGCTGACCATCCTGAACTCGTGCCCCATGTTCACCTACCAGGACAAGGACGCCCCCGTCATGCCCGAGCCCAAGGAGGTCTCGCTGCCCATCCTGGCCGACACCCGCCTCGACGAGCTGGACGGCGAGCTGGAGGCCCGCTACACCGAGCAGGTCGATTCCAGCCTGCTGAACCTGCGCGCCTCCGCCTACCGCGGCACCTTTAAGCACGCCTACAACATCCTGACCGAGATGACCGCCAAGATCGGCTGGGACCAGCTGCTCAAGATCCGGAGCAACGTCTTTGTCATGGAGGACGAGTACCGCACCGAGAAGAAGGAGGGCTCCATCGCCTCGTACCCGGCCCACAACAACAGCAGCAGCACCACCAAGGTCAACAATGCGAGCACGGACGCGCTGCGCGGCACGCCCGACCCGCCGCACACAAACGGCGACAAAGAGAATGGGCACGCCAAGACAGGCGACGAGACCGAAGAGTCGGACGACGAGGACGACGCCTCCGACGCCTCGCAGATTGAGGGCGACAAGGGCAAGGAGGTCAAGGCCCACAAGGCCCACAACGTCGAGAAGCCGACGACGGCGGCGGCCGGCGACGATGAGGAGGATGTGAGTAGTTGAGTCCCGTGCTCGTGGACACACAAGACGACGCTAACCAACACTGCAGACGGCCGACGAGCACCTGTCGCGGCTCAACAACAAGCGGCTGTGCGAGCGCTGGCTGGACAGCCTGTTCATGGTGCTGTACGAGGACCTGCGGGTGTACACCATCTGGCGCACGCAGATGGCCCAGTACCGCGCGCAGGCGATGCAGTACAAAAAGTCGGCCGAGGAGTGGGAGATTCTGGGCCTGCTGGCCGAGCGCCTGCACCACGGCGACGAGGCCGTCGAGGCCTACCGCGCCTGCCTGGCCCAGCGCTTCAGCCCGCGGGCGCTGTCGGGCATCCTGCGCGCGCTGCAGGCGAACCGGCAGCTGGGGATTTCGGCGGCCCCTGCGGCGGCAGCCCCTGCAGCCGGGGGTGGTGCTGCCGCCGCCGCCGCCGCCGCCGCCTCCCCCACGTCCTCGTCCTCGTCTGCCGCGGCTGCCGCTGCCGCTCGCTCTGCGCCCGCCGAGACCGTCGCCGCCGTCATCCGCCTCGTCACCTGGCAGTACCGCTGGTACAGCGGCTTTGCGCCCACGCTGCTGCAGACGGTGCGCGGGCTGATCGAGGACGAGGGCGGCGTCAAGGTCGGCAGCCTCATCCAGGCCACCAACCTGCCCCAGCCCGTCCTCGACCTCACCCACCACTACGCGGCGCTGTGCGCCGCCTTCCACAGCAACGGCACCGACGGGCTCTGGGGGCCGACCGGGCGGGCGTAGGGAGGGAGGGAGGGAGGGAGGGAGGAATGGGGAGTTGAACAAAGACAGTCGAAAAAGGCAGTCGAAAGGCAGTCGAGACGGAGAGAGAGCAGTCGAAAAGGAGTCAAGAGGACACTCTGGATCGGGGCGGAGCAGGATCAGGGACGAGAGAAATCAAGGGTCGAGCAGGATCAGGAACGAGACGGCATCTAGAGATAGAGCGACATTTTTTTTTCTTCCTTTTTTTTTTTATTTTTCCTCTTTATTTTTCCAAAAAATCTGTCGGGCCTTTGTATTTTAATCTCAATTTTTTTTTCTTTCTTTTTCTCTTCACATTTCCACCTATGCGACTTTTTGTGTTTCCACGTCGCTCTTTTTTTTCCGTGCTGCGAAACTGGCAAGACTGTTTCTTTGTATGTAAATATTATAATACAACCACTTCGTATGCGAGGACTCTTTTGAAAGGTTTATATATAGCCATTAATTTCCGTATGCGACTACCTACACTGCGTCTCATGTATGAAAACCACTTTTTTTCGTCTACTGTTCTCTGCCGGCTATCGTATGCAAGTAACAAGACCAACACCGTCCCAATGCATGCTGCAAAGCGTCTGCCAGGCCGCCGGCACGGACAACAACCGAAAAACAGCTGTCCTCCGTCCGTCTGCCCTCTTGGCGCCGTCCTGTACAGGGTGTCCTTCATGCTATGATCCAAAATAAGGTAAGGGGGAAAGGGCTAAAGAGAGGGGGTAATGTGAAAATAAAAGCAGAAATGCTAGACATGCGACAACGAGAACCACCATATCATGTCATAACTGTCCTTGGATGCAGTGTAGAAAGAAAAAAAAAATAAAAGAAAAAGGGGAAAACAAAAATAAGATCAAAAACGCCTCTACCCGGACTCCAGGTCGCCGGGCTCGCAGGCGCAGCACTACACGGCCTCGGCCGTGGGCCGGCGGTCGCGGCGGCGCCGGAACATGGTGCCCTTGCGGTGCACGGAGGCTGCGTGGCCGAGGCCGAGCTCGGCGCGCGCGTCGGAGCCGGCCGCGGTCGCCGCATTGGAGCTCCCGACCGCGCCCGCGCCCGCGTCACTGGCTCCGCCTCCACCACCACCTCCTCCTCCGTCCACGGTGGTGGCGCCCGCACTCTGCTTGCGGGCCTCCTTGAGCACGTCGCGCTGCTCGCGCCGCTTCTCTTCAATGTTCTCCTGGCTCAGGTGGCCGAAGCCGTTGCGCCGCCGGAAAGTCGCCTCCATGACCATGTTGCAGTCCAGCAGCCGCCGCGGCAGCGCCTGCACGACGCCAAACATCTCCATGGGGTCGGCGACGGCGCGGATCTCTGCCTCGCCCAGCTTAAAGATGGCCAGCGCCACGCGGAACAGCGTCTTGCTGCCTTCGTAGAAGAAAATGTCCCACACCCGCAGCGTCGTCTCAATGGGCAGCGTCCCGATAAAGCACGACATGAACCACGCCGTCATGCACAGCGTGATGGGCGGCAGACGGTCCGCTGACGATGCAGGCGCCGCCCCGCCGGTGGCGGTGGCGGCGGCGCTGCCGCTGCTGTCGCGCATGAGGCTCATCTTGGGCAGCTTCATCTTGCGGCCGAGCGTGGCGTGACCGGCGTGGGAGGTGGTGGTATGGCTCGAGTTCAGCCGCGAGCCGCCGGCCGGGCCCGAGATGTCCTCCAGCTCGCCGCCGATCTTGGCCCACACGCCGGGCAGCGACTCCTGCAGGCTGGTCATCAGCACGCTCAGGTCGACCTTGGAGCCTTCCAGCGACATTTCGTGCGTGCCCGGCAGGTAGATGCGCGTGATGACGTTGAGCAGCCAGAAGCACTGCTCCTCGGTCTCGACAAACAAGAGGAGGAGCCCGGCCAAAAAGTTGAGGCTCTGGCAGTACCCGATGCGCGGGTTGTACACCGAAAACGCGAGCAGCACCCGGCGCAGCTTCGACACGATCTCGGGCTCCTCCGGGCGGTCAGCCGTGATGTCGACGGCATTTTTGCGGCGGCGGACGTCGTCATCGTCGTCGTCATCGTCGTTGTCACCGGCTCCCTCCGCACCCGTGTTGCTGTTGTCGCCATGGCCCGGCTGCTGGCCACCGGTGAACTGGAACTTGATGTTGTCGGGAAAGGTGCGATGCAGATCGCGCTCGACGGCTTCAATGTCGACGTCTTTGGCCTCGCCGTGTCCTGCGCGTTCGACCAGGCTGTCGTAGACCCCCCGGTACTTGGCCACAATGCTGGGCCCCCCGGCATAGTAAAACCAGGCAGCGCCGCGCCATGCAGGCGGAATGCCCTTGCGGACGAACCGCTTCGTCTTGACGCTGGGCTGGGGGAAGCGGTTGGGGTTCTCGGTGATCAGGCCCGACTCCTTGAGGTAGGCCACCCACTTCTTCTGCCGACGGGCAATGTATTCGCTGTATGGGCCGTTCCAGGCATCGTACTGCTCCCGCGAGATGTACTGGTTGTGCTTGCGGAAGCCGTACCGATCTCGCGCCGACGGGTCTTCTGGCTCGCTGGCCGCGGGGGCGAATAGGGAGGGCGATGACCCCGGCCGGCTCTCGGACTCGTCGAGCAGCAGCTTGGCCGGCGGAGTGAGCGGCGAGCGTTCGTCGCTTTCCAGCAGCTTGGCGGAATCGCGCTTCTCGCGCTCGGCAGGCGGCGGAGGCGATGGCGGCGGCGGCGGCCCCGAGTCCAGCTTGGCTTCTTGGCCGGCCTGGTCCTTTTTGGTGGCCTCTTGGTCCGCATCCTTGCCGCCGTCTTTCCCATCTCCGCTGTCCGTGTCGGCGTCCGTGTCAGCATCCGTATCGGCATCCGTCTCGACATCTGTGTCGGCATCCATTTTGTTGTTTTTTAGCGGAGACTCCTTCCTCTGGGAGGCGGCACTCTGGACGCCGAGAGAACGGCTGCTGTTGGTGCTGTCGTCATGGGTCGGCAGGCCAGAGTTGCGGAAGAAGGCGCCGGAATCACGCAGGATATGCGGGGCATCGGGTCCTGTATTGTTGTGTCCTTGTCCGGTGGCAGGAACGGACAGCCCGTCGGTGGTGGCGGCCTCTGTGCTGTGCATGCTGACCTGCCTGCTAGATGGTGCTGCGTGCCGCGGGTTCGAGCCTCCTGGTCCCTCCGCATCGGTTGTGTTGTCGTTGTCCTCGGCTCCGGTCGAGTCGGCGAATCCTCGTTCGTACAGGCCCATGACGTCCTCGACGCTCAGGCCTTCGTCTTGCCCAGCACCGGCATTGGCGTACCAAGATATCGATGTTCTCGAGCTGGTCTTGGTCAGCACGCTGCTTCGCTCTGTGCCGGCAGCGGTGAACACGGTTCCTGGGGCGGTCGATGCAGTCACTTCAGACCGGTAGCTAGACCGCATCTCGTCGCCGGCGATCCAGGGAAGGGGGTCTCGTGTGTGAATGCTGTTGCTGCCCATGCCATTCATGCCACTCATGCCACCACCCATGCTGCCGACGCTGCCCATGCTGTCGACGCGGCTGTAGGCTGCAGGCGGGCGGGGCAGGCCGGGCGATAGGGGCCCAGGAGGTGCGTGTGCAGAAGACGTGGCATAGCGACCTGCGTGCAGGTGGTCGTTGGACGGGCGGTGCGGCAGCGACGAGTAGGACGACTTGCTGGACACAGACAGGTCGCGGGGACGCTCCCGCGGCCACGTGCCCTGCGTTGGCAGGGACGTGGGTGGTGGCAGCATGGTGTGGTCGAGCTGCAGCGGCTCAGGGTGGCGGAGGCGAGACATGGTTGGCGGGTCGCGGTAGGTGTGTGGACTCTGCGAGCGACTCTGAGAGCGACTCTGAGAGCGACTCTGCGAGTAAGGGTAAGCCTGTGGGTAGCCCTGCTGGATGCTCTGCTGGATGCTGGGCTTCCGCGGGCGGGAAAAGTTGTCCACCAGCATGTTGGCACCGGGGGCGTGCGGTGCAGTGGGCGAGGTGGGCGACTGGGGCGGAGAGGCGGAGGGGGAGGGCGAGACGTGGGACGCTACGGCCTCGGCGATGGACGGGAAAGCGTCATTCCGCTGCTTGTCGGCGGTGGTCGTGCGCAGAGAGGCCTGGGTCGAGCCGGACGAGCGGTCGGGCGAGGAGAGGCGGACAAAGCGGGCCGAGGAGGAGGAGGGAGACGGCGTGCGGGAGTGCGGCGAGGCAGCCCGGATCAGCCTGTGCGTCGGAGAGGTCGGGGAGGTGGCGGCGGTCGTGGGTGACAGGCCGGTGGAGGAGGAGCCGTGGTCGTAGCCGCCGCCGGCCTGGCTGGCAGCGGCGCTCGAGGGGGAGAGCGAGGGGGGGAAGTGAGATGGGCGAGAGTCCCCAGGCCGTGAGTGGTCGTAGAGGACGGTCGGGCTGTGGGCGAGCGAGTCCCAGCGAGGCGAGATGGGCGCGCTGTGGGAGACGGGCGAGGCGGGACGGGGGGACGCCAATGATGGCGGCAGGTCGTGGTGGTAGTAGTAGTCGTCGTCGGCCGAGCTGTCGCCGGCAGTGTCTCGGTGGTGGTCAAAGGCGTACTTGCCGTAGGAGGAGACGGCCGGTGCAGAGCTCTTCTTCCGCAGAGGCTGTGGGTTGTTGTGGCTGGCCAGCTGCTGGTCGTGCTGCTCGTGCTGCTCGTGCTGCTCGTGCTGGCCGGCAGGGGCCGCTTCGACGAAACCAAGGGGGTCTTCACCGGCACCAGCGTGTTTCGACGGGGGTGGTGGCTGTCGCAGCCGGCTCGCGTACAGGCCAAACTCGCGCTTCTTCATGCTGCGCTGTCGTCGAAACGCGGCGGACGAGGTCGACATCGAAGAGGTGGGCGAGGAAGACGGCGCTGGGCCTTCTGCATCGGCTGCGTAGGCCGCGTCGTCGTGGTCTGGGAAAGCCGCCATGGTCGCTTTGATAACAGGAGGCGAGCCGGCATGCTGCAGGGACGTTGCACCGGCCAGAGGAGAGCGTTGCAGCCGCTGGTCGACGACGTAGCAAAGGGGGACACAGGAGGGACAGGCTGTTAGCTGGGAGACCAGAGAGCTGCCATGGCTCTTCGTTCAGGGAGGCTGGCAAAGTGTCCCAGTGTGGCTTGTTCCCTTTTCGTTTCTTTTGTGTCTTGTGTCTTTTTGTGTGTCTCGTTTTGGGGGGGGGTTTCTCCCTGTCTGGGTTTTTGCCATAGTATGCACTTTCCCCGTTATTTTAGTGTCTTTTTCGTGCCTGCCGTTCCTGTCGCGGCTCAGGGGTGGCAGGAGCCCGCCCCCTTGCAGGTTGGGCAAGATACCTATAGCGGCGCAGAGCCCGCAACACGCTAGGCGGCACTACTCTGCGGGCGCTGTTAGTGCAAACCCGTGGTGTACATACCGTACTCATTTGCACGGCGCTAGGGAGGAGCTGCTTGCGGGAATGTGCAGTGGGTGACTCTGAAAATGGATAATGCAGCCATGCACAACAAACAAAGCGATTGGTCGGCGGCAAAGCCCCCCCAGCGTCTGTTGTTATTCCAAGACAGTGCGACTTGACTGCAACTGCGAGCTCAGGTGCCTCAATACGAGCAATGCGAGGACAACTAAGATACAAGGCCTCGTGGGAGGCGGCTCACAGGGCAAGACGGAACGGCTACAAGACAAGAAAGCTACAAAAAGCTGTGGCGGCACGGAACGCGTCACAAAAGTGGAAGAAGAAATGAGGATGGGCGGTATGGAGCAGAGATGGGAGCATCGGAAATGGCTGCAATCATACGGTGAGCAGCAGCAGCAGCAGCAGCAGCGACAGCGGCAGCGACAGCGGCAGCATAAACGAACGGCACATAGACGAGACGAGGCAGCTCCAGGCAGCTGCTGCAGCTGCTGCAGCTGGCAGCAGCATGAGGGGTGCACGGCTATGCAAATATTTGTAGGAACCGGGAGATCAGGGGCACAGTGTCGGCCTATCCGTTTCAGGGGGTCGCGGGCGGATCGTGGGTGCTTCCTTGGCGTGGGCGCCGGAATGCGACCATTGGGATATTGGACACGGCGACTGCAAATCACTGCCATTTAAACAAAAAAAAAAAAAAAAGTCCTCGCACGCCGAAATAGTTGTCGAGGGAGTGCCAGGCAGCAGGAAAAAAAGCAAGCCCAGGCGCAGGAAGAAGAAACGTTTTGCATACTTACCTATCATACATATTACACATATATAACACTGCCAGCAATCGCAATTTCGGTCGGGAGCCTGTATTCTCTCTGGTTCCCCCCCCCCCCTTCTGCCCTCCCACCGGACGCTAGCGCACATACGAATCCTCGTAGATATGCTATCAAGTATCACTCGCCTCACGCCGATCGACCGATCCCAAGACCGCCGCTGCGGTGCATGGTGCATTTCCTGGGAGCAATAAGCGTATCGTATGCACTCGTATATTATTACGGCCCCGTCTCGCGCCGGGGCTGCATGGCAGCGGCGGATGTCGCATCCGCCAGCTTTGTCGACTGTGGCGTCGTTTCGCTCTCTGCCCACAGCGCTGTTCGCTTCGCGGCGCCAAACCGTCTTGGGTCGACCTTGGGTCGGTGCTGCGCGTATTGACGTCGCAACCCAATCTCGTCAAATGCCAGATGTCAAGCCACCGCTGCTGCACAGGGGTCCTAGCATGACCCAATCGCTCGTCCCAGCTCGTTCCAGCAGGTCGCAGCCCCCAGCATGGGCCACGGGCACCGGAGGGGGGGGGGGGGGGGGGGGGGGGGAGTCCTGAGAGCTCCACTGCTGTCGGGGCTTGCCGCAGAAGGTGGCCTTCCAGAAGAAAAACAGTCCCTCTGTCCGCGGTGGAGTCGGAGTTCGCTTCAAATGACATGTTTATGGTTGTTGTGTTTTGTCGTGATTTCGTGATTCCGTGGTGTCGTGATGCCGTGATTTCGTGATTTCGTTGGACTCTCTTCCTCCCTTGCATTCTCACCTCCTCTTTCTTCTCTTCTCCTCTTCTCTGCTCTTCAGGGTCGGCCGGTCTCGCCTGCTGCGCCGTCCTGGCGGTGACGGCTCGCTTAAGTCAGTGCAATTTCCACAGATGCACGACTGCCTCTGCTCGCAGCATGGTCAGCCCCGCCCGTTCAGCACGTGGCATTCTGCTCGGCCACGGCGTCCGGCGTCGCCGCTGGCCCTATTTTCCCTCGCGGATCACCAAGCCGTCATGGCCTGGACCGATCGCTGGGAACCAGCTACCTAGCCCCGACAGCAACGCAACACTCGACAGCGTGATATATCGCAGAGAACGCGTTGGACCGTACGCAGGCTGGACCGTACGCAAGCTGTACCGTACGGGACGTCTTGCGCGTCAGAATAGCAGAGGATGACAGAGCGGCGAGACGAGCAGAGCTGGTTGTCTATCGGCCCTTTGGTCTGCTCCTGGAAAGCATTGTGTCGGGATGGCCACTCCCGACGGCTCAGACCCGTCAAGCGCCTGCTAAGCTCCTCGAGCTTTGCCCTTCACGTTCTCGGGCGCTACCAGGTCTCCGCTCGCTCTATTGCCCCCCCCGGAGAAGAACCTTAACTCCAGCTATCGCGATGTGATAAGGCTGTCGTCTGTTGCCAGCTGCCAGCGTCCGAGTGGAGCACAGGTACTCCCCGTTTGGGTATGATCTCGAGCTCTGCCCACACCAGCCAATCACAGAAGCCAGATAGACCCATCTGCGGAAGAACGCAGGGGCCATCAGTTGATCCCGGCTGTCGCTCCCCCAAAGATACCTGCGAGGGGCAGCAGCACCGCGTACCTTTTCGTGCGCCCGCCCGCCCCTTCTCTTGTTAGTCTGGTCCTCCCTGGCGCAAAGAGGTGTGGCAGACAAAGGTGGCCGAGCTGGAGCTCCCCCCCTTCCCTTGCCGCTCTGTGCCCTGCCTGCTCACCCTCCCTCCCTCGCCTCTCTTGTCTCTGCCCTCTCAGCTATGGCGTGTTCCGCCTGCCCTTGCGCCTTCCGTGCCCCCTTTCCCTACCGCCCGCCTAGTCCCTAACATTTTTTTTTTCGCCCTCCCGACCGCTGTGTCCAGCACGATTACCCCCTTCTCCCTCCTCCCTCCTTCCCTTTCCCCCCCTCCTGTCTTCTTTCTCTCTCGTAGCTTTCTCTGCCATCTCGAATCCATTCCTCTTTCCCTGTAAATTCACCTACAATCATCAATACATTGCAGTATCATCCCTGCTAGTTTTCAGTATGTCTACCCGCAAGAGAAAGCAAGAAGAGGAGGAGGAGGAAGAGTTCCTCTCCCTTCCCAGCGGCTCCGAGGAGGAAGAAGAGTAAGTGACGACCCAAAATGTCCTTCCGAGTCGTTTGACGAGTTCTTTCTTTGGTTTTCGTCCGTTGCGCTCGCAGCGAACATCTCTCGTGCCATTTTGATGCGCATGTTCTGCGTCGCAGCTGCTACCCACGGCCAGGCTGGGTACAGCTGGGCGCATTTGTCGCATAAATTCGATCTGCGCACCGCTTGGTCGCCATCATCGTCCCGTTTCTGTCGCATTCCATCTGATGTTTTGTCTTCTTTTGGCTGTCCTGGCGCATCACTAACACGCCTGAGATTTGAGGACGACGACGAGTCTGCTGATGATGACGACGACGATGACGAGGAGGAGGAGGAGGAAGATGACGACGAAGAGGGAGACGAGGCGCCTGAGCCAGTTGAAGACGGACCCGAGCCCGCTGGTAAGATGCGCTGACCCATCTGCCTTTAGTGCTTTCCTTTTGATGCCAGAAGCCTTCTGACTCATGTTTCCCTGCAGCTCCCCCTCCGAAGAAGAAGCAAAAGGTGACCTCCGCCGGTGATGATGGCGAGGTCGTGACCAAGAATGGCAACGGCGTGGCCGCCAAGAACGGCACCAAGAACGGCACCAAGAATGGGGATGTCGATGCCGACGACGTCGAGGACGAAGAAGACGGCGATGCTGAGGAGGCTGACGCCGATGCCGACGCCGACGGAGCCGATGGTGCCAATGATGCCAATGGTGCCACCGAGCTGCCGGTCAAGGCTGCGGTCAAGGTCGCCGAGGCCCCTGCTGCCGTCGAAAACGGCGACAAGAAGGTGGCTGCCGACGGCGACGAAGAAGATTAGACGTCCACTCGGCTCAGGCGCCGTGTGAACCGTCGTCGCGTCCTGGCATGTCCTTGCCGGCTCTTCCGTTTTTTTGTGTGTTTTGTTTTCCCTTTCTCTGCCGGCTTCGTCTTCGGCTGTGTCATGTTCTTCGTCCTCAAGGTTATGATAAGGCTGTGGCACGGCCCAAGACTACCGGTGTCAGACCTAGAAGACCTGGAGTTGCTTGAATTGCCGGCCCCTATGTCCATAGCATTGCCTAGTCTCGACTCGCAGCTGGGTTGAATGCAATGAAGCCGCCACTTGTGCGATTCCATCTGTATCTGTGTATTGGCTCGATGTGCCCCTGCAAGCTTGTGCCATTCGCCTCTGCGTCGTGTAGTTTTTTTATTTTTTTTTTTCTGGCAGAGTTCAGAGCCCCGGCTTTTGTAAGGTTCTGGAGACGTTCTGCATGCCCAACCAGCCCAATGTCTTGCCCCTGGTCTTGTGGATGATCCCTCTCTTTGGTTAATGTGGCTTCCCCGCCTTAGCCGCCACAGCGGCCCGACGTGAGTGGGCAGGGCCACGCGGACCATCACGACTGCGTGGGGTATGTGAGGTCGGCTGGGGAGGCATAAAGCAGTGAGATGGAAGGTCAGGCGAAATCTTTTGTTCGAAATCACAGCCGAAATGAGCTGCGGGCTATGCGTCAAGCGAGCCTTCTGGCTGCGTATTGTAAGCCACTTTCCTCCAAAGATATTCGCGCCTTCCGAATTGGCTCGCACAATAGATGTTGGGTAGAAACAGGAAACGACGACCTGGAACTTCTTCACATGGGCCAAGCCAATACCGGCTTCTCGTCACGCATCACCCAAATTCATCATCGTGAATGCTGGTCCCTTTTCGAGCCGTAAACGTCCCATGGCCACCACCTCAAACCGTCTGTCTCTGCGGCTTTCTTCTGTTGCTTTCTTCTCTCTCGTTCTTGTCTATCGCCTTTTTACCCCAGTTCTGGAAAGATGACATTTATTCTGCTCTCTGACGCCGCACCTTAGATGTGCTTTTGCCATTTTCACGTCTTTCCTGCTTTTCCTGCATTTCCTAAATATACTTTGCTCGACCACCTCTAGTCGTCTTCTGTAAGAGCTCTATAGCGCTCTGTTTGGTATGGAATCATTTTGTGCTGATCGCCGCAGGCAAGGAATCCTTTATGGTCATCCCAACAGCAAGGCACAACCTTTCCGTTTCAGAAGATATCTCTGCTCGTCCCGTCTTTGACTCCGATACCAAACTCCTCGGCTCGAACAGAGCTGCTCCATCCTTACGAACAACCTGACGAAAGACCCAAGACACACACAGCATACGCCTTCCATCCTTCTCGATCTCGTCCGGACGTGCGATGGCACCCAGGACCCAGAGCACGGCCAGAAAGGTGGCCAAATTCTTCGATGGCCTCAAGAACAACAAGTCGACGACGCCGGAAGTCGCAGTTTTCGTAACCAGCGTCGCGTCGCACTCCAGCTTGAGTGTGATAGCCGCCGCCGGCGAGCAGCAGCAGCTGCGCCAGCTGCTCTATGCACACTCTGACGAAGAAAAGAGGAAATGGCACCTCGGATTCACAAAGCTACTACGTCCAGGCCTGTTCACCAGGCCGACATGTCTCGACACCGTGCGCCCCTCATACTGCGCCATCGGCTGGTCGCTGATGATGACGCTGCCTGTCCTGCTGACGAGCTACTCTCAGAACCTCGCCATCTCGCTGCTGGCCCAGCCGCAGTTCGAAGCGCAGTTTGGCGACGGCGTGGACGAATTCAGTGCCAAGTGGATGCTGGCGGTGCAGGTGTGCTGTGTGGGCAGTGCCATGCTGGGCGGCATGCTGATCGGCTAGCTGTCTTCGGTCTTGTCGACCTGCCTGCTCATGGCGCTGGCGCTAGTGCTGTTCCTGGGGCCAAGCTTTCTCAGCTTCTTTGCTCCGTCGATGCCGTGGATTGTGGCCGGCACTTTCCTTCAGGGCTTGTCGTGTGGCACCTTTGTGACGCTCGCCTGCACATACATCACCGACGCCTGTCCGCCGCGCATTGCCGGCATCTTGACGGCGCTTGTCAACTTTTTCTGGGTCGCTGGCCAGCTCGTGTCCTCTGGCGTTCTCTGGCTCATGGTGGGTCGTCCGGGCATCAGCGCCTACCGCATCCCCATGGCCCTGCAGTGGATTGTTCCGATTCCTGTCATCGTGGGCTGCTACTTTGCGCCGCGGTCGCCGTGGTGGCTTGTACGCCGCGGCCGCTTGGCGGCGGCCTTGAGGGCCATCCAGAGGCTCTCGTCTTCGGCGACGCTCGCACTGCCACCGCCAACAGGGTCTTCCTCTGTGCCGTCGCTGCCCAGTGCTGTGCTGCAGCTGGAAGAGATCCGGCGTGTCATCGCCGTCGAAGAGAACGAAATGCACGTGGGAACCGCGTACAAAGACTGCTTTTCCCAGGTCAATCTGCGCCGCACAGAAATTGCCGTCATGGCGAGCCTGGGCCAGATCTTTGCCGGGTTTGTCATTGCCAGCCAGCTGGTCAGTTTCATGCAGCTCGCTGGGCTGCAGAGCAGTGACTCTTTCAAGATGGCATTCTGTACGTCTGCCTTGCCTCTTTTATTCTTTTGCATCTCCTGTCTTCCTGCTGACACTGCCTCCCCCAAAAGTCAACTCTGTTGTTCTTCTGTTCGGCAATGCCGTCTACTTTCTGCTGCACATCCGGCTCTCCACCCGCACGATTTTCCTCTCTGGTCTCAGCCTGATCTTCCCTGTCTTGCTTATGGTCAGCGTGCTCGAAATCCTGAAGCGATTGGACGAGATACCACACCAGGCTGGCTCCTAGGGCCAGGCCGGTCTTCTGTTTGCTTGGTCATTTATTTTTGGTAAGAGGCAAGAACCAAGCCCGTGGCTCTGCTTCTTCTGCTTCTTCTGCTAACAGACAACAGGCGCCACCCTGGGGCCCGTCACCAATACCATTATCTGCGACGCCAGCACGTCGGCTCTCCGCACAAAGACATTCGCACTGTCGCGCATGGCCAGCGACCTTGTGAACCTAGCTCAGGCGGCCGCCGGGCCGTATATGCTGAGCCCAGAAATGGGCAATCTGCGGGGCTTCGCCGCCTTTCCAGCCGCCATCGCCATGGCTGTGTGCATACTCTGGACCTGTATACGGCTGCCGACCACAGAGGGGATCCCGCGGCAGATTGTCGACCGGCTGTTCCAGGAAAAGTGTCCCGCTCGGAAGTTTGGGAAACGAGCCCGAGTGCTACAGGAGCAAGATGGGATGTCTGGGTAGAGGGCGCCCGGCTGAGTGGCTGTCCAGGAGGAGCAGGACGGCATGGAAGCATCGTTATTGGTTATGATTTTGAAAGCAAGCCTATCTTCTGTCTTTTAAAAGACACAATATTCAAAACAGAAATATTTATCGGTGTAGCCCGACATACAATAAGACAAAAAGATCATTCATCATTGCCGCATGATCCCTTTGCTTCATAAGAATAATCATTGCGCATTGCGCGTTCCGTGTTCCATTCCATCATATCTCGTGGGAGAGACAGTCTACAAGCAGCATGCGAAGAATAAAAAAAAGGAAAGACGGACAGGCGAACGGACGAACGAACGATCGACAAAACAGACATAAGAGCAAAAGGAGAAAGCAGAGATGATATTGGAAAATGAGACGGAAAATGACAAAAAAGACAAAGACGAAGAACCAGGACAAAGGAGAGAAAGGTGGGACAAGAAAAGGCAGGCAGACGCCGCCATACCATCGCCAGCGATTAGCAACAGCTACTTGAGGTTTTTCGCGGGTGCTTTGACGACAGCACAACCGTCTTTGCTGTTGGCCGTGCTGTCACCCTGTGGAGCAGGACTCGTGCTGTCGGCTCCGGAGACATCCGTAGCACTGCTGCTGGGACTGCCAGGGCTGCCGGAGCTGCCGGAGCTGCCGGAGCTGCCGGAGCTGCCGACACTGCTGACGCTGCTGACACTGTGGGCATCGCCTTCACATTTCGGTCGCAGCTGCGGCATGTCAATGGCTGTAGCCGCCCCAGCCGCTTTCGCTGGTGCCCTGGTCCTTCTCTTTGTCTGTGTCAGCGCACAGTGAGGCGCCGGCACTGATGCCACATCGTTGTCTGCAGCGGCAGCACATGGGCTGCTGTTGTCTCCACGGCCGCGCTTGCGTGGCACTCTGGCTCGACGACGTCTCTTGGGAGGCGAAGCGGGAGCCACCGAGGGTGCGGAAGGCTCAGCAGACTCGGCCAGTCCGGCAGACTCGGCCGACTGGGCAGTCTCTGCAGTCTCTGCAGTCTCGGCAGCCCCGGTAGGCTTGGCCGGTCCGGCAGGTTCAGCAGGCTCAACAGCCCCAGAAGACCCAGCAACTCCGGCAGGCTCGGTATATCCGGCAGGCTCGACGGGCCCGGCAGACTCAACAGGTCCGGCAGATTGGTCGGCAGGCCCAGCGGCAGCAGCAGCGGAAAGTCCAGACACAGGAGCAGTCGGTGTGAATGGGGTGGTGGGCGGCAGCAGCGCAGACGTCACCACGTCCGATGTGAGCGGCAGGTTCGAGCGGCTACGCTTCCGCGGCCGGCCCCTTCTCGGGGTGGCAGGAGCGGGGGCAGCAGCCTCAACATTGTTTGTCGCGTCTGCTGCGGCCGTGGGCGGCTTGGGAGACAACTCGTCGTCTGCGTCGTCTGATGCGGAAGCCTTGCGCTTGCCTCGAGGCGACGAGGTCGTGGCACGTGCTGCCGGGCGTCGGGCAGTTGCAACTGTCTTATTGGACGACTGGAGAGGCGCAGGCCTTAGACACGCCGTCCGAGACCTCCAAGAAGGCTGGACCTCTGGCGCCGGCGTCTCGATCCGGCGCATCTCGCGCAGCTGTAAACGGTATTCGAGTAGTGCATCACTCGAGGTGAACCCGGGCTGCGCAGGCTGGGTAGGCCGGGCTACCTTGGCTACCTTGGCTACCTCTGGCCTCTCTCCACGGCTGTTCGCCGGCGTGTCATCTGGTACCTTCCAGATGCTCTGGTCAAAAAAGGTGTTCAAGGGCGCTGCAGCTCCTGAAGGCGGCGTGCTGCGGGCCGGCTGAGTTGCGGGCAAGGCCAGGGACTGGGCACGAGGCTTCTGCTGGCGCCGGCTGCCGGCGAGGGATGGGGCGCCGCCACTGTTGATATGGATGTTGGCGCTGCCTCGGCCCGGTGCACTGCCGGTGGCAAACATGGCCACTGGTGCCGTGCCCGGCCTGCACACCATGCTCTGGCGGCGTGGACGCTGAAGCGCGGACGACACGGTGGCTGCACTGGAAGGTATGAACATGCCCGTGGCCAGCGGCGGGGCCGGCTGGCGCTGGGCCGGACGGGTTTGAGGAAAGGTGGCTGGGGCCTGCAGAAAGGCCGGTCCACATGTAGCCATGGGCAAGGAACTGGACATGGATGCCGGGTTCAGATGGCCCCGTGCCGTGCCCCGGATGTGCAGCTGGAAAGCAGGTGCCGCGGAGGCCTGACCGGACGAGGACGTGGCTGGGCCGGCAGAGGACGGCACGACAGACGAGGCAGCGGCCATGGCCGTGGAAACGGCGGCTTCCCGGTCGACGGGGTACGTCAGCTGGGAGGCGTGCCGCGGTGCTGCCAATGCCTGTGCCTGGGCCGTGTCCTGCTCCATCAGGCGGTCGATGTCCGCGTTGGGCTTCTGCCACACCAACGGCCCATTTTCAAGAGACTGCCCTACCGCCTGCTGCAGGTCTCGTATGGCCTGCTCAATCTCCTGCGACCACACGTCTGTGGACAGTTCGGAGGACCCGAGAAGAAAGGAAACCTTTGAAGCAGGCTCCTCAAGGGTAGAAGTCGACGCGGGCAGCGTCGCTGGGGGCTGGTCGGGCGTCCCATGTGTGGTGCTCGAGGGCGGCGAATATGGACTAGTGGCGGTGGACTGGGTCAGGTCCGGCACGTTCTGCGGGGAGAGATCGGCAGCGGCGGTGGCGGTGGCGGCGGCGGCACCAGCCTGGGCCAAGTACGCCTGACTGGCGGAGAGGCTAGCCATGGTCTCCAAGCTGTTCCAGCTGCTCACACCTGGTTGGCTTTGCGCAGCGGCGTGCGCGGCGTACACGTCAGGAAAGCCCTGTGTGGCCGTGACGTCTTGCATGGCGTTCCACGCCGCCATGTCTGAGGGCATAGCGGAGGCTGGAAAGAACGGCAGGCCTGTGACGGGAGCGTCCACGCCGTTGAAGGCGTTAGGGTTGTTGAAGCCGCTGATGTTGAAGTTGTGGATGCTAATGTTGTTCAAGCTGTTGACAGCATTGATGGCGTTGATGTCATTAAAGCCTTCGAGGCCGTTGAAGCTGTCAATGCTGTTGAGTCCGTTGAGTCCGTTGAAGCTGTCAATGCTGTTGAGTCCGTTGAGTCCGTTGAAGTTGAGACTGTTGAGATCGATGCTGTTGAGGTCGATGCTGTTGAGGTTGAGGCTGTTGAGGTTGAAGTTGTTGAGATTGAGGTTGTTGAGATTAAGGTTGTTCTGGTTCAGGCCGTTGAGGTCGTTCAGGTTGAGGCCGTTGAAGTCGTTAAGGTTGAGGCCGTTAAGGTTGAGACCGTTGAAACCGCCAGAGACCGCCTGGGGCCCAGGGGTGAACGGCTCGGTCAGCACAGACATCTGGCTGACACTGTTGCCGGCGGGTGCGGCAGCAGGCTGGCTGTACAGGCCAATAGACTGGATTCTGTCGCCGGACCCAGATGCAGCCGGCTGCGCGGCAGCTTCGGCCTTGGCCTCGCTGGAGCGCCGCGGACGACGACCAGGTGGTCCGTCTCCACCGGAAGACTGATCTGACACGCCCGACGGGCTAGACATTTCTTCTGGGATGTTTTTTGGTGGGAATGCGTGTGTTTGCTATGAGAATACACAGAGCTGCTGTAGCCAGATGCCACAGACAACGTGGGAAGAAGCCAAATGGGGGAGATGAGAGAGAGCAGATGTGAGGACAGAGGGCAGAAGGTAGAGAGAAGAGGATAGAAGGCAGGAGGCAGGAGGCAGGAGGCAGAAGGCAGAAGGCAGAGGGTAGAAGGCACGGAAGAAGGCAAAAGGCAGAAGAGGGCAGGTGGTGGAAGAGTTGTGGTCTGCGGAAGAGGAGGTTGACCAGGCCACGATCCGACGGGGATGACGGCGAGGGACGACGGGTTCTTATAGAAAAAAAAAGAAGCGACAGGGGGGGGGAGAGGGAGAGAGAGAGAAAGAGAGAGAAGAGTGCGAGAAAAGTACAGACGGCCCGGAAGAGGTCACGAGCCGGCTCGACGACGCTGAGCGACCCCCGTCTCGGGCTTCGGAGGGAATGCCAATGGTCGCATGCTGGCTTGGAGCGGTGATTAGACGTATGCAAGAGAGACAGCCGCTGAGGACAAAGCGGACGAGGGTGACGTTGACGTGCTTCCGATTTTTCTTATTCTCTTATTTTCTTGTTTTTCTTTTGTTTTCCCTTTGTTTTTCCTTTCTTTTTTTTGTCTTTCCTTTTCTTTTCCTTTTCTTTTTCCGAGTCACCTCGCCGTCCATCGGGCAGCAATGGAAATTGCAAAGCCGTGCGTGTGCACTCTGGAACGAGGAGCTTGTGCCGTCATGGAGGGAGGGGCGAGCGAGGTTCTTTCCGAATGGGTGGTAACTTCGTCTGTGCATGCATGGGATACGAGCGCGCGCGCGCGCGCTTCCCGCCCGCAGAGAGGCGCGCATGTGGCTATCAGACAGGTCTTGGCCCAGTTCGTCCAGGATCGTCTGTCGCTTGCGTGCGTCGCCCGGCCACCATCTGCACTCTGTCTGTCTTGGGGGAGCTAGTTATTGGGTGTTGGTCGCGGCTGCCCGCCCGTCCCCCCCTCCTTCCTTCCTTCCTTCCTTCCCCCCTTCCCCTATTCCCTCCTTCCCTCCTTCCCTGGCCACGTCGCTGCCGTGTCGTCGCTGCCGTGCACGCCGACTTTGTGGTCCAACGCAGCTTCCGATGCTGTTGGATCTGCTGTTTTTTTGCGCAGAGTAACGTCCACGAGCGCAGCTTCCTAGGCATATGTGTCTCGTCAGAGACAGGCAAGGCCTTATCTTAGGAGGCGGATCGACGGTGAGCGAGACGGAGTCTGCTGACAGAGGCGAGTCAGAGACAAACCAGGTAGGGAGAACCAGGAAGGGGGAACCAGGTAGGGGGACCAGGAGGAGGAACCAGGTAGGGGGGACCAGAGAGGGGACGGCTGGTGCCATAGTCTGCACCAGCCCGAGGGCACATTCCTACTGGCTGCCATTCCGCTGCGTCCAGGTATCCCCTGCGTATACGGTGAATACGGCATGCGAGTATCTCGTACGGAGCCGTGACATGCGCGGAAACGTGGAGGTGAGCAAAGAGAGAAAACAAAGCAAGGGAAATCGAGGGGAGGAGAGGAAAAAGAAAAAAAACGTCTTGTGGAGCCGGTGCGTTCAAACGTCGCCGACCTGATGGAGTTCTCGTCCGAGGCGCGGGAGGCGCAACAAGGCCAGTTTGGAAATGAGGCGAGGCGGAAAAAGAAACGAGGACTGAGACAGAGGCGCCATGTCAGCGAGCATGTTTTTGCGGTCGAGCGAGCGCATACGAGTACTACGAGCGCGTACGAGTACTACGAGCACTACGAACACTACGAGTTCTACGAGTTCTACGAGTATGAGTACATACGAGTACATACGAGTACGACCGAGCTCGCGGGCATGGGACCAGGCTGGTGGTGGCTTACCGACAAGAGGACCACGACCACGACCGGCCGCGGAAGGCGGCACGGGCCCTGCACGACGAGCAGGGGTGGACCCTGACCCTGTGGCTGGCTCGTTTTGGCACCATTCTGGGGAGGGGCCGACCAGCACAGCGAACGAGGGCGCGTGCCAATAGCGCGGTGCGATGACCCTCTGTCGAGGAATTCGAAAAGTCGAGGCCCTCACGGGGCGACGCTCTCTCTTTTTTTGCTTTTTTTTTTGGTTTGTTTGATGAAACAACGGAGGAGGGGCGCAGGGTGCAGTAGAGTGCAGGAAGGGGTGCAGCAAGTGGGGAGGAACTAGAAGGTAAACGGAAGCATGAGCGATCCCGAGCAAGTGTAAAAATGGAGAAATGTGGGTGCCCGAGAGAGAGAAAGAGAAAGAGAAGGATGTGTGGGTGCCCGAGAGACATGTGGGCGGCAGAGAGAAAGAGAGACAGAGGGGCAGAAGGATTCAGCCACCGGAATGTGGCAGGATTTGGGTCGCAATAGGTGTGCATGCGAGTGTGACGTACGATGCAAGGCGCAACCGCAGTCGTGCGGAAGATGTCGTAGCTTCGTGGCGGCTGCGATACGAGTGGCCGGAGCCGAGGAGGAGGAGGGTCAGTTCTGACGCACGTCGGGGGCACAGCTGCTAGCCTGGCTTGTGCGAGCCCAGATAGCAAGATACGAGTAGATGGAACCGCGGTTCGGAGATCTGGGGGGTTGCAGTGCCGGTGGACGAACTGGAGCGGGTAACCCGTGAGCACGGGCGGTGGTGGTGCTGTTAGTGGTGGAGGGTGTTGTTGTTAGTGGTGGTGCTGTCGTTGTTGCTGCTGTTGGTGTTCCTGCCGCTGTTGGTGCTGCCGCTGTTGGTGCTGCCGCTGTTGGTGCTGCCGCTGTTGGTGCTGCCGCTGTTGGTGCTGCCTCTGTTGGCACTGCTGCTGTTGGCACTGCTGCTGCTGCTGCTCCTGCTGCTGCTGCTGCTGGCGCTCCTCCTGCTGCCGCTGCCGCTGATCGCAATATTCGCACGCGCCCTACTGCCTCCCGTGGTCTCGGGCTCGCTCCCAGTCCCCTCCCCCCCTCCCCACACCGCTGGCTCAATCGGACACAGTTCCGCTTCACTTGGTTGGAGCGGTAGAGGAGGAGTGGAGACAGCAGCGGACAAGGCTAATGCGGCAGAGCTGCGCTCCCTTGCTTCACCGGTCAGGCTAGCGGCGAGGCCAAGGCCAGCGGAAGACGGCCAGTGATACGAAGCTGGCTGGCGAGAGGGTATGACCCGGCCGGCTCGCTGCTTAGGCTTTTGGGATTTGTCCTACGATGTCTGCACCCATTTCTCTAGATTGTCTCGTATTCGATGCATATGAACATGTACGATCACAAATACCAAGCACGACGTGTCAGACGATAAAGACGCTCACACAGAGGGGAGAAAATGGGGGGGGGACAGGCGAGATCCTTCGCACCAGAGCTCGCCCGTGGACGCATACTCGTGCATGGTTGTCGTAACGTAGCAGTGTGGCCGACGGGCAGAAGGTGATGGTGCCAGCTCGAGAAAGAAAAATATGTCCAAATTGGGCGACGGGCATGTGGGCTCGAGAGCAGGGTTCTGGGGGGGCAGGTACACAGGCAAGTACCCGTTGGCAGGAGGGACCTGGTCTCGGAGGTCAGCCGCCCCTATCCACCGTCCTTCTGCATCTGCACAATCGGCAAGAACGACTCCACGACTCCACATGGACGGCGAGATGCTCGGAGGCGCAATGGCCAGGGAGAATGTGCCTTGTACCGCAGACTGAGACACCACCGCACGTCGTATGGAAAACGTGGGAAATCAGCCGACACGACAGCGGATGCCTTTGCTGCGTGTCTTGCATAGTATTGTCTTGGGGGGGGGGGGGCTGACCTGTCTTCCATCTCTCATTTCTCATATCTCATACAGAGGCAGCTCAGATTTGTATGTCATCTTTCCCGCAGAGGCAGCCCAGATATGCAGTAATAGTGGTAATGGTCATGGATGTCGACATGGCTTAGATTTCTAGGTCAGAGCTTCCGCTGGGGCTCGCCCGACCTTTGCTGGGGACCCGACCTTGCTGGGGGGGGGGAGGGGAAGACAATCGATCCCTACAAGATGAGAGGAGACTGCTAGCAAGCTGGCTGGGATGCTCGGACAACGTGCATACATGCATGGTCCGCATCCTGACGACCCGCATCTATCCCCCTTCTCCCTCGGTCCCTGCTCTGCTTCTCGTGCCATGGGGCTGGCTGTTTGAAATAAAAAAGAAAAGAAAAATGCATGACGCCCTGCCCCCTCTTGCCCCCCCTTGCCCCCTCTTGCGGGCTCCGGCTGTTGTCATTGGCCAGAGAGTAAACAGTCCAATGAAACGAGCGGCGGTGTCTGTCAGCAGCGAGCCTAATATTTTTTTTCTTATTCCTTTTGTGCTTGCTTTTTTGTCCTGCAGCTCTGTCTAGCGTCCTCTTCCCGTGTCTGCTCGTCTCATTGAATCCACTTTCTCCCACTCTCTCTTTCTCTCCCCTACCCCCCTCCCCCCCCTACTCGCACATTCCTTCGCATTTTGTTCCTGTTCTCGTCCTTCACCGCTGTTACGGAAACGGAATGTGCGATAAGGTACAAAAAGCAATTTAACTCGAATAGGGCGTGAAACAACGCAGTCAAAAGATCGACCAGGGGCGAACAGCAGCGGAACAAGAGCAAGACGAGAGCGAGACAAGAGACAACAGCCAGACAACAACAACAATAACAGCAGCAGAGCAAAAAAAATCCCGCACTGCCAGCCCACGGTCCAGCAAGGGCCGTCCCTGCGAGCAGAGAGGGCACCACCCGCCCACCCGCCCGCCCTTCCGCTCTCCCTCGACTGACCCAGACAGACCCGCCCGCAGACGAGCCCCCGAGACCGCCAGGGCGGACAGACCGTTGGATGGCGTGGTGGCCGGTACGGTGGACCACCCCCCATTGGCGGTGGCGGGGGGAGGGGGGGGGGAGACTCGCGTGCTGCGCCAGCCAGCCAGCGTATCCAGCCGCTGCTGCGTGCGAGAGCACTGCCCGCACCTTCTCTCTCTATCGCACGCAGCAGCGCCCCGGCAGATTCAGTTGGTGTGCTATGTATCTTACAAAGGCTAGCTGCTAGTTTAGCGCTCCTCGTGCCGTCCGGGTTGGTGTCCCAGGCTGCTGCCCCCCCCTCAAAGCTGTTGCTGTCGTGTCGTCTTCGTGCCCAGTCGTTGATTCTGCCGCTGTGCCGTCATGTCGTCGTGTTGTCGTGTCGTCGTATTGTCGTATCGCCCAGTCGCCCGGCTGGCAGTCCGCTTCCCGCGACATAACACAAGGTGACAGGTCACATAGCAGCCGCCCTCACCCCCAGTCTTTCTCTTCTGCCGCCAAGATCTGGGCGATTGCATCAGACTGGGGGTCTTGGGGTCCCCCCCTCCTCGGACCCCCCGTAATGTGCATGGTGCATTCCTTGGAAAATGGAGACGAGAGGAAAAGAAACAAGCAAAAAATGAAAGGAAAATGGTGAGAAACATACACACACGAACCAAGACAAAAAAGCAGCAGGCAGCAGGCGGACAGGCAGACGGGCAGACGGGCAAAAACAAACAAGCGAGCCAGAGAGAGAGACAGGACAGACCAAAAGAAGGGGGAAAAGAAACAAAATCTCCTGCCTGGTGCCTCGCTCTCTCGTCCCCCCCCCCCCCCCCCTCCCCTCTCCTCCTCCTCCCCCTTTTTTTTGGTCAGCTGCTTCTTCCGTCAGTTTCTCCCTACTTCTGCTCCCCAGGGGGGTGGGGAGACTGTGTGGGCTCGGTGAGAGCCGGGTGCCATGTGCATCTTCGTGCAGCAGCTCTGCTGCGATCCATCTGCCGGTCTGTTGGGAGCTGTCACATAGGACACCCCCCCTTTTTTTTTTCTCCCTCTCTCTCTCTCTCTTTCTCTCTTTCTCCTCCACGAACAAATCGTTGGCTCCTGGCCATAGCCCCCTTTTCGCTTCCCAATGCGACTTCCGCCCACATGACCTGTATGCCGGTTCTGTGTCTTGCATGGCAGCTTGGACCCTCCTGACTCTCTGCCAACAACACCGCGTCTGCGGACCCCGTCCTTGCGTCCGGTTCTCTGCCGTGTCTGACCATGCTCTGCCGTCCCATGTGTCGGCTTTCCTGCCGGATCTGGGTCGCCAGCCGGCGCGGCGATAGGCGACGTCAACAAGCTCTGTTCGTGACCTTGTTTGTGGCCTCGGCCGTGGCAGACATCCTCGGCATCTGCCAGTCCAATTCACGCATGTGCATGTTTTTCGCCCGTGTATTTTTATATTATTCGTATGCGGTCCGTCTATGTTGGTCTATGCCGCCTCTAGTCTATCCCATTTTCCATCTAAATGCCCATAATCCGATAGTAAACAAAAAAAATAACAAAAAAAAAAGATAACAAAAAAATAACACTCCGCTAGAAACTGAACAGCGCACTGCGCCGCTTGCCTAGCGGGTACACAATCAACGCGCTAAGGAACAGGCCGACGGTGATGCCGATGGCCACCTGGATGACGCTGAGCAGGACAGAGAACGCCACGGTGTTGTAGGACGAGAGTGTCGAGGACGAGGTGGTGGTGGTCGAGTTGCCTGTGAGCTGGTCTGCTGCGTCGATGCCGGAGAGGAGAGAGCCGTTGACGGCCAGGCCCGATGGCACCTGCACAAAGATGGCCGGCAGCATGGCGGCGGCCGCGAGCCCGTAGCCCATGACCTCGGCGCTGCCGGGGGCCTTGCGCTCGGCCACGGCAGCGGCGGCCGCTTCGGCCGCCACCGCCGCCGCCTGAGCCTCACCGGTGGGGTGAGGATTGCTTCCGGTTCCGTTGTTGTTGCCGCTGCCGTGTGCATTTCCGCTTCCACGACGGCCGCCTCCATTTCCATCTCCACCGCTGCCTCCGCCTGTAACGCCGCCTTCTATCCCCCCGCGGCCTTCTTCGGCACGCGCGGATGCGTCCTTGGGTAAGCTGCGCATGTCAAAGTACTCCTCAACATTGCTGCTCTTGGTCGACGGCGAGCCGCGGCGGCTGCTGGCCTGGCTGCTGAGGCCGTGCCAGTGCTGCTGGCGAAGCCCCCCCCGCCCCGGCATGGTGAAGCGCCGCACGATGGGGTCGCCGCAGCGCGACCAGACCAGCCAGAAGTAGCGCTCACAATAGCGGCTGAGGCGGGCGTACAGGTTGGCGCCCAGGCCGACGCACAGGGCGCCCAGGGTGTTGGGGATCTGGGCGTTGCTGCTAAAGTAGCTCGACGCGTACGTGTTGACGGCGAAGCCGGACACGGAGATGAGCACCATGATCGGGATCTGCTTCCACTTGGCCTGGTTGATGATGCACAGGCACACGGTGAACATCGGCACGAACAAAAAGTACCACGGCCGCGTCAGTGGGTCGCTGCAGGTGGTCTCGCTCGAGGCGTTGCTGTCGATGGCGCCGTAGACGGCCGAGCCGATGGTGATGCCGTAGCCCAGGAACAGCGAGTAGATCATGGCGTAGACCATGCGCACGGAGCCGGCCACCATGTTCTGGCTCTGCAGCTCGAGGCTGGCACACAGCACAATGTAGCCCGGCAGGATCAGGGCGATGGACGACTGGGCCAGCGCAGAGAAGCAGAAGAGCTTGCCGCCGCGCAGCGAGCCGGCGGCGCGGGCCAGGAAGGAGGTGATGACGGTGGTGGAGATCTCAAAGACGTTGGAGTACATGGCGTTGGAGGGCGCGGCCACCAGGGTCAGCGTGCCGACGATGCAGCCCAGCACAAAGGCGACAGGCAGGTCGATAAAACGGCCCTTGAAGGCAAAGGGGGCGACGCCCACCGAGGCGAAGCCGTAGACGACGATGCGCACCCACAGCTTGAATTTGGGCTTGCGCTTCATGACCTCGTCCAGGCGGGCGGCGGCCTCGTCGACGCTGATGACGTCGTGCACGACCTCCTTGTAAATGCCGTGGACGTCGCGCAGCTTGCCGAGGTCGACGCCCTCGGGGCCGCGCACCAGCTTGACCTCGGCCGTGTGGGTGCTGCTGTCGTCGAAGCTGACCAGCATGCAGCCCGGGAGGTACAGGAACTGGGCCTCGATCTCGAGAATGCGGGCCGACATCTTGAGGTAGTCCTCGAGCCGGTGGGTGGGCGCGCCGTACAGCATGAGCGCCCGGCTCAGCATCACGAGGTAGCGGTGGCGGCTCAGCACGTGGGCAATGTGCACGGTGATGCGCAGCTGCTCCTCCTCACGGCGGCGGCTGCGTGACTTGGGCGGCTTGGGCGGCTTGGGCGAGCGGGGCGACTTGGGCGAGCGGGGCGACACCGTGCCGAAGAGGCTGCCCGAGTGGCGGCTGCGCTTCAGCGGCGGTCGCTCGCGCTTGACCCGCTCCGTCACCGCCGAGCCAATGTCCACCGACCCGGCCGAGGCCAGGATCGACGACGTGCCCAGCAGGCCGGCCGACAGGCTCGTCGTCGAGCCGGTGATGCGGTGGTGCGGATGCCACGCGTTCCAGGGCTTCGCCTCTTGCTCCGCCGATCCGGACTCCTGAGCCTGAGCCTGAGCCTGAGCCTGCTTCTGAGCCTGCTTGCCGGGTCGCATGTTGAAGAAGCCGCTGAGCCGCTTGGGCGTCTCGCTGCCGTCGGCCAGCGTCGGCGAGGGCGGCCGTGACGACCGGGGCGAGCCAAAGGGCGTGCTCTGCTCCGAGTTGACGGCGCTGCTGCTGGCCGTCGCCGCCGTGTTGTACAGCCGCAGCAGCGATGACAGGATGCCGCCGTGGTACTTGTTTGGCACGGGCACGTAGTCGTGGCCGTCGTGGGTGAACATGGCCGTCGGTGTCGTGGCGCCGGACCGGCCGCCGGCTGTGGCCGCCAGCGACGCATCGTAGCGGAAGTCTGCGTCCTGGGCCGTCACTTCGGCCAGCACCGTCGACGCCTTGGGTCCGCGTCCGCCGATCGTGTGCGACCGCACCAGCTGCAGAGCCGTGGCCGTCGGCAGGTCCAGGTGCGGGCTCTCGTCGCCCCGCTGTGTGCCTCGCCGCCTGCGGTAGAGGCCGGAGGCCGACGAGCTGCTCGACGCGCCCCCCGTCGCCGCCGCCGCCGCTCCTCGTCTTTCGTCGTCATCATAGCCGTCACCGTAGCCGTCGCCATAGCCATCACCGTCGCCGTCCGAGTCCCCGTCGACGGATGTGGCGCGTGACACGCTCTGGGCGAGGCGGTCGGCGCGTTCCTTGGCCGCCTTCTCTGACTTTTGCTGGCGCTCTGTGGGAAAGTACGACGGCTCCGGCTGCACAATGATGGGGGGCGACTGCTGTGCCATGTACGGGACCGTCGTTCCGCCGCCCGGGCTGGCATCCCCCTCCTGCAGGATGCGGGAGAGCGCCCGGGTCAATTCGTGGTGGTCGATGCCGTCATGATCGTGATCGTGATCGTGGTCGTGGTCGTGGTCATGGTCGTGATCGTGTTCGTGATCCTGGCCTTGGCCCTGACCCTGGCCTTGGCCCTGACCCTGGCCTTGGCCCTGACCCTGGCCTTGGCCCTGGCTTCGGCCCTGGCTTCGGCCCTGGCTTCGGCCCCGTTCGGCGACGACATCGTCCAGCGGCAGTAAGCCCGACGAGGACCCCGGCCGTGACACTGACGTCTCACGCATCGGCGTGCCGTCACCTTCGGAGAAACCCACGCGCTTCTTCTCCTTGGCCTTGGCCCCCAGCGGCGGTGTCCCATTGTGCGAGGGGCCCACGCCAGGCGAATGGGGGCTTGACATGGTGGCGCTGCCGCCCGCTGCGACTAGCTAGACTGCTGTCCAATCGTGACAGAGACGGCACACGCACCAAAGCGAGAGCGAGACAAGAGAGGTCTGCGGCTGACAGGAGCACTGTCCAATTGCGACAGAGACGGCTCACGCCGAAAGCGAGACAAGAGAGACCTGCAGCTGACAGGGACGCCCTCCAATCCCGGACCTGGTTCGCACACACAGTGAGCTGCGGCTGATTGGCAAAAAAAGAAACAAGATCGAATCCTCCTCGGACGGATTCACGTCCCAGATGGGAAATGCATACGGGCTGGTGGAGGATAGGCAAGGCTAGCCGGCAGACCTGCCTCTGCCTGTACGAGCGCTCGTGCTCACACTCTGTATTATGGGCGGTTCGGCCTGGCGACGCTGGCGACGCGAAACAAGAGGCAGAAATTGCGAAACCATCAATCTGAGATCCAATCCAGATTCGTCCCGGTCGGTCGGATTGGCGGATTGGCGGATTGGGCGGATTTAGGCACTATGCCGTCCAGCACAAGGCAGCGCGGGATGGCGAGGCGAATAGCAGCAAGAGGGTGTGATTTGTTTCTTTGAAAAGAAGGTTGTTTGGCGTGTTCTCTCTGTGCTCCCGCTGCTCGTCTTTTTGGCCGGTTCCCACCCTCCTTTCCCGCTGGACCGCCTCGTGGGTCTAGACCAGATAAGCAGGGGACAACAGGGGCGAAATGGATGATTCATGGCCCAATTGACCCAGTGCCATACGACTACGAGGGCAGATGACGAGCACACTCTGGTTGCGCCAGGAAGGTGCGACTCGGCGGGGAAGGGGGGGGGGGGGAGGACAGGGGGCACTCGTAATGGGAAGCAGCAATCCTCGTCATCTCCTTCTGTCCTGATTCTGCATTGTACGAGTCCGAGTACGAGTGCAATTACAAATAGAACCTGCCGGCATCCCTGAAGATAGCCAAGATAACACCCGTTTGCTGCGACACGTTGCATGTTAGAACCGGTCTGCCATACCGCACCCAACGGCGCGCCACAGCCGGACCCCCTCCCCCCCCAACATTATCCAAGCAAGCGTACTGGCTGGCGCGTCGAGTACGTGGTGGGACAGGGGCTGCAGGTCGAGGCGCACTGGACTGTGTAAGAAATGGAAAAACAACACTCGCACAGGGGGGGAGGGGGGCACAGGCACTGGCAAAGGGGGCACAGGCGAACGAGAAGAGAGCATAGGCGAAAGGGGCCACAAAGAGGTGGGCACAAAGAACAAGGACAATGCGGAGTGAGACAGGTCGGTCGACCAGAAACAGACTCCCGACCAGAAACAAGGGCGGTGGGAGGAGGCGGAAGGTGGGACAGAAGACGAGCGGTGGCGGTCGGTCGTTCTGGCGGTGCCATGGAGGGGCAGAGGGGGCGCGCAGAGGAAGGGGGGGGCAAGCCCAGCGCCTGCTCCAGCGCACACCCCGCTGCGATCGACCGCTTTCGCGCCCCCGTGCTAGGCAGGGCCAGACCCAGAAACCGACGCGAATGCGAAGGACTCGCGGGGCTTGGCGCTGCATTCTGCTGCTTCGAGCAGGTATACCATGTGCTAGCGTCTTGTGGCTGGGTCGTGTGAGTAATGGCCTGTCCGCTGCGCCATACATGCTGTTGTGCTCGCCGGCTCGCCTGTCCGTCTGCTCACATGCCGTGCTCGTTTCGTACTCGTAATTGCGCCCACGGCCGCACTCGTGATGGCACGCGTGCTCGCACATGTGCTCGTAGTCATCTGCGGGCATGCGTTTTTTTTCTCTCAGCTTTTTTCTCTCATCTTTGTTTCTCATTTGTTTCTCATTTTTTATTTTCTTCTTATTCTATTTTTATTTATTATTTTTTCTTATTATTTTTCTCATGTTTTTTCTCATATTTCTTCCCATATTTTTTTCTCCTTCGTGTTTCTCCTTTTTGGCGGGTGATCTTCCGGTCTGCGGTGCCGCGGGGTTCGCTTTTCCACCAGTCCGTCCGCCGTGCTGGGATGCGCTTTTTCGAGCCCGCCTCGCATAGGGTTTATCGTCGTGCGCGGGACTGCGTCTTTTTAGCGCGCCTCTCGCTTTTTGCCTATTTTGTAAGATACCAATATGGGCTTCACCAGGGAGATACGGAAACGCCAAGCCGAGAGGTCCGGAGAGGAACAATGCAGCTCGAAGTGGGGCTGCATCATCCCAAGGGATCGCGCAGGGACAGCGCAGACGATCACTGGCTGACATAGCGGGGTATCTGCTCGTATCTGGCTCGTATCGCGTCCGCAACTGCTATTCTGCAAATATTACTCGTATTTGTACGAGGACATGTCTTACAAGAAACTATACCATGCATGGATGGCTCGCCAAATCCTCCTGCCCTGGCGGTGGTGGGTCCGTCGCACCCCCGATCAAGACTCGTGCGGAATGACGGCAGACGTTGAGGGGACAAACAATACTCCGCCACAGGCAGGCGGACCACGAGCACGAGGCAGTATGAATAAGACGACATCTGAAGACTCCAACACAAAGGCACGAAACCGTCTGGCTGAGTCGGCAGAGCACCATGTGTTCAGAGGGCGAATGGCTGCTCACCGGCTGTGGGGCATGTTTCTGGAAAAATGGAATAATTTCGACGTCATACCATTTCCCCAAAAAGCAGCTGCCACTGCCAATGCGCATGCTACCATAGCTTGTCATTGTCAAATAGCTCCCCATCGGGAAACCGTAGGCTCCGAATTCCCCGGCTTTCACACTTACCTTTACGTCGTATTTACTCACAGATGGGGGTGAGGGGGGTGAGGGGGGGGGGTGTGGGCACGCACCTTTCGGCTTGCCGTTTTCGCTCGGTGGTCGGTGGTCGGCGCGGCGTCCATGGCGAGCATCGCGGCAAAAAAAGAGAAAAAAAAATAGAGGAGAAAAAAGCTTTGCCAACTGTCGGACGAGACCGCACACGCGTCTGACCCGCTGCCACCGCTCCAAGCGAGCACATTCCTGTGCAAAACACAGCCGCGATCCCACGACGTCACATATCGACGGCCATCATGTGGAAAAACGTCCTGCGTTCGTGTTCGGTGGCTGCAAGCGCATCCTTCCTGCTCCCATTAGCGAGCCGTCTGGTCCATTCATGGTAACGGATGCAGCGCTTCTTTTGAATGACTGGCGCTCTCGGGCCGCCGACCGCTCACAAACAAGCCGGAAAGGCCTGGGCGCCAGCAGGCCCGAGGTAAGATACCGAGGTCAGGGACCGAGCCTTATCCTATGGACGGACACTGGTATGTGCGCCGGTTGATAGATATCTCAAGTTAGCAAAGCCAATCAGAAATCTTGGTCGGAAGTCTTAGATGCTTGCAAATTGCGGCCAATGTTTGGCTTTCATTCTGAGCTATCGGGCATATGTGGTCACTCGAGAGAGAGCCAGATTAAGCCGTTGCTGCGGCTTACCTCCTGATCTCAGCGATATCCAAAACATAACAAAAGCAGACAAAATAGAACTCCTGGTCTTGGCTTTCCGCCACCTAGCCGTTACCAAATCGGCGTCCGGGTCCCCGAGCCTTCCCAATAGCTGTCCTAACGGGCCCAAGTAGAAACACCCCCTCCTAAACCCCATGAATTACAAGGTATTAGCAATGGAAAGGCGAGAAAAGGCATTACCTCTCCCAAAGGAATGACCTGAACTCTTTTTTTTTTCTTCATGGCGAAACTCCATGAACAATGTGCTGTGCTGCACGGAACCGAAAAAACATCCGGCCCCTCCTAAGGCCGGGAAATCATATACTCGTGTGTTGCACGTGCGTGCGTGCATGCGTGCATGCGTGCGTGCGTTCGTGCGTTCGTGTGTGTGTATGTGGGTGGTTGGGTGAGTGCAGGTATGTGTGGATGTGTGTGCATCGTCCATAACTGCGCTCGTTGGTGTGTGTGTGTGTGTGTGTTGCTGCGCTCTCTTGCCTGCTTTTTGTTTTTTTTGTCCGTCTAGTTGTGATGAGCTGTGTAGAGTGTTCGGTATGGCTTGCGCTGTGTGGCCATACTTCACTCTCCACGCTGGCGTGTTGAGTACGTGATGTACGTTTATACCGCGTTCCCGACCAGTCCGATCCGCTGGCGCTGGACTGCCCGCTGCATGAGATTGACATTCTCCAGCAGGCTCTGGCGCTCGGCACGCAGCTGTTTCCGCTCCTGCTCCAGCGCATTAATCCTGCGTCGGGCCATATCAAGCACCTCGGCCTTGCTCATGCGGCGGTCGTCGAACTCGCCGTACCGCGAGGAGCCTTCTCCATCCGTCTGGTTGGCCGGAAGAACTGCGAGTAGCCGTTCAAACTGCGAGTTCAGCCGGTTGCGGTACTGCTTCTCGACCACGTTGTGGTTCTGCCGGGCGCGCCGCTCCTCTGATGTCAGATTTTCAGAGTTGGCGTCGGGCGAGGACGGCGACGAGTCGGGCGAGAGGCCAGGATTCTCCTCCGTCTTGACCACCGGCTTGGGCTTGCGGCTGGCCGTGCGCAGGGTGATGTTGTGGTTGCCACCATAGCCGCTGTTTGGTTGACGAGCGGAGGCGCTGGAGATCGACGACGTGGAGGAGGCAGACGATTCTGATTTGGTCCTGCCATCAAGCCGAGACTGGGACTTGGATGAGGTCTTGCTCTTTCTCTTGGAGACCTTGGACTTGCTGTGGCTGGTGGGTGATTGAGGGTTCTTCATGGAAGCTCTCTCCGCAGCCATAGACGAAGCACCAAAGGCGTCATCACCCATAGCGTAGGGGCTGTTTGGGTCGATGGTGTCAGCAGCCCATGTGGGCGATGGGTTAGTCAGGGCCGTGGGTGACAGGAAGCCATTGAAAGTGGATGCTGTCTCGCTCATGGTTCCTGTCGTGGGCGAGTTGAGCATGCTGGGCGTGTTGTTGGACCACTCCATCATGTCGCCGCCAGCTTGGGGATCCATGAAGCACTCATACGACGCGTCTTTGTCGTTCAGGTACTCTCCAGGAGCATAAGTCATTGTGGAATAGCCGTCGTCGGCACCCCAGACAGAATTAAAGACGTTTTCCGAAGAGGTGTTCACAGCAGAGGGTTGGTACTGGATGGACGGCGTGTTAGCCGAGCGGTCCGTCACAGGGAAGAGAAGCAAGAGGCGTTTTGAAAAGAGCAAGGTCGGGGGGAACTGATGTCCAAACACCGAAGGTGGTAGAAAAATACGAGAGCAAGAAAACAACTCTGGCGGGGAACTGGGAGTCTTATACAGGGCCGCCATTCACCCGAATGGGATAAGTGGGCAGCACATTGAGCTAGACCTGGCTGAGGGAGTATTCTCTCTCGCTGCTGGCGGTGGGGAGGGGGGGGGGGGGGGGAGGGGGGCAAGGGAGAAGAAACATCCCTGGCAGCTGCACGAGCTTCTGAGGTCTACGGTGCATGGCAACAGGTTCTGTTGATGCGATGCAGACATGGCAGTGCCCATCTACCATGCCGCTGGGCCTGGGTCCTGGGTGTACTTGATCGTGATACCGCTGCGGGGTTGAGACTCGCCACTGGGCCGCATCGGCTGGACACTTGAAGCCACGATAAGGAGGACCGGCTGAGCCAGAGGCAGGTTGGATGGATGCTCCAGAGAGGAAGAGCAAACATGAAAAGAAGAGCAGACAAAGACAGCAAAGCAGGAACATAGATAAGAGGGAAAACATCAAGCACAATATAACAGGGAGCAAGCAGACTCCCGGACACTTGCAGGAGTTGAGATGATGCACAGCAAAGTCAGAGTCGTACCTTCATCGTGTCAAAGTCGTGTTCGTCCTTCACGTAGGAGGCGGCAAGGTCCGAGTTCATGTCGGACAGCGAGATGGGTTGGTGAGCTGGGTTGCAGGAGGCTGGCAGTGGCAATGTGAAAATGCGGCAAGGCCGAGAATGAGAGGCAGGGGGTTGTGTGATAGAAACGATCTGGAAGCCTTGTTTGCAACACAAGGCAAAAGTTGAAGACGGATGAGACAAAGTCGGCCGATGAAAAAGACGCGTCTGGGCCGGACAGCAGGCTGTATAATGGGCAAGGGGTCAAGAAGTATATGGATATTGTTCAGCAAACGGATGATATGGTTGACAAGTTGATGATTCTAGCCCGGTAATGTTGCCACCGTTGAACCCGGAAACCCCTGGCAGATGCGGTCGGGTTCTTTCGTCACGTCTGCTGATGTGGGCGTACCGGGCGTCTTCCTGCTTTATACTACTCTGTCCCACTGAACGGCATTTCTGGGCGGCGGGCAGAGGAGGGAGGGGAGGAGGAGGAGGGGCAGCGGGCTTTGAACCGAGTAGGGGCCATTGACCAATGGCCGGAAGCGGCGACGTGTTCAGCTACGGGGGGGGTCGATGGAGGAGAACGAGCTTGCCAGGTGCTAGCGGGAAGGCGCTACTGTACGGTTAGACAGGGTAGGCAAGGGTAGGGGCAAGGGTCGGCAAGCAGACATGTTGCCCGAGCAGGAAGGCGTGTTGAAGAACAACCACCTCAGTCAGACCCGGACTCCACTCGGCCGTGCCTCGGGTGCCAATGCCCTTTCCAGAAACCGCATTTACAGAATCGCGATCCTTTTCTGATCAGGGACCATTACGAAGTATAGGACCCCGCCGAAAAAATTAGAAGTGGCTCGACTTTATCGAACTGCAGATGGCACCACGTCAAACAGCTCATGTGGTGTCATGGCTTAGGTCGTTTGGTTTGGGCTGGCTGGGCATCCGTGTGTGGCTGCTGTGTCGACCCATTCGCTGCTCGTCGCACTTGCTATTCGCCCTAGCCATGGGGCTAGCAGCGCCGCCACAACGGCCACGAGCAGCCAACGGCGCTCAGGACCCTGCAGCTGCAGCTGGAATGGCGGTAACAGAACGTGCGTCAGCTAACAGGCAGACCGCTACAATGGAAGCCGCTATGGAAGCCGCGCCCCCCCCCCTCCCCCCTCCAAAAAAAAGAAAGAAGGCAAAAAGAAAAAAAAAATCGGCGCCGGTCGCGCCTGCCCAGGACCGTCCACGTTCCCACGGCCNTGTGTGCACTACTTTTTTCCCTTCGTTATCTGCGCTGTTGGCTTCGGGCAGCAACGCAAACGTGGAAGGAGGGGCAGACCCGCGCCCCCCCCCCCTCCCCTCCCCCTCCCCCCTCCAAAAAAAAGAAAGAAGGCAAAAAGAAAAAAAAAATCGGCGCCGGTCGCGCCTGCCCAGGACCGTCCACGTTCCCACGGCCTTGTCTCGCAACACGAGGCAGGAGCGAACGACAACGACCGACAACGCCCGGCGCAGAGTCGCAGCCACAGGGCAAGTGAGCCCACCGCATGCCTCTGACGTGGTGCCATTCTGACGCACGCGGGTAGCCTAGACCCGGAAGGCAAGAATGGAGAACTGACTGGAATCGACTTTTGCGTCCCTGCCAGATTTCTCCATATTGGCTAGCGACCACCATCAGATACTGGGCAGGCGCGCCAAGGCCTCTGCTTGCCCTGGCCGTCATCGAGATCTTCTAGGCCCAGCACGGTGGCCTGCACTACTGTACGAGAATCCTCGTAGTCGTAGCACTCCGAGGCACCCACCCAGAAAAAAAAAGACTGGGTCGCCAGACGACACGTTCCTCGCACCCGCCAATTGCGCACCGGCTGCCGCGGCGGGCGCATCGACTGCCTGCAGCATCTGTCCACAGCATCTGCTCAGACAACCGTATTTGTCGACGTGCAGCCCTCCAGTCTGGTTCCGTCCGCGGGCTGGTTTCATACTATAACAGACAAAACCGCCGTCGCTGCGCATGCCGAGCATTGTCCATCCCGACAGAAGCCGAAAATGGCAAAATGCGCACAAATATCGGAGAAGGCGATGCCATCACGACACCCAGCCAGAAACATCTGCACATCCGTCGACTTCCATGCCATTTGGCGTGCTACGGATGCCACTCTCGCAGTTTGGCAGGTGCTCGCCGTCTGCGCATGGCAATACGCCCATTTTCCTTGTTCCCTGGCAAATAAGAGTGCATGGCGCCAGAAAAATGCGAGGAATCGGCGCAGGAGTGGACCCCAGAAAGCGAACAGGTCCGTCACCGACTCCAGAAAGTCCCGTGATGCACCGCGTTCCTGGACGGGCATGCTCGGCCGACTGGTGCAGGGGGTGTGTGGAAGCGTGGAAGCGTGGAAGCACAACGAGACGCCGAGAACCCCAGAGAATGCCAGATAAGGGTCCACGGGTCCAGGAAAAAGAAAAAAAAAGTCACGGTAGCTGTCGTCACCATTGAGGCTCTGGCTGCTCCCGCTAGGCGACGGTCCCCGATGCCCTCCTACCGCGCAGACACACAGCGAGTGAGAAGAGCATCTTTCTTCCAGACCAGATCAGCTCCGACGAACTCTTGCGCGGAGAAGATCGCAAGAGCGGTCTGCTCCTGCAGGAGCAGGAGCAGTATTTAAGTGGCATGGGGGGGCTCTTTCTGCATGCAAGCCTGCAAGCATGCAAGCATGTGTGCCAGCAGGCCTGCGCGCCAGCACAACTGCATTGCCTCCCTGCATGACAAAGCGGCCACCGACACGACGAGCAGCATCCCTTTCCAGGTCGACCCCTCCACAGCATCGACCGCACACAATTGCAATCTCACACCTCGGCGAGCAGCAGCACATTCCCGCCCGGATCGGCGGCCAGGGCTGCGCCAGGGAGGTCAGACGGTCTTGCTGATAAGCCCGTTTTCCGTGGCCGAAGGGGTAATGCAGGAATTCAGTAAATTCCGATATTCAGAACTGGAGACTAGCCGAACAGCTGCCAAGCACAATGGGGAAAGTCTGACCGGCATGCTGACCTCTCTTGATGCTAGCTTCGCACCTCTCCTCGTACGAAGTATGCTCCAGTACTCGGTCCTGCAACAGCCGCCCCCCCTCGCCCCCTCGCCCCCCCCCTCCCTCGCCCCCTCTCCTCCTACCCGACTGGGAAACGAGCTCAATGGCTGCCCTGTTCCCGGTCGCCCTCCCTCGTGCCGCTTTCCGTGCAGCTCGCTTGATTGTTGTCGACAGGCCGACCCGACCGCGAGCGAGTGAACGTCCTCTACTGCGCGAAGCGAGCGCTTCCAAGCTGACAAGTCACATTTCTGCGGCCGAGACGGTTCGAGAAAGCGAGAGTAAACAAGGCAGCTGAGCGTTGGACTGGCGAGAGGATCGACAGCAAGTTAGTGCTTCCCTGCCATTCTTCTTCCCGTGGTCCCGGCCCCTTCATTTCGGGCGTCTCCTCTTCTCCCGTGCCAATACAAATATCATGCGTTTGTGTGTGTTGGGAGTCTGTGCCTCCGCTGGCTACATTCAGGCAGGAACGACCACACGATCAAAAGCAAAAAAGGCCATGGCCACTCGGCGGTCCTTGCGTTCACGGCCATCGCATTTTGCAAGATACGGGCGTGCTGCTCTGCTCTTTGACGGGCGGGCGAATGCGACATTTGGAATAAGAGGGGAGGCCATGGCCAATCATGCAGTTCCGCATGGAGGAGGGGAAAAAAACGGGGGGAGGGGGGGGAAGAGACCCCTCCAAACACAACAGCACAAGGACACCTCTCCCAGCTTTCTTGACGGGCCAATCGCTGGCTTACAGACATGGAGGCATTGGACAGCACAGGTGGCGACGCAGACGGCAGAAGTCTGGATCGGGCATGTTAATGCGTGAGCATGCAACAAAGCACATGCGATGAAATGGCCCAGCGGCCTACGCATCTGAGCTGCCAGACAAATGCCGGCACTGCAGTCTCGGCCTCCCGCCCGCACTCTTGACGCCGAGGGGCTCTCATCTTTGTGTTGCCTGCCGAGTGTGTTCAAAACTGTCTTCGGAAATGACACTGGCAAACCCGTAAAAGCGATGTCATGGTTTACTAATGGGCTACAAAGTGAAATGACACACAAAGCGCTTGTCAAGTCCGGCAAAGAGCGACTCGAAATGGGCGTGAAAGAAAATAGTGCGAGCCAAAGCGCAGCCAGGCTGGTGGCAAGGCCCACAGGGCTACCCACAGGGCTACCCCCACAGGGCCAGGCTGGTCTCCTTCAGTGTTCGTACGAGTACGAGTAGTATTGCTTCTGTGGCAAGGGGGCAAATGGCCTGGCGCCTAGCTGGCAGATATTTCCCCACCGAAGCTGCGGACCCTGATCCTACGAGTGCTCGTATGTACTTGCTCGTACGGCTTGCGGCCGTACGAGTATGTGCGTCACGTCCTGGTCCATTTTCACAGACCGCCAGAAGCTTACAAGCCTCAGCTGGCCTATCTGCTTTTTTTGTCTTGCTTTTGCTCTCCTTGCTCAGCTTTCCACAGCCCCCTCTCCCTTCCCTCCTCACCATCGATTTCTGGTTACCTAAACGGTGCTTGTGCAGTATGCCATACCCACCTGTCTGCCTGTATTGGGAATGCTGCAGTCGGTAGGCGCCGGTGCCTTCTCTCGAGCACATCCTAGACCCGGTGTTGGCCTGTTGGTTGGCGTCTTGGCTCGTATCGGCTGCTCCCCGTGGAAACAACCAGAGGGGACGCGTTGGCACAGGAGCGGAGCAGACGGTCCTGGCTCTCCAACTCGATATTGAAAGCGGGCAGATCCCCACCCGGCATCGGTGAGGATGATCTCTTTCTCGACGGCCAACGGGTACCACCTCGGGCGGCAGGCACATCATGGAGATCTCCTTTCAAACACGACCGACTTACTTCCCAGCTTCTGGCCTCGACCCCATCGGTTACCGCTTAACCGAACGTCTTCGTAATCCGTCACTAATGGCCATCCATAATTTCTAGCCATTCTCCTTGCGCTGTTGAAATGCCAGCTCGCTTACCAGAATCGACGGTGCTCTGGTTCTCCACCTTTCCTGTTCCTCCTCGGCATCGGACAGATTTATTTTCTACACTGTCTTAGCAATGGCCTGCAAGCAAAGGGATAGCATATCCACCTGGAACCCGAAGGACACCGACCGAGCAAACGCTGGACATGAAAGTGGCATGTGACTTTTACAGCACTACTGAAGTCCACCATGAGACACCGTTTGACCCTCGCCATCGGGAGACTGCGGCAACGAAAAGGTAATGGGACTAAAGTGGAAGTGTAAAAACGGTCGGTCCAGCGAGCGGACCGTGCAAAAAGCGCCAACAACGTCTTCAACCTCCTCACCTGGGGTTCTCCATGCGCTACTCGTTCTCTTCACATTCCTGCTGCTGCTCATTCCATCGTTGGTGGTATTAGTAAGGACATGTCTGAGACAAAGCGGAAGCATGCCGCCGCCATGTCTAGGAGAGCAGTCTCCCTGGCGCAGATTGGTCGCCGAAGCGATAACGAGGCAGCCTGCAGAGTAAAAGAATTCGATGGCAGAGACCGAAAATGCGTACTCGTACACGCGGAAGTCGGTGAGGAGGCATGGGTAATAGCACCTGCACAGGGATACAAAGAACATCCCCCCGTCGGATTGCACGCCAGGAAGACGATCCTGGCAGCCTCTGCAGAAACTGCGGATCGACATCAAGACAGGCTGACGCAGATGCACTCATACTCGTAGAACGCAATCAGCCATTGATTTTTATTGATGTAGAAATAACTAGGGTTCATGCATATTCAACGGGAAGACGTGCCGTTGCCTATTAATTGGTCTGGGCAAGACGCGGATGGGTTCCGGCAGGACGAGTGCGACATGGTGCGGAAGACAGACATGGCAGATGGGGTCACAAATTTAAGGAAGTAAGTCCTTGAAGCCTTTTCTTTTTTCTCTTTTTTCTTTTTCATACCGTGGCCGGCTTGCGGTAGCCAGAAGAAGCTACGAACACCGTACGATTCCCGACTTTCGAGGCAAGATAAGGTATTGAGATGCGGGTAGGAGCACGAGCGCGACAAATACGGGCAGAACGCCCACCTGCCTGGACAAGATCAATCAGAGGATCATCAGAGATCAGGGAGATGGTGGCCCTCCTCTTCTCGCCACACCGGGAGCAATCCTCCGCAAGCAAAGTTAGATCACGGAGGCGAATTTGGGGGGGGGGGGAAGAAGGGAGGGAAAGAAGGGGGGAAAGGGGGAGAGGAATGTGGAAGGTGGTTGCGACAAAGACAACGCCGAGGGGGGCGGGGGGGGGGGGTTACCAAAACGGCCTAACGGCCTGAGCATAGCTGAGCATAACTCAGTGTAAACTTGGTACTCATTCGCTTGATTGCTCTGCCGCGTCCGCCAGCACCATTTTGTGTTGCCCGATAGGGCTCCTTGCAGAGAACAAAGATGCAAACATGGCCACAGCCGCACCTGGCGATGGTTGCTTGGATGACACCAGGTGTGTGACCAAGATTTTGTCTCGGCAATATCTTAGCATCATGAAGTTTTCGCCTCGGACGGTTTCGTTCCAACGCCAGCGGCTGTGCCGTCGCTTCGAGACCGGGGGGGGGGGAGGGAAAGGGGGTGCCTAGATCACAGGGCAACAGGCACACGTGTCAGCACACACACGTATTAGGTGGCGACAGCAGCTAAATGCGGCAGGAGAGGGATATTCAGAAAGAGGCAGTTTCAGAGACACGGAATGGACATCGCTTGCGATGCAAAGCTCAGGGATGGGGGGATAATGTGCATCTCCGAAGGGGAACATGCACGCACAAACAGACACTACGCCTCCTTCATGGCTAAACAGGAGGGTCATTGTGATATCTGCCACGGGCTGAAATTGGAGAGCTGAAAGTGGGACAATAAAAACAAAAACAAACAAAATAATCCGCGTATATCGACTTAGTGGAGGGTAGACCGAGATTTCCTGGTAATCAAAGTAAGATACAGTACGGCCGAACAGAGAGGAAAATTGCACATGGCAAGATGCCTGGTCAGCCTGCTCTCGGTGGCATTGTCATGGTCTTTTCTATCACGTCAAAATACAACGTGTTGTGTGTTCCAGACCTGGTCTGCTGCTCCCGACGTGGATTTTCGCCACGGCATGACTTCAATGCGCAAGGCGACAGTGCTGGACGCAAACAAAAATGCGAGCATCCTTGCTTCATTTCCATGCCGCCTTCCTGGAACAGAAGCTGATGTCTTTTTTTTTCTTCTTCTTCTTTAGCGAATCAATCATTTCGCTTCTCGTCCGGAGAACGAAACACCCCACGAGTGGCAAATGGAGAAACGGAGCGCTTGTCGTGAACCACCACCTGCGACGAGGCAGCTGCCACCCTGCAACTAAACCACGCATGCGAAGGATTCTCGAACCTTCAAACATCGGCAGATGGAAGCCGGTAGGCTGATCCCCCTCCCCCTCATTTTTTGCCACTGTACCGTCGCGCCGAGATCTGACTTGCGAGGTGGCAAACGATCACGATCACGTCCAGGATGCGGATGCATGATTCTGGTGACATTTTGCCTTTTTTCGATTACGGGGAAGCAAGCAACGAGTATGTGACGGCGTGGCGTGTATTTGGTACAGATACGAAAAAAAACCTACGATGCAGATCGGCTTGTGCGCATCCTCCCGGGTCTCCTCCACGACTTGCAGCCAATGCTGGCCCGCCGGCTGGTCCGCGGCTGGTCCGGATCATGGCAGCCACGGTATATTTAAGAGCGGTCTCGTCTTCTCTGGGCACCCATGAGCCTCCATTTGAAATATGGAAGAAGCGCTGGCCATGTTTTCTTGTTTGTTGTCACGCTGTCCTTCACGTGTCGACTGCGTCTGGTCCCGTGGCTAACTAGGAGCAGAACTCTTTTTTCACACCGACTCAATCTCCCCCCTCCCCAGGCGTCGTGTCCTCGAACACGGCCCATACGACCGACGGCAGCCCCCTTGTTCTGTATGCATTGTTCTTGTCTCCCGCCTCGCGCGCCCAGCCGGCCATTGCCATTACGAGACCGAATCGCCAGGACAGCTGCGGCATTTTTCAGACACGGTTAGACACGGGCTGTTCTCTCCATCGCCACCCCGAAAAAAAAAGGGGAGACGAAAGCAATATTTCATTCAATACGGCGAGATCAACACGACATCGCCTGCGAGATCGTGAGAGCAACTGTCCACGAAAAAAAATTCAAGAAAAGAAGAAAAAAGAAAGAAAAAGAAGAAAAAAAAACCAGCACACATTTTGTCGATCCTCGTTTCCACCGTGGTTGATACCTTACCACAACTTATACGTCACGTGATTGGGAGGAGAGGGCGGAAACCACGTCGTCCGAGCCGGTGGTGCTATACGAGCAATGGCTAGCGGATTGTGGTGCCTATAACGTCGACAATCACCTCATGAGGGACGGAGCGGACTATAAAACGTGCAAACCGGGGGCTAAATTCTATCCGCACGTGGCCAAAGGCAGGTGGTCTCTCGGTCCATTGTGGTTTGCGCATTCACGATGCTTGCCCACTCTCCGAGAAAGCACCGGCCAAGGCTGTGGGCTGTGGGCTGTGGGTTGTGGGCTGTGGGGGGGTTGGCGAGGAGGTCCGCTGGCTCGGTAGCAGGAGCCCAGCCGAGGGTGCCGCCGATGGTGCGCCGTCGGGGGAGCGGACCTGTCCGAGAGGGCATCGCGTCTTTGCCACGGAGCCTGTGTCCGTATTCGAGCGGTAGGAGGGGGTAGTCTTCGCTGGTGCGTGCCTACAAGTCTGTATGCAACGAGCTCCAGACAACGTACTGATGTTGGCACCGTCCTGCGAGGATGCCCTGAAGTCGTAGCCCGTAGTTCTGCCGTGTCACGTCTTTCGCAGCGGCACGGCGGCCTTTGCCTCACAGAGCAAGCCGACCGAGAGTGTCCTCCCCAGTCTGTCATGTTTGAAATGCCTTTGGAATGCCGTTGTATGCCAACCTGCGCCGAAAGCGCCCGAAAAAGAAAAACGATACATGACCAAAAACACATAACATGTACATGGCGATGCCCAGATATCTGCCTTGCTCCTTTTTGTCTTAAACACAAACACAACGTGCTCGCACCCGGTCCTTCGCCCCCCCCGTGCGCACATGGACATAACCAGCCGGCCGGCAGCCTCGCCTACTCCCGCTGTAGGACCACCAGCAAGCCCATGATGCCGAGCATCACCTTTTTCAGCCACGGGTGCTCGGTCAGCAGGATGGTGACGTATCCGACAAAGGGCGCGTAGCCCACGACGCTGCCCACAATGTCCTTGCGCTCGAGGTAGTCCTGCCCGCGGGCGTACAGGTCGGTGTCGTCGGCGGCGTTGTTGTCGCCCTTGGTGAGGAGCTTCGCATGAGGCCTGGAGGTTGTCAGCTTGGGTGTTCTGTCTTGTTCGGTTCACTCCCTTCACTCACCCCAGTCCAAACTTGCGCACGATCCGGTGCACAATGGGAATGTCCTTGCCCTGCACGTTGTACACGACCACCTCGCCGACGCCGTTCTCCTGGAAGAGGTTGCGGTTCCACAGGAAGAGCAGGTCGCCCCGCTGGAAGGCCGGCTCCATCGAGCCCGACAGCACGACGACAATGGGCGAGGCGGAATCGGTCACGACGCAGAGGCCTTTCCAGATCTGTGCATGCAGGGAAGCCCCCGTCTGTCAGCAAAAAAGGATAAAGGATGTGTGTGTCTGGTCTCCAGGGGAGGAGGGCGTACCATGAACGCCGTGGACAGGATCAGCCCAAAGTTCAGCAGCTGGGAGGCCAGCTGCCGAGGGTTGCCGACGGCTGACAGCATCGTGTGTTTTGTGGGGGGGAGGGGAGGGGAGGAAGCAGAAGGATCCGAGTTCGGTTGCGCTCGCGCGTGTGTGCCGCCGGTGGTGCGGGCTGTCGCGTGGTGGTTTGGCAGAGAGAGGTGATGAAAGAGAGAGTCGTGGATTGCAGGCACGTCTGTCTGCTCTACGCATCTGCGATGGGGCCACCTTACCGAAACGCAAGCTTCTGATTGGCCTGAATTTTTCCGAACGTCACCAAAGCGGGGCGCGTCTCTTGTCGCCTCGACGGTGCTGTTAGTGCCAACGGTTGTCTTCCAGGGCAGGCAGTTGGTGGTTGGCACCTGCTGAAAGCGAACGTGAGAGAGAGCTGTGAATTTCTGCACACAATCGCGAAAAAAAGAATATCTGGTGCCTTTTGTCTTCCGTCTCTTTTTCTTGACACGAGCAGTGACACGCAAACACGGGCAACAGACAACAGACAACAGATGCAATACAAATACAAATTCTCGCACCGAGTGCATCACACGACTGTGTGTCTCTGGTGGCAGCTTAGCTCAGTGACCCCTGCCGCTAAAAGGACGACACCACTCTTTCTCTCGCACAACCCCTGGAGCGCCAACTTTAAACGACCAAAAGCAGGCGACCATCGGCGTGAAGCTCCAGCCTGGGCACCAGCAAAGCTTAACGGCGTACGCGCTAGCGATCGGGATGGCAATCACAAGGTCCCGTCTGGTGGTCTTGTGTGGCATGGATGTGCCACCTGAGCATTGAGTCAAGCCTGCCATGCAATGGAACACGACAAGGAAGAGTATCCGTGCGTGAATTACTTCACGGAAGATGCTTGCCATCTATCTGGTCCCGCCAGCTTGGGAACAGGGCGGCGTGGGGGAGAGGTGGAGGGATGGACGGGGGGGGGATTGAGAGAGGAGAGGGAGGGGGGGGGAATCGAGCACCAGGGCAATGGCAGGCTGACCGGCAATTGGCTGTTGCATGCACCGTCCGAGCAAAGGATTCAAGTCGCCGAGAGCACGCCAGCACAGCGGTCGGCACTTTGCAGGGAGGCGGTGCAGCTGGTGCGATGCGGTGACAGGGCAGGGTGCGAAGCCATGCGTCCAATTTGGTCGGTCAGGCAGGATTCTGCCTGCATGCAATGATGCAATGCTTTTTGCTTTCTCCGAGACGACCGTGAACACGGGAACGCGCAGAATGCGAGCGAAAGCGATCGACCGATGTCAGCAATCGTCCTGTCGTCGTCGTCTGCGGATTGGGCGGCCAGCACGCCAGCACGTCCGCAGTCGGGCAGCTGGTGGTTGAGGCAGCAGGATGGAGGCGGCACAGAGTCGTGCTGGGTTTCCCGCCAAGGCAGACACACACCCACATCCCGCATAGGCGCATCGCGATTCGCTGTCCCAGAGAGCCATGGATGCGACAGAAAAAAAGAGGCAGGGCTGTCGACCCAATCCGGGTGGCCGTATAAATACTCAGCCGCCCCCCCTCCTCCTCTCTCTTCCTCTCTTCTCTTTTTCTTCCTCCCCCCCCCCACACGCAACCAAAAAGGACCGCAAAGGCATTTACATAGGATCTTCTCCAGCCATTCGTTCAAGTCAACCCCTCTGGAGACTTTCCTCCCCGGGTCCCTGTCAATCTTTCTCTCTGCGTCGCATTCTCTCCTTTCCTCCCCTCCCCCTCTCTCTTTTCTCTGTTCTTTCGCTCGCCGGTCACTCGTTTTCCGTCGATCCTTCTCGTTTTCCCTCTGTCGCTCGCTCATTCTCGATCGCTTTCCCCGACCGCCAATCGTTTATTTTCCCGACCCGCCGTCGATCTCCGCCATCAGCTATCTAACATCGCACAACGAACACCTCATCCCCGCCGATCAACATGTTCAAGCGTGCTTTCCGCGGTCACGCTGCCCCTCCGGCGGCAGACGTGCACCACCGCGTGGACAAGTCGGCGAGACTGGTGAAGCGGAACGGCGGACACGGAGCGGGAGGCCACAACGGGTCATCTTCGTTTCGGGACGCCCAGAAGCTGTCGAGACTGCAGCGATCGCTCTCCCAGATGGACGGCGATGACGTACTGATGGCGGGCGGAGCAGCCAAGCCCGTCACGCCGTCGCCCATTGTCACGCTGACCATCGGCCGGGAGGGCCGGCTGTTTGCCGCACACGAGGACGTGCTGTGCCAGAGCCCCTTCTTCGAGGCGCTGTGCCGACGCAGCCCGTACCTGGGTGGCGCCCAACCGGCCGGCTGCAGCAGCGGCAGTCCGGACCCCATGTCGGCTGCCGCCAACGGCAAGAGGATCGCCTTGCCGGACGAGGAGCCAGAGATCTTCTCCGCGGTGCTCGAGTATCTCTACAAGGGCGACTACTACCCGCGCTTGCTGCACAGCAAGCAGCACAACTCTTGGGAGCTCGAAGACTCGGCACCGCACCACCACAATCACCACCACGGCCCCGCCGCCGCCGGCGGCTCGCCATCGACGCCCTCGACGCCCTCGGCTGTCGAGCCGACCGTCTACCTGTCGAGCGCGGGCCAGCATCTGCTGCGCGACACCGTCATCTACTGCGCGGCGGACCGGTACGGGCTCGAGGAGCTCAAGCGCCTCGCCCTGCGCAAGCAGGGCCTGCAGAGCGGTATCGACGTCGGTACCATTCTGCGGAGCGCCCAGTACTGCTACGCCCACACGCCCGACTCTGACAGCCGCCTGCGCGCACACTACTTGGCCCTGATCATCCGCTGCCGCAAGACTTTCAAGCGCAGCGGCACCATGCAGGCCGAGATGGAAAAGGGTGGAGAGGGCGGCAAGTTGTTCTTCGACCTGTTCGTCGCCCTGTGCAACCACCTGGACGACGTCATTGACGCCTCCAACGCCCGGACGCCCCAGACCATCTGAAGGGGAACACCACCGTCATCACCGGGCTGCTGCACAGACAATGGAAAGCTGTTCTTTCCCCGCATTTCATTTTGACGACGACACGACAATTTTTAAAACCAGGTTTCATGTATCTCTATGGAGTTGTTGCTTTTTTTTTTTCTACTTTTCTGCTTTTTCTGTTGATTTTGACATGGGACGCCACATGAGAATGGCAACACACACAGCATATATATATACCCAGGGCGATGGTTAGACGAGCAGTGTTGCTGCGTCTTGGAATCCGGCAAATGGCCTGGCTGATTTGGGATACCACGGGCGGTTTTGGTTTTAATGGGATTCAGCAGAATGGTTTGCCCGCATGGATTTGGGCTGAACCGGGTTCACACTTTCCTCTTGTCTCTGTTTTTCTTTGTTTGGGTACCATCCCCTTCCGCTGCTTTTGTTCTTGTTCGACGGCACCGAGCCGACCTGCGCGGCCATCTTCTGGCCCTTTGGATTCCCCCCCGCAATCTCGTCTGCAGCTCCCGACAAACCCGAAAACTCACCCCTCCGGAACCCACGAAACCGCGGCAGATATGCTGTTTTCGGAGAGAAGAAAGACTGGAAAGAGTAACAGAGGGTCTGTCATCAGATTGGAAACGTCATTTGGGAGTCATGCTGCATTTGTTTTATTTTGCTCTGCTTTGTCTTCACTTTTCGCAAGGTTGGCCAACCTTTCTGATGACTTTCTTTCTTTCTTTCTGCGTCGTGTATTCTTTGCCCGTTTTCTTGCATCTTTCTTGCTCTGCGGCCGTGCTTATCTGTTGGCGTTCTTGTTTTTTGTTTGGCTCTTGCCGGGGGTGAGAGAGGAAGGGGCATCTAATGTAAGCTCAAGTCTGTGTTGACGTGCTGGATGGACAGCAAGGCTGCCAGGGGAAAAAAACCCAGCAGAAAACGAAGCTGGATTGTCCGGCCACATACCCCTTTTCTTCTTGCGCTCTCTCTTCTCCCCGCTTTACCGCTTGCCCTCTCTCTCCTCCACTGCCTCCTTGTATCCGCGCACACTCATCACTCTTCTCTCGTGTCTTTCCAGGATCCTGGAGTTGTTCTTTCTCGTCTTCACTCCACTGTTCCACACACACAAAAAAACGGAAAGCAAAAAAAAAGAAAAAGAACGAAAAAAAAAACACATAGTCAAGATCGATACCCCATAGGGTCCTCAGGACGGGCCTGTCCTTTGTCTCTTCCTCCTCCCGTCTCCCCGATTTCAACGTTTTTCTCTCTTCCACCCGCGTTTTCTGATTTCCTTTTTTCTCATCGGCTGGATCTGGACGTCCTGTGCAACCGGTCTCGAAGGCCTGGTTCCGGACAATATCCACGAGATTCAGGAATAGGAATACGCGTGGGAAAAGAGGTGGGGGAGCTGGTACGGGGTGGAGGCTGGTCGACGGGTCAGGCTTTGGAAGCAACAACTGTCTGCTGCTCTTCAGTAAAAAGAAAAAAAAAGACAAAAAAAAACCCTACAGCCAGATTGTTTCCCGACAATACAACCCACCCTTTTCCAGAAAAAGAAAAAAAAAAGAAAAAAAAAGTAAAGGCCTCTCAGTGAGGGGGATTAGTATCCTAACGATGCTATTTGCCTTTATTTTCCCCTTCCTTCCAAGACTGCGTCCCAAGCACGGCCTGCGTTCCTGCTCTTCCAGCAAACCAATACGACAGCACACCCCCCTCAAAGAAGAACGAATCACACACCGAAATTGGACAACCACACTCATTAGCGAGTAATACAAGACTCTCCATTTCTTTTGTTGAAACGACTACCCTCCAGAAAAATACGACACAGCCCTCCTTCCCCAAGAGAGCACCAACACGACACCTAGAATGCCTCTGTTGGCGGCTTGGTCCATTATCTTGGCAGTCTATGCCTCTAGTTTTAGCCGTGCCTAGCTTAGACAAACGCTGAGAAATGGCCAGCCCTGTTTCGTACGTGTTATGTAGAGAAAGAGCAGCGTAGTCGGCCCTGCTACAGGGTCTAACACATATGTGTGCCATGCACCTATCTAGTCGCCGTCCGCACTGCCGGCCGTGCTCGCCGCGCCGCCAGCCGCGCCGCCAGCCGCGCCGCCAGTCCCGCCTTCCCGGTCCGCGTCTGCGCCCAGGGGCTGTCCCAGAATGGGCTCCATGTTGCGCGGCTGGATGGACGCCTGCAGCAGCGCCTCCCGCATCATGCGGACGACATCGTGGGCGTGGACCGTGCCGTCGTCGCTGTCGTCGTCGTCGTCGTCATCGCCGTGACCATTACTGTCCTCGTCCTCACCGTCGTCGCCGCCTCCGCCTCCGCCTCGGCACGCCTGCAGCATCTCCGCCAGCGCCGCCCGGTGTGCCGCGTCGCGCTGCTCCAGCCACGCCAGCACGTCGGCCGGCACGGGCTCGGGCGCGACGAGCAGGCCGCGGGCGCGCAGGTGCTGGACGTAGCGGGCGACAGCGGCGGTGCGGCAGCGGACGTCGCGGGTGAGGGGGCCATCGTAGGCGGCGTCGAGGGCGAAGACGCGGGCGAGGAAGCGAGGAGGGCTGGCGGTGGTGTCGGTGATGTCAGTGGCGGTGGCAGTGTCACGGCCACCGCCATACAGACGAGGAAACATGCAGAGGTAGTAAGCCGGCACGAGGAGGGCAGGCTGGTGTAGGATGACGGCCAAGGGCAGGTCAAACGTGCAGCTGTCGCTGCCACTGCCACTGTCGCCACCGCCGCCACTGCCACCCCGACAACGGGCCAGCCCCGGCCCCCAGGTCTCAGCCAGGACGCGGTAGGCGCCGCCGCGGGTGCGGGCCTTGGCCTGCAGCAGGGCAAAAAACGCGGCGTAGGCGCGCTCGTAGGCGAGGCCGCCGACGCAGCAGGGCGACGTGGCTCCGGCCAGCCAGGCGGGCGGCAGCAGCAGCGGGGCCGGCACGGCGGCGCTCCACTCCCAGTCGATGACGCCCTGGACGGTCCAGTCGTCGTTGACGACAATGTTGGACCAGCGGAGGTCGGTGTGGGCGAGGACGAAGACGGGGTGGTCGTCGGTGCGACTACTGTGGCTGCTGCTGCTGCTGCTGCTGCTGCTGCCCATCGACCGCACCCAGTCCACCACCCGTCCCCGCACGTCCTGCAGGGCAAAGGCCTCCATGCGTGCCGTGCCCAGCGTCGTCGTGCTCGTCGGCACGCGCAGCGTCTCCTGCAGGACGGCGTGCTGGGCCAGCACATAGTCGGCGGCCGAGCCAAACGGCCCGGCCGTGGCGGCGGCGGCGGCGGCGGCCGGGGCACGCCCGCGCGTCAGCCGCTGCAGCTCGTTGCGCGCACTGCTCTGAAGAGGACCGACGACGGGATCGGGAGTTTCTTCCGGGCTCTCCGGGCTCTTCGGGCCTGGCATCAGCGAGCCGCCGACGGCAAACTCCAGCTCGCGCAGCTGCGCCAGAATGTCAATGAGCTGGGTGTACAGGTAGCGGCGGCACTCGACAATGTCGTCCATGAGGGCGACCAGGTCGATGGGATGGCCGGGCACAAAGTCGAGGATCATGTAGGCACACGTGAGCGGCCCGCCGTCCGGCTCGCACACGCCCAGCACTTCGCCCTGTCCGTAGGCGTGCACGCCCGGCACGGGGATGGTCGTCTTGCGCTTGACGTATCTGGCGTCAGGAGTCAGTATGGGTCCTCCCCCCCAAGAGCTGCTCCACTCACTCCATCGTGGCCACCTCGCTCTGGACCTTGGCCCAGACGTCGTGCAGCGCGGGCGCTATGGGGATGCGCACGACCCATTGCGTGGGTGTGTTGCCGTCTTTCTCCTCAAACTCCACAAAGAAGCACACGTTGAAGCTGCCGTGCGCCGGCGTCTGAAAGGCCCGGCACGGGTGGCCCCCGTTGTGGCGCGAGACGAGGCGGTAGACGGCGTCCGGGTCGAGGGCCTCGACAAAGGCCCGCTTCGCGTCGTCGGTCTGCTCCGGCGTGGGTGGCCATGGCGGTTGCACCTCTGGTTTCAGCGTCTGCTCCATGATGAGAAGAAGCCATAAGCCACGAAACCATGAAGTCACGAAGCCACAAAGCCACAAAGCCACAAAACCCTCGGCCGCAGCGGCAATCCGTTCATATCCACCGACGTGCAGTAGTAGGCTGGAGACGGGAGACTCGCCGCCCAAGCTGATGTCACATGATGTCGCTGGCCATTGGGCACCTGGCAAGCCGGTCAGGAGTGAGTCGATGCGAAATGAAGCGTTTGTGCTTGTGTGATGCTTTTGGGCGGTTGGAGACTCCGTTTAAAAATGCCATCCACCATGACATCCACCACAGAAGCCAGCCGACGTCATCTGCACCTGACTGCACATCCGGCACGGCACGCGACAGCCACGGCGACACTGCCTGCAGACTGGTGCCATCGTGCCTCCTGCCGAGGCTGCTCATATTGGTGGCACAGCGGTTCGCTGGGTGTTTCGCCGTCTTTGTTTTTGTGCTGCGGCATCATGACAGGCGATTCCCAACGTGCGAGTTTCCTCAGCTGCACCGTAATGTGTCACAAAGTTAATGACGCAAACGACTCTGAACAGAGCGAAAACCAGAAAGCAAAAAATGCGCACCAGTGTCGGTTGGAGACACCCGAGCTCTGCAAAAACCGCTTCCAACGGCGCTCGAACGGATGCCCTCCCCGCCCTGATCACGTGAGCTTACTCAGGAACGCGCACACGCATTTCCCCCTCGACCAGAGCGGTCGTCCCCCACCAAAAGCCCGCGAAACATGGAAAATTTCCTCGTCGTAGGCCAGGCTGCCAATATCCATCCATCTTACAAGCCAAACAAGCAACACCACGAAGACGACAACGACAACTCCTCCGCCTCCTCCTCCCCTGATGAGAATGCTGGTTCCGGCTGCCAGCATTCGTTCGTCCTCTAGCCGTATCCGATAAAATAAAAAGAAAGACGAAAAAAAGAAAACCCTCCTCCTCCTCTCCTCCCTATGGAGTCTCTCACAAACCTCCCCAAAAAGTTCGCCGCCGGACAGCCCATCCGCCCGCGCGGCGCCCACCGCATCAACCCGATCAAGGCGATCCAGGACCGCGAATGGCGACGGAAGCAGATGGCGGCGGCGGCCGCAGCAGCAGCGGCTAACTCGGCGGCTGTGCAGCACAACGGCCGGGCCCGCAGCGTGAGCGTCGCCGGCGGCGGCTCTCCACCACCGCCCGGAGCCGGTGCAGACGTGTCCCCATCTCCCTCCTCCTCCTCGACTCCGCGACCGACTGGGGCATCTGCGTCGTCCCGGCTGCAGTGCCCGAACAAGGCGTGCAAGAACCCCAACGTGGTGGACGGCACCTGCCGGACGTGCGGTCGCGTGGCCGACGACAGCAACATTGTGGCCGAGGTGTCGTTTGGCGAGAACGCGCAGGGCGCAGCCGTGGTGCAGGGCAGCTTTCTGGGCCACGACCAGGGCGGCGTGGTGCGGCCGCTGGCCGGGCTGGGCGGCGGTGGTGGCCACGGCGGCCCCGGCGGCGGCGGCGGGCACGGCGGCATGCACCACCACCACCGCCGCGTGGCTGGCCACGGCTCGGCCGAGGCGCGCGAGCGCACGCTGCGCGAGGCGCGGCTGCTCATGACCGGCTACGCCCACCAGCTCAACATCCCCGAGCACACCGTCACCGTCGGCTTCCAGTACTACAAGCTCGCCTCGGGCGCCAACTTTGTGCAGGGCCGCAAGATCCAAAACGTCGTCGCGGTCTGCCTCTACGCCGCCTGCCGCAAGTCCACCCACGCCAACCCCTGCAAGATTATGCTCATCGACCTCGCCGACCTCGTCAAGGAAGAGGTCTTTTTCCTCGGCCGCACCTTCAAGAAGCTCCTCCAGACCATCGAGGTCGCCGCCCGCGACGTCCAGCCCATCTATGTCGAGGACCTCATCTTCCGCTTCGCCGCCAAGCTCGAGTTCGACACCATGACCAACAAGGTCGCCGAGACCGCCGTCCGCCTCGTCCAGCGCATGGACCGCGACTGGATGGTCATGGGCCGTCGCCCCGCCGGCATCTGCGGCGCCTGCCTCATCATGGCCGCCCGCATGTACAACTTCCGCCGCACCGTCCGCGAGGTCGTCTACATTGCCAAGGTCACCATGGCCACCCTGCAGATGCGCCTCGACGAGTTCAAGGAGCTGCCCTCGGCCAAGATGACCGTCGAGGAGTTCCTGGCCCAGGACTTCTTGTCCGAGGAGTTCGACCCGCCCTCCATCTACAAAAAGTCTGACGAGTACAAGGCCCGCATGATGGAGCGGCGGCGCTCGCTGAAGCGGAAGCGTGGGGGTGGCAGTGGTGGTGGCGAGGAGACCCCGACCCCGACTTCGACCCCGTCGCCGGCACCACCGCCTCCACGCGTCGTCGATGCCGACGGCTTCACCGTCCCGCCCGTCCCGCCGACCGTCCCGCCGACCGCCGCGCCGCCCGTACAGCCCGACCACGGCATCATCGAGCAGGCCCTCGAGACCGGCGACGCTGACGGCGCCGGCACCGCCGACCACCAGCTCGACTCGCTGGCCCAGACGTATGGCGACGGGCCCGCCAGCCACAGCAGCGACGACACCAGTCCGCCGCCCGACACGCCCGACCCGATGAATGGCAGCAGCAGAAGCAGCAGCGTCATCAACGGTGGTGGCAGCAACAGCGCCGGCGGCCCACCCGTCAAGCGGCGACGTGGCCCCGACGGCTCGTCATGCCGCTCGCTGCCCGCTCGCAGCCGCCCCGACGACGAGCCCGACTACGTCGACGACGAGTGGCGCGCCGACGAGGAGAACCTCGAGTTCGAGATGACCGAAGCTATCAACTCGCCGGGCTGTCTCGAGCACGCGCGTGCCTTTGCGTCGGCCGAGCAGCGCGCTCAGCTGATTATGGGCAACGAAGCGGCAGCGGCAGCAGCGGCAGCAGCAGCGGCAGCGGAAGCAGCAGGCGACGAAACAACACCAGGAAGCAGAGGCGCCTCCGTTCTGCCGACCGTGTCGGACAGCCCCGAGGTCGACGAGGACGAGTTCAAGGATGACCCCGAGGTGCAGTTCTGCCTGCTGTCCGAGGCCGAGGCCGCCGCCAAGGAGAAGATCTGGATGAACGAGAACCGCGCATACCTGCGCCAGCGCCAGGAAAAAGAGTTCCGCGCCAAGATGGCCGCCGCCAACGGCACCAAGAAGCAGACCCGCCGCCGCCTCAAGAAGCCCAAGATCGGCGAGGGCCAGACCAGCCCTGCCTCCACCCCCGGCGCCGCCGCCGTCGAGGCCATGGAGCGCCGCGGCTTCTCCAAGCGCATCAACTACGACGCCATGCGCCGCATGCTCGACCGCCCCGCCGCAAACCAGAGCCGCGCCGGCTCCGTCGCTGCCTCCGTCTTCAGCGGCTACTCCTACAGCCGCGCCGGCAGCTCCGCCGGCAGCGCCCTGGGCGACGACGACGACGACGGCGACGATGACGATGGTGACGACGACGGCGACGAGGAGGCCGACATCTCGGACGATGGCCGGCCTGTGTACAACGAGGGCGACGACGAGTAGGGTGGATTGCCGAGGATCATCCAGGATCATGTGTTGGCTATTGTATCTTCCCAATCTGTCTGTCAATAATACCAGGATTAGACTACATGCCCTGTCGTATTACTCGTACTCGTACAACTATGCAAATTGCCTGCAAAATTATGCACAGTGCCAATCCTCTGCCATGCAGTTGCAGTGGCGCAGCCCGACTCGTACCCCAAAGTCCGGTTCGTATTCGTTCTCATTGTAATAAGCATGTGCCCACGGCGTTAATTGGTGGGCGCCTGCCGATCCTGGAGAGAGTCGGGCTTGCCAGCGGACCACCCAACACGGAAGGCCGAGCTGGCATGCGCCGCGGCAATCCGCTGTCCTTGCAGCACCGTGCTGTCCTTGCAGCAGCGCATCCTGCTGTGCCCGCCGTCAAAGCCTCTGCTCGTGTTCGTACGAGTAACGAGTATTGATTGCCCCTAGCGGACATCCGCTTGCGTGGACCACACGACCCACGTGGAAAAATGACCGCGCACACACCAGGTCAATGTTGATTAACCTGATTAAACCCCCAAAGAGCCTGCACAAGTGGCCCCGTCGTCCCTGGCACAGTGTCCTCGAGTTCCTCGCCACGACGGCCCGCCTTGGCGGATGGTGCTGTGCAGCTGTGCAGCTGCTCGTACTGGAATGGCTGGAATGGCTGGATGGAGCTGATGGATGGTTCCGTGCCTTTTCTGGCCTTTTCTGGCCACCTCTCAGCCGGTCTTGCCGCACGTTGTCGCAGGCCTAGGGGGGACCCTGGACCGGTCTTTATCAATTGGTTACGACGGTGTTTTCTTGTCGTGGACCCCGACGCCAAGCGTAACCTGGCCTAGTGTACTCCTCCTTCCCCCGTATCTGCCACACACACTCTCTCGAACTCTGCTTTGATATTTCTCGTCTGAATATCGTCTGCACCTCAACACGTCGCTCGCTTCGCCTTGTATGCTGCGTTTTGCCTGCTTTGCCTCACGTCTTTCGCTTTGCTGTCGGCGCTCTCGGTTTCCCGCATTAGGCACGCACCCGGCTGAAACCGGTTAGCCGAAATTGTCGGGGCGCGCGGAATAATAACGCGCATCCTCTCCCAAACCGCTCGCCCTTTGTCAGTCGACGCCTCGACATTCTCTCGATTCCGTGACTCGATCTCCCCAATTGCACACCGAGACCGCCTTTCTGGTCGTCGTCGTGCCAATGATAGCGCCACAAGTCTCTCGTTGAAATGGGTAGTCTCTCGACCGGGGGGTCGAGCGGAGGCGAGAAGTTCCAGCTCCAACTTCAACAAGACCTACAGCCGCAGCCGCCGCGGCCGAAGCCACAAAGCCAACACCGGGCGAGACAAATCCTCGACGCAGGTCGCACGTGGGCCCATAAGTTGATCTATGATGTGGTTCTCCGTCGAACCACACTACAGCCTTCCAAGGACGGCCGCCATATTCCGCTGCGCCTTGCCGACGCCTCCAGCCGACCACCCCGACTCGTCGACGAACGCCGCGGCCTTGGCCAGGGATACGTGTCCAACGCGATCCGCACGTCGCGGTACACCGTCATCGACTTCTTCCCCAAGCAGCTGCTGTTCCAGTTCTCCCGCGTCGGCAACTTTTACTTTCTCTGCGTCGGCATCCCCCAGACCATTCCGGGCATCAGCACCACCGGCAATTACACCACCATTTTGCCGCTGCTGTTCTTTGTCCTCTTGACCGTCGTCAAAGAAGGTTATGACGACTACAAACGCCATCGCCTCGACAAGGTTGAAAACGCATGCATTGCGACCGTTCTGCGTCCGATCAACGACGGGGCCCCTTCCGTGGGAAGATGGTGGACAACACAGACAGCCAAAATCCCTAAACTGTGGACGCGATGGAAACAGGGACGCAAGGGCAAAGTCCGGGCTCCAAAGAAAAGAGCGGTTGTGGAGCGCCCGGAGGACCAGGAGAGTTTTGGCGGATTTCATTGGACCCGGGTCCATTGGCAAAATATCCGCGTCGGAGACGTAGTCAAGATGTCGAGGAATGACGATGTGCCAGCTGACATGGTCCTGCTGCATGCCGAGGGCGAGGAAGGTCTGGCTTACATTGAGACAATGGCTCTCGACGGCGAGACCAACCTCAAGAGCAAGCAGGTGCCTGTCCCCCTGGCTGACGGGCGCTGCGCCACCGTCAAAGGACTCGTGAGCTGTGAAGCAGAATTTGTCTCGGAGGATCCGAACCCAGACCTGTATCGCTTTGACGGCCGTGTCACCGTCGGTGGAGAGACGCTCCCTCTCACGATGGCGGAGGTGATTTACCGCGGCAGCACCCTCCGGAACACGCCGCACGCCATTGGCTTCGTGATCAACACGGGAGAGGAGTGCAAGAGCCGCATGAACGCCAACCGCCATCCTCGCGCTAAAACGCCAGCCCTCGAACGTGTCACAAATGGCATTGTCATGATCCTCGCCGCATATGTCGTCTGTCTCGCGGGTGGATGCTCCATCGGGTATTACCTTTGGCGCCAGGGTCCCGAAGTGCATTCGTGGTACCTCGCAGACTCCATGGTTGCTGCCCAGAACATCATCATCGGCTTTGCCATCCAGTTCAACAACGTCATTCCGCTTGCGCTGTATGTCAGTTTGGAGATTGTCAAGATCGGCCAGATGATCCTGCTCAACGGCGACATCGCCATGTACGACGAGGCTTCCGACACGCCTGCTCGCTGCAATACCAACACCATTCTCGAAAACCTCGGTCAGATCGGCTACATTTTCTCGGACAAGACCGGCACGCTGACAGAAAACGTCATGAAATTCCGCAAGATGAGTGTGGCTGGCACGTCCTGGCTGCATGAAGCCGATATCCCGAAGAAGGACGAGAACGATGACGACGACGACTTGGCCGGGGTGGTCCGTGAGATGACTGTGACAGAGAGCCGGCGAGCTAGTCGTGTCATCTCGCCGCGGCCATCAGCGGATGTGCAACAGGCCCCTGCGATGACGCCATCGCGCATGGCCTTTTCTGCCGTCGATGATCAGGCAGAGGTCGACACGCCGTCCATCGTTGTCAACGATACCGCACAGACCAACCGGCGGTCATCGTCACAGTGGCGCTCCACGGGCCGGCCGGACCATGTGCAGCCTGAGCTGACCACCGAAGACTTGATCGAATACATCCGACTGCGGCCGCGTTCGGCCTTTTCCAAAAAGGCCGTCACGTACATTCTTGCCATGGCCCTGTGTCACACCTGTCTTCCCGAGATTCAGGACGGCGAGGTCGTCGACTTCCAGGCTTCCTCTCCCGATGAGCTGGCCCTGGTTCGAGCGGCCGAGGAGCTCGGCTTCCTCGTTGTGCAAAAGTCAGCACAGTGTACGACACTGCGGTTTACGTACAACAAACCTGACAGCTCCGAGAAGGCGCTGGAGGAGGTGTATGAGGTTGTCGACATTATCGAATTCAGCAGCCTCCGAAAGCGCATGTCCATCATTGTCCGGCGTCCAGATGGCCGGCTCTGGCTAATTTGCAAAGGCGCCGACTCGGTTGTCCTCCCGCGGCTCAAGATGGCGCCGCTGGCTATCCAGAAGGCGCGTGACGTGCGCAAAAGTGCCGACATGGAGCGGGAAATCATCCGCAAGAGCGAGCAGTTCGAGCCGCGGAGCAGCATGGGCGGCCTCGCCACCGTTACCATACGCAAGAGCATTGGCGGCGCCTCGAATCGGGACAAGGACGACAAGGCCGGCAGTTCAATGATGGGTGCAAGGCAAGGAGCACTGCGATTATCTGCTGTAGAAGGAGACCGCAGCCGCTCGTTTGACATACAGAGCCGTGTACGTCGTTCCATCGACGCATTGCATTCTCGTCTCAACCCTGCAAGTCGGGCTCCCTCTCTCGACATTCCGAGGCGACCCGGCGCAACCGCGAGCCGGCCCTTGCTGCAGCTTGCAGTCTCGCCCAAGTTTCCGCCGCTGCCGCCGTTGCCAGAAAAGTTCTCTTTCCTCGAAGCCATGTCCGGCCTCATCGAAGACGAGGGCAGCATCTTTGAGCAGTGCTTCCGACACATTGACGAATTTGCTGCCGAGGGGCTGCGCACGCTGCTCTTCGCCCACAAATTCATCCCGGAAGCGGAGTACCAAGCGTGGAAGAAGGAGTTCCTTGCTGCATCGACTAGCCTCACGGATCGACAGGAGCGCATCGAGGCCGCTGCTGAGAGTATCGAGCAAAACCTCAGTCTCGTCGGCGCCTCTGCCATCGAGGACAAGCTTCAGAAGGGCGTCCCGGAGACCGTTGACAAGCTGCGACGAGCCAACATCAAGATCTGGATGCTGACGGGTGACAAGCGGGAGACAGCGATCAACATTGCCCACTCTGCTCGGATCTGCCGGCCCACGTCGGATATTTACATCCTCGATGCCGCCAAGGGCGACCTGGCCGGCCAGCTGCTGATGATTGCTGAGAGCCTAGGTCTCCAGGACTTGGGTGCTTCCAGCGACCCCATTCCTCGTGGTTGGCTTGGGCGCTTCAAGCTACCGTTTCATCTGCCCAAGCGGGCGCCATTGCGTGTCCAGAGAAACCACACGGTTGTCGTCATTGACGGCCAGACTCTGGGTGTCATTGAACAGCAGAAGGGGCGGTCGAAAAAGGCAGCATCTGCGTCCATGTCGATCTTTTCGTCTGATCCAGATCTGCACGCCCTGTTTTACAGCATCATCCCTGCTGTGGACTCTGTCATCTGCTGCCGAGCTGCCCCGGCCCAAAAGGCCCTGCTCGTGCGCAGCATCCGCCACGGCAGCGGAGTTGGTGGCGCTGGAAAGGGCCACAACCCAGGTCTGACGCTTGCAATTGGCGACGGGGCCAACGACCTGGCTATGCTCGCCGAAGCCCATGTCGGTGTTGGCGTGTCTGGCCGGGAGGGTCTGCAGGCCGCTCGTGTTGCCGACTACGCCATTGCGCAATTCCGTTTCCTCTCTCGTCTGCTCCTGGTGCACGGGCGGTGGAACTATGTGCGCACGGCCAACTTCATCCTGTCCACGTTCTGGAAGGAAATGTTCTTCTACACGCCGGCTGCCGCTTATCAGTGGTTCTGCGGGTACACGGGCACATCCATCTATGAGAGCTGGAGCTTGACGGTGCTCAACACGCTGTTCACAAGCTTGTGCGTGATCGTGCCTGGCATCAGCGAGCAGGATCTCAGCGCGTCGCTGCTGATGGCTGTGCCCGAGCTGTATGCGTATGGCCAACACAGCCGCGGCCTCAACCCAATCAAGTACATTTCTTGGATGCTCGTGGCTCTGAGCGAGGGTGTTCTCGTGTGGTTTGGCTGCTGGGCCGGCTATGGCGCCTTTTCCGACAACAACGACACGGGCCTCTTTGCACTGGGCGACTTGGTGTTTGGCGTCTGCATCATATGGACCAATGTCAAGCTACTGTAAGTCAGCGCTGGAAGTTGAACGAGAAGGGAAAAAAAGGAGGTACTAACTGAAGCAGTCTACTGTACACGCACTACAAGTCAGCGCCTGTCCTGATCGCGTTCCTCATCACGTTTTCTGGATGGTGGATATGGAATTGCATCCTCGCGAGCATATATGCCCTGCAGCCCGCGCCGTATTCCGTCCGCGACGGCTTTTTCCATCAGTTCGGCCGTGACTTGTCTTGGTGGGCTACTGTCTTGCTGATGGTGGTTGCCCTGTCTGTCGCAGAGTTGAGCTTCCGTGCGGCGCACCGGAATATTTCTATCGCCGGTATCTGGCGTGAGAAGCATATATTCTGGCCGCCGTATCTCTTGCACTTGCTTCGCCGATGGTTCAAGAGAATGAGCGGGCAGGGATGCTATGGAAAAGATCGTGATGATGAGTACGATCTCGACGAGGACGAGGACGAGGACGAGGACAGCAGTCCAGGTGAGCTGCCAGCTGACGAGTTGGATCTTGGGTTGTGGCAGGAGATTGAAAAGGATCCCAAGGTAAGAGAGAGACTGCGCTTAATAAACGAAGCAGAAGATATTTGAAGAATGCAGAAGACAGGCGAGAAGATACGGTTTATGAAAACGGCGGGCAAGAAAGATACGGGGAATGGTGGCACACGCGAATTTGGCAGGCTTGGGGTGGGACGGTGGACCGTTCCTTTATTTGGGTTTCTTTTGTTCTGGTCAAGATACCCCTTCGCGCATTCCCTAATAGACACACACATAGATAGTACATATCCAGTTATTTCCTTTCTTGAATTTGCAAGTAATACAGTGTGCCCTGGCACGATTTCTGGTGGCCAACAAGTGGGGTGGTTGGCCTGCTCTGATAATACTAAATAAGCCTTGTCTTCCGCCAAATTTGGTACTTTACGCCAGTTTGGCCGAGTGGTTAAGGCGGTGGTCTTAAGTTTTCCTATTAAACACCATTATCGAAAGATTCACAGGTTCGAACCCTGTAGCTGGCATTTTTGCCTTTACCAGAATCTTTTTTTCTGGTGGGCTATTTTTTTTTCTCTCGTACTTTTTTACCGTCTGTCCCGATCAGATCTCCTTTCCATTCATTCTATTTCGTTGTATCCTACCATTTTTTATTCCCTCAGTCGGTGGCAGGAGCTTTCATTATGTCTGGGCGACTCTTTTGCCGCTGTGTTTCGCAATGAACGAAAGATGTGAATGATGCAGTAAACGACGTGGTCGCAAAATTAGAAAAAAGAAGGGAAAAAAGTTCCCAGAAATTGGGTTCGAACAGGCCGGGACAACATATCATCGCTCTATTGCCTACAGACTGGGAGACAGTTTTGAAGGCAAAAAAAATAAAAGGACAAAAAAATGATATGAAAGCTCCGATACGGGGAATCGAACCCCGAGCTCGACGGTGAGAGCGTCGGATGTTAGCCATTACACCATATCGGATAATGTTCGTTAAATGGGCTCCCACTAAAGCACATGATTAAGCCTCGCTGGGTTTAGCAAGAATACACTAGAGCCTAATCTGCCCAACTAACGCAACGCAACTTGCAAAGACGGAACGAAGACAAAGCATAACGTAGTTGATAAGCGAGCGGAACACACAAGCGAGCGGAACACTTCCACAACCCTCACAACATAAAGCTCAATTATACCACCACAACAAGTAAAATCAATCTAAACTACTCGGAAATATATACATCAGACATTTCTACTTCCTTCTGGCAAGTGCGCGCATTGTGTCCTCTCTCACCGCATGTGCCACAGCGCCGTCCGCCTGGCTCGGCCCTCCTTTGCCGACCACCCCTCGCCTGCATTTCTTGCTGGATTTGCTCCTCCACGACCTTTTCATCTAGTAAATCATGTCCTTCTTGAACTGTAAGAGATCCTCCAAGTCGTACGCGTGCCTTTTTGGCTCTCCGGCGTTTGCTTAGTGCCGCGTTAGCCTGTTGAAGTGCTCGAACCTCGGCTGCCAACAAGGCGTATAAGTGCATCATTGCCTGCGCACTCTTTGCAATTTGGTCAACAGCACTAAAAATTAGGGTTGGAGAGCTGCCTTGGTGACCGGCAATACGGCTTTTAATAAATTCAGACTGTAAGACTGCCTCTGTTAGGTTGTGTGGTGTTTGGGAGACCCAAGGGTTGGCGCTTGTTGGACGAGAGCCTGGAGGTGTTGGTGTCCGCAACTTCACATCCAGCTTTAATAAGACGGTCTCTGAACTCAATGGCACTAATCCAACTCCTTTAAATCCAGCCTTAACATTTTCTTGTGTGAAAACGGCACGAAAGGCAGCTTGGAAGGCAATAAAAAATTCCACCTTGGTCACGTGGTTAATGTAAGACTTCATTAACCCTTCGATTTCACGACTGTACGCCCGTTTCAATGGACCAAAGCATCCGACGTCGAGGGGCTGAAGTAGATGTGACGAGTGCAGAGGCATAGACACCGGTATAATGTCTTGATCTTGGCAAAACCGGCTAAACTCGGCTAATAAATGACTCTCGTGGCCGTCGATCACTAACATTCGATATCGGCCAACTCTGCGATGAGTTGTATGTCGATGAAAATGCCGAATCCAGTCCAAGCCTGTCTCGTTGTCGGTCCATCCATTGCTGGTAGGTTTAATCACCCAATCGTTTGGAAGGTCACACTCTGTGTACCA
>JACCPH010000010.1:383388-495664 GCA_014183095.1 Harringtonia aguacate | reverse complement strand
AAAATGCCGAATCCAGTCCAAGCCTGTCTCGTTGTCGGTCCATCCATTGCTGGTAGGTTTAATCACCCAATCGTTTGGAAGGTCACACTCTGTGTACCAGTCAGAAAGGTGGACGGCTCCCTTTACCACAACATATGGCGGGACACACCAGCCGTCTGCATTCACGCCTTAAATAACCGTGGCCCATTATCGATTTCCTGGTTAAATTGTCTTTGCTTTCCCACGTCGTTCGGCGCGCGTCACTACCATAGACGGGGTGATGATGCCGATTGCAAAGCCGGTCTCGTCAAAGTTGTACAGATCCGCGTCGACAATGCCGTACTTGGCGCGTAAATTCTGCACAAGTGCAAACCACGCGTTTATTTTTTCTGGATCTTCACAGAGGACCCTCTGGTAGTCGTAAGGACGATTAAAATGCGTCCGGAGGTCTGGTTGTCGCTTGACAAAGTTGCTTGCCCAACGCTTTCCGACGCGTCCTGCGTCGCGCTCTGCCAGCAAAACATTGGCCATATCTTCCACGTCCGCCAACCTAGGCGGAAATCCTCGCGCATCCAAGTCGAGAATGTATTAGAGAAGAGCCTTCTCTTCCAGCTCTTTTAATTTTAAAGAGTTGGCGCGGATGTCTTGTCGAACGCGTCGGCCGTTCATTCTGTAACTCAAGGTTGCTAATGGGACGTCGTAGAGTTTAGCTGCGGCTCGGAGACTTAGATTTCTAGTATTTTGGAGAGCTTGGATAGCTAAGAGTAATTGACTTTCTTTTGTAGTTGGTGCCATTGTTTGTTGTAGAGAAATGTTATGTTAAAGGTGGAAGGTAGACATTTGTATAGGACGTGTTCCGCTCGCTTGTGTGTTCCGCTCGCTTATCAACTACGTTAGTACTACTACAACATCCTGTTTTCCTTTCCTCGTCAAAAAACTTCTCGCTATTGCAGGAAAGTTCAACACGCACTTGGCGATAAGCACACTTCACTCTGTGGCAGGCATGGAGGCCGAGATGGACACTGGAGCAGGGGCCAGCAAAGTGCTGCCCGGCAGCACGGCGGCCGATAAGGCCATACCCGACGAACAGTCCGCTGCAGACGAGACTCTGGACGGCGGCAAAACGTTGGCCGCAACTCGACGTGAAAAAATCCTCAAAATGGAAAATATCACAAACGAAGAATTCAACAACCTCAAAATGAAAGAGAAAGTCCGCCTGTGGAAAAAGGTCATGGGGCGACCGGTATCGCCCGAGCCGTCTCGCATCCTAGACGACGAGATCACGGAACAAGGTGTGCGGATGCTGGTGCTCGTGTCCCCAGGGTGAATGGATTGTGCTGAAAATGTGCCATCCCAGGAGCCGTCATTGTGTACCAGATGTTCAACAGGGTGGTGACCGTCCTTCCCGACGGCCTGGCCAAGAAATGGACAGTAGGAAGTGCGGAGCCTTTTGAGCTGGACGCGCTGCGTGTCGCCCAGGCGTGCGGCCCGCTCGTGCCGCGTGAGCATGGCTGGGGACGAGCATCAGCGGGGAAGCGGTGGCTGGCCATGGACCGGATCGCCGGCGAGCCGCTGGAGCAGGTCTGGAACAGCCTGTCCAAAGCAGAAAAGACGTCGATCGCCCAGCAGCTGGGTGCGTTCATGGCCAAGAAACGGGACCTGCTGCCGCCGCAGGGGCACATTGGGGGTCCGAGAGCGGGCCAGCCCGGCCGCGAGATCCACCAGAATTTCAGCTACAACATCCCGGCCTGTCGCGACGAGGGCGAGTTCAACCGCTACCTCCTCAGCGGGCTTGTCGAGGGCACGCCCGCGCCGCTCCGTGACGCCTTTGCCAAATGCCTGCGCACCGACCACCGCATCGTCTACACGCACGCCGACTTTGCCCCGCGCAACATAATGGTCCAGGACGGGCAGGTGACAGGCATCCTCGACTGGGAAAATGCGGGCTGGTTCCCGGAATACTGGGAGTACGTAAAGTTCTTTCGCCAAAACTTTGGCCGCAACGATTTCCGCGACTACGCAGACATGATCTTCCCGCGCAGTTTCCCGGATGAGCTCGTCGACTACATGGCCCTGCTCCATTACCAGTATCCATAGTTCTGGACGAGGCAGTCGAGGTGTGCCTGCAGCTCTGATAGATTGTTGAAATGCGACTATGGCAACTCCCCGATTGCCTTCATCTACCTGGCCAGGGTTGTTTCCATCACCACAAACTGGAAATTGTTGCCCGTGTTTCGATACATGGGCACATGAACATACGGGAGCTGGTTGCGACAATAGGGGCAAGTGTTGGCAGTGCCAATCTGGCGCATACTCGAAAAGCAGCTGTGTGGTCACGGTGTTAGCTTAGGCAACAATGGCATCGTTTTTGTCGGCAGAGAAGTTGGGAACGTACTCGTAGCAGACCCAGTGCATTGTTCCCAGCTCAAACAGACTCAGGCTAGGCCGCTCAGAACGAAACGCTCCATCCCCGTAATAGACTACCGCAAAGTACTGTTCATGTCAGGGTCAAATTTAATTTCCTTGTGCGTTCTTGTCGGGCTGGGTGTCGTACTGCATAGCTGTTGCAAATCTGGCAGCGTACGTCAGGCTGGTTGCCGTCGAGAAAGTGCGACATGGCGGGCGGCTTTGAGGGTCTTCGATGGCAATCTTCTTTTTAACGTGTTGTAAATTCACAATAAAACGTATAATATCGCTTTATGGAGATGGCGCAATATCGCGATTGGTATGAAATAAAACTGCCAACACAACACATACAGAATTTGTTGGGTGTCGACGCGTCTGTTGCCTGATCCCGCCATGACTGATTAGCAGATGGATGGCCATTGGTGATTTATTTCCCCGCTTCCTGCTACTTTGTGGTATGCTGGTAGATAAGACCGGAAGACGTATCTTACCTGGACGCGGAGTTGGCTCAGCCTTGCCCCTCAACGGATGTTTCCCCCACTACAGATATTGTCCCTTTGCATTTTTGCCCGACAAAACATAAACCTGTTCACTGCTTCCGCCATGTCTTCTAGATTGTGCTCCGCATGCGCTGGCATATTCAAAGGGCCCCAAGCCCTGAGTTCTCGTCAACCACATCATCCGTCTAGGTCGGCTCTCGAGGCTGCGGCCGATGCCGGTTGCTATGTGTGCGGAATCATCCGCCGAAGTCTGGAATAGCGCAGAGGAAAGCCGCTCTCCACCGAATGGCGTCTATTCGCCCCGAAGACGCGGCCCTCTATCTGGCCGGAACTTATAATTTATGCAATTTATAAGGACACAGACACAGACGCAGACAGCGAGGACGAGGAGGATGGTGAAGCGGCCACTGCGAGTGGCGACTCTTCAGATAATGACTTCTCTTTGAGGCAGACGTCCACCTGGATATTCGTACTGATGTACAGCCAAGATGTCGATGGCTGCTTCGGCCTCGGCAACGGCGAGCATGTGGCACCGACTGCAGGTTGGAACGAGCTGCCTGAACTGATGCGCCTGGTCCGGCATTGGCTCGATCAGTGTACAGGCAAGTACGAACAATGCCGGGCCAAGAACACCAGCTTTCGCCCAACACGGCTTCTCGAACTCCTGGACAAGGAGGATGAAGATGTCGTACGCGTTGTTGTTACCGCACATGACGACAAGAGCAACAATGCGACAGCTTCTGTGGCTGCTAAGCCCTATGCAACTCTCTCCCACTGCTGGGGCAAGGCAAAAAGCACCAAGCTCCTGCAGGGAAACATGGCTCAGCTGCGTCACAGCATCCGCGTGCAGGACCTGCCGACAAGCTACCGCGAAGCCATTACCATCTGCCGTCAGCTGGGCATCCGCTACATCTGGATCGATTCGCTCTGCATCGTCCAGGACTGCCGCGACGACTGGCAGCGGGAGGCGGTCACCATGTGTAGCGTGTACGAAAACTCGACACTCAACATTGCGGCGACGGCGGCAGAGAGCACACAACCAAGCCTGGTTCAAAGGGACATGTCGCTCACCCAGCCGCTGCCCATAGTGACATCATGGGACGATGTCAACAATGAAAGTGGCAGCGACAATGAAAGTGGCAGCGAAGAAAACAAAAGGGTAGACTTTATTGTGAACGGCCAGCACTATCTGGCCGACGGTGGCCTGTATGAAAAGGAGGTCGCCATCAGCCCGGTGCGACAGCGCGCCTGGGTGGTGCAAGAAGTGTATTTGACGCCGCGGACGCTCTACATGGGCCGTACACAGCTCTGGTGGGAATGTCGCGAGCAACGAGCCTGCGAAGTGTTTCCTGGCGGCCTGCCCTTTCCGCTTTACTCAAACCCACTGGGCCCGCTGTCGTATGAGGAGGAGCCATATGGACACTGGAACAACCTGGTGGAGACGTATACGACCTGCTCTTTGACCGTGGCCTCGGACAAGATGATTGCGTTTTCCGGCATCGCGCAGTCCTTCCAGTTCCACCTCCCTCATGACCAGTACGTCGCCGGCCTGTGGAAGACGCGGATGCCACAGGCGCTGTTCTGGGAAGAGGCACGTACACGTCCCTGCAGTCGCCCGCCAGGCATGTACCTGGCTCCATCGTGGTCGTGGGCATCGATTGAGGGACCCATTCGCTCCTTTGACTTTTCGGACCTGGAGGATAACAGTCGTACAATTTGCACAATGGACAAAGCTGTCGTGTTCCCGGTCGACAGCAGTGTGACAGATACAGGTCCCCTCTGCGGTGGTTACGTCCAGCTGACGGGCCGTCTCACCGAGGTGCGGTTTCGCAACGACAAGCTGTTGTTGCCCGGAACAACCACCGGGGGATGGGAGTATATCCCCGGCTCCTACGAGGCGGGCGACCAGGATCCGCAGCACGAGTCTTGGTCGGTCGTGAATATTGACGAGCACTCGCCTGCCGGCGACGAGCTGATATCCTACCTGGACCTGCCCACGACGACATCAGTGATGCAGGGACAGATGGACGGGCTGGCTCGCACGACCATGCCTGCTGAACACTACAAAGGAGAGATCTATGTGCTGTCCATCTTCGATGACCCGCCATTCGGATTACCCTCTCCCTCTCGCTGGGGCATTTTGCTGTGCCGCCTAGCCACAGGGCCATCTGATGTTTATCAGAGAGTGGGCACCTTCACACTATTTGGCGATGCCGTGATCAACGCGGTGCAGCTGCGCAGCTGGGAAACGACTGTCGTGGTGGTCTAGGAATGGGCTCAAAGCCATCACGGCCGAGGGTCGGGTATTACGCGTTTACGTCTGATTCCATACTGGTCTACGGGTTGACGTGGTCGACTTTGCCAATGAGAGTCCATACTTGCCATAGGTGTTTATCAGGGATAGAATGGATTCCAAACCGGAGAAAAGGTTGGGAAGATGGAACAATAAAACGCAAGGCATTTCTTTAAAAATACGAGCAGATCGTTCAAAATTAACTCTCTCTTCTCACACAAAACGAGCTAAAACCAAACGCCAAGTGCCCTGAACTACTGGATGAGCTTTTCATCTAGAGCTTTGGAATCTGCATGCTTTTACCAAGGCAGTCCAGACGAGCCAAGGCTTTCTTTTTGTCGGCTGTCCTTCTGCTTCTGTCTTTTGACACTATTCCTGCCTACTCCTGGCTGCTGCTGCCTGCCGTGCCTAGCACGTCCCTGTACGCCTGCCGCGCCGCCGCCAGCTCGGCGTCCATATCGTGCTGCCAGATGTGGTGGAAGCGGGCGGTGATCTCGCGCGCAAAGAGGGCGTGGTCGGCGCCACGAGCTGCGTCCCGGCACTGGAAGAGGTTGGCCGCGTCGCGGCTGTTGCGGATGAGCCACTGCGTGCGCGCATAGCGGGTGCTGCTGTAGGCGGCGAGGGCGGCCACGACAGCGGGTCTTGACGACGCTGACGATGTTGACAACGCCGACGCTGCGTCGGCCAGCAGGGTCGCAAGAACCAGCGCGTCCTCGACACCGAAGCCGGCACCCGCGCCCAGATGCGGCCCAGAGGCATGTGCGGCATCGCCGGCCAGCGCCACGCGGCCGACGGCGTAGGTGGGCGGCGGGTGGTCGTGCAGGTCGTAGATGGACCAGCGGTCGGGCGTCTCGGGCAGCAGGCCGACAACGGCGCGGGCGCGGGGCTGCCAGCGGGCAAAGGCACACTCGGCCTCCTCGCGACGGCCGGGCGGGGTCGTGGACCGGCTGGTGGCTCGCTCGGTAGAGTCTTTGTCCGCCCCGTCCGCCCCGTCCGCCTCGTCCGCCACCACCACCAGCACGTTGAGCATGGCGCCATTGGCCACCGGGTACGTGATGGCGTGGGCGCCGGGCCCGTTGTACATGAAGCGCGTGCTGGCGCGGCCCTGGCCGAGTGCGGCCACGGCGGCCGCCATGGGCACGACGGCCCGGAAGCAGAACTGGCCCGTGTAAGTGGCGCGACAGGCGGCCGCACCAAAGAGCAGCGCGCGCGTGCGCGACCAGACGCCGTCGCAGCCGACGACCGCGTCGGCCATGGCGGTCGAGCCGTCCGCAAACCGCAGCTGGACCGGACCGCCGGCCGCGTCCTCGAGGCCGACGAGGTCCTTGCGAAACGCCACGACGTGCGGCGGCACAAGCTGCACCCAGGCCTCGAGCAGGTCGGTGCGGCGGCCGCCCTGGAAGGCGTCCTTGCCGAGGTGCAGGCGGTAGATGACGTCGTCGGAGCCGTAGCCGTCGACCCACTGGAAGTAGTCCTTGCTGTTGGGCGTGATGGCGGCGAGGTAGGCGGCGTGGACGGCCGGATCGATGGTGCTCATGGCGGCCTCTGCGTTGGGGCTGAAGCCGATGCCCGCTCCAATCTCTCTGAAGCTGGCGGCACGCTCGTAGATGATGCAGTCTACGCCGCGCGCACGCAGGCCAATGGCCAGCATGAGGCCGGTAATGCCGCCGCCGACAATGGCAACGTGTAGAGGTTGAACAGACTGGGTCATGGCGAGGATGGAGGGCAGACACGTTGTTGGAGGAGACAACTTAGAGCAATAAATACAGGCTTATGCTGGGCAGTTTACGCGACCAGGATTGGACTGCATCCTCTTGCATCCTTCTCGGTACTCCGGAGCGCCATTTATCACAGCTGAAACAGCCCGGACACCCGTGGGGGTATTCCTTTAGCCAGTGCTTTTACATAGCCTGTGTCACTGGAGTAGAACAGGCATTTCCTCAAACCGGCGTTTCGTTGCTGTCGACGGCTTTGAGAAGCTCCACGAAACCCTGCCGACAGGTCCGCCCTCTGGCCTGATTTCACTTGAACTTCTAATATCTGAGCCACCAATTCGGCAATCCTTGGCTACGCCCGCTGGTATTTGCGAAAGCATCCTCGTCTATCCATGCACTTTCAAGGGTCAGACCCGAGTTACCGCTTCCGGTGTTGCTGGATAAGGCTTCTATAGGTGAAGACGTTATAATAGTTTACGTGCATTATTTCGTCGCTGAAGTACAGTAGCATATAAAAAACAGAATCACAACCGTGCAACCCGGACAATATCCGAGGCGCCAATACAACAAAGAGCGGAAGCAACCTTGACGGCAGCCTGACGTTCCTGGTCCTGCAAGGAATGTGGATCATCAAACATAACTGTCCAGGCCACCTCTTCCCTTGCCACGTGCCACTATCAAAGAGTCTAGATCTAGTTATGAATAATTTATCATTATAAAGCAGATTAAAGTGAATAAAAAGTACAAAGGACCCTCAGCGTCAGGTTCGATATTGGTAGAGGCGCCCACGGCGTGTCGGTGATGCAATTACCTCCGTGATCCAAGCCGGTCGTGGCCGTCTGATGTTGACACGTCTATCGACTTGTTGATGGGCAGCTCGAATGAGACCGAACCAAGCAAGAGTCATTGACGAATATTAGATGCACGCGGCAGATGCAGATGGGAGAAGACTGGAGAATGCAAACTCAAAAGTGCAGCATATACTGAATTATTATGGAGACAACTGCATTGCGAGTGCAGATCTATGTACAAGAACTTTTACCATTTATTTTAATGTGTTTTCAACCCACCCATCCGTCGTTTGCATCGCCCAGACAATAGCGCACCATCGCCAGTCACTTTTCACGGAATCACACAAGCACCTCACAGACCCGTCAGCTCGCTCATGTCGCAGGGGCCCTCGTGCAGGAACGTGTAGTCGAAAGACTCGCCGTCGGCCAGCGGCACCTGCAGCGCCACGGTGTCGGCGTCGCTGGGGTAGCGCGTGCGGTGGCCGTGCTGCGAGACGTCGTCGGTGTCGGCGGCGATGATGAGGCCGTACTTGCCGCCCTGGACCCAGACCTCGTCGGTGCGGTTGGGCAGGCTGATGTGGGCCAGGCCCGAGGCAAAGAAGACGTACTGCAGGGCCGGGGCGTTGTGCAGCCCGCCGTCAAAGCGCGACGGAATAATGGTGTAGCTCGTGGACGACGTGTTGCCGAGCGCCAGGTTCAGGGCGCCCGAGGTGCCGGCCACCGACGAGGCCGTAAACGGCGACAGCTGCCAGCATTCGAGCGTGGACTCGCCCTGGAATGCGCCAATGGCGGTCAGGTTGAGCGCAGGTGTCGTGGTGGTGGTGAGCTGTGCGAGAGTGCCCGTCGCCAGGAGCGCCATGGCGAGGAGTCTAGCAGCGTATTCTCTCATGTTGATAAGGGAGGAGATTTTTAGGGAACGGTTCCGATATTGTCTGAGGTAGTAAGCACCCGTACTCGTAGTCTTGCTTCGGCCTCACAGAACGCCCGGAGAGCGTCAGCATGACGAGTATTTGTAGACGACGCTTCTTGTGGGCCTCGCTGGAGGGTATCCATCTGATGTCAGCGCCCCCCGGTTTTCTTGCAAAAAATATAGCCAAGATGGGATTGATGTAAATGAATTTATCAATTTGCGATCCCCAGCTCTCCGGACTCGGATGCTGATCCCGGTACTGCCCTGGGATCTTCACCATGCTGTCACACTGCTTCTGTAATTCTGCTGCTATTCTGCTTTCATTCTGCTTCTGTTGACTGCCTACTGCCACGGACCGCATATGGATGGTATGAATGCTTCCTGTTTCTTCTGCTTCTTCTGTTTCCTTTCTTTTTTCTAGAATCATATGGATAGTACATGATTTAATCGCGCCCTCGCGTGCCGAGAACCAGTTGATCGACATTTGACGAGGTCGGCTGAAGTAGACGAAATGGGCAAGTCAGCTCCCCGCTGTCGCCCGACTAGACCCAAAGCGTGGTGCCCTCCGCCAGAATCCAGATCGTGCTCAGGCGTAAGTGGAACGGAAAAACCAATTTGCGTTTGACTTCTGGACTGGTCTTCAGCTGGCAAGGTGTGTTCGGCTGCGACCAAAGAGGAAACGAACGGCGTGTGGGCGAGCTACAGCAGCCAGACGCAAAGGTAGTATCAAAATCTTTCACAGCGTAGGGCAGCCTCGTGCCAATCGGCACGACCTGCATTTCGGCGAGTTCTTTATATCCCCGCTGCTTGCATAGCCGCCCTTGCTGCTGTCATTCTGGCTTCCCGATTCCTCCTCGCTGTCGCCGTCGCTGTCGCTATCGTCCGAGGATATGGAAATGTCCTCGCTCGGCTTGAACTGGACGAGCACTTCCAGTAGGATGACCTTTCGATCGCTGCCAACGATGGGCATCCAGTTGTACTGGTCTATGGAGTCTTTGCATGGATTGAACATCACCGGCAAAAAGCCGCCATGGTCATGACGGACGTCGACAAAATCAAACGAAATGACATGATGTCCGCGCTGGGTGTGCCGCCGCACACAAGGCCCGGTCACGATGCTGGTGTGATCATCCAGCCGGTACCGGCGCAGACAGAGCGTGCGCAGCTCGGTGGAGGCCAGCGCGCAGGCCTTCCAGGTGGAGTAGTCGGCAAGGTCGAGAATGCGGGTGTACAGCTCCAGCGGCAGCACGCCCCGGCTCTTGGAGGCGGCGCGGCGGCCGGCGGCGGCGTCAAAAAAATTGACGAGCGCAGCGAGCCCCGAGAAGTGTTTCTCGAGGCGTCGCGCCGTTATGTCAGTGGAGAGCAGGATGAGCTCCTCCGCGGGATAGCATGGCTGATTATTGTTTGCACAGGGCGACCGATTGCGGGGGTGCGAGCTCATACAGTGCTGCGGGCGCAGGGGCGAGAGGCAGAGGCACTGGCTGACTCGCACAAACGGCTCACCATCGCGGCAGGACACCTCGGCCATGACGGCGTCGAAGAGCGACAGCACCACGACGCAGAAGGAGGGCGACGACGAGCAGGCCCCTGGCGGCTGGTGCGCCAGACCCCAGGCCACCGCCTCGGTGATGGCGCGGCCGTCCACGGCGAGCGAAATGTGCACGACCGTGTCCGTGTCGTCGAGCCAGTATGTCGTCGCCGACGGCGACGCCCCCGGCGGCTCCGACGGCCGATGCGCCGGCGACCCAAACTGGAGAAGCGGGGCGCGCGGACCCGCCCAGTCGCGGGGCAGCTAGCCGGCCGACTTGGGCATGTGCTTGGCCTGGCAACCCGGGACCAAACAGCAGTTCGGGTTCGGGTTGCACGACCGGCTCTCGAACGACATGAACTCGACCTGACTGGCGGCCACGGAAACCAGGGCGAAGACGAGCTCGCGGAGCGGAAAGGAATCCGCGGTCCATTCCAGGCCAAACATGTACAGGGTCGTGTGGTACGTCCTGAAGACGCTGGCGAGGACGAGGGTGAGGAACGACTTGTGCGGCGAGCCAATGTCCGTCTTGGCAGCCGCGGTGCGGCTGTTGTAGCCGACGTCGTCGTCGGGCTCGCGAACCTCGACGGCTAGGGACGTCACGTGCTCTTCGGGGCAGATGTTGAAGGAGATGGTGGGCCTGTCGATATGCTCGCCTTCGACGATGGCCCGGCACCAGATGTGATCGCAGTGCGGGATGTTGCCAAGCTTCCAGTGTATGCCATATTGCATTGTCAGGACTTCGCGGTCGAGATTGATGACGCAAAGTTTACTAGTGTCAAAATGCTCGTAGCCGGTCGGAAACTCCGAGGGCAAGAAGACGAATTCTTTAAACGCCTCATAGTCGGGGAGGCTGTCGTCTTGAACCTCGTAGACGCCTTCCTCCAATCCGTGCTCCATGGCTGCGAACCTGTCTCGCATCGATTGGAGCCATCCTGTCACGGCCATTTAGCTAAAGAAGAAGACGGAAGAAAACCACTGCTATGTTGTGGTGCCATACGTTGATACCCCTCGGGGTTGCCTGGGATCTCGTGAGCGATCATGTGTGCAGGGGAATCATGATTTCTGAACCTCCTGTAGTAAATGTAGCGACGCCTGTGATAGCACACCATCTCCAGAGATTTGTTTGGGAACATCTCGTTCTCCATTTCTCTTATCGTGTTTGCAGTCCAGGCTTCTGTTTCTCTTGAGGGTAGAATGAGTGAGTGGGCTGTGTTGAATAGTAGCGGGTTTGCGGGAAGGAGAAAATGCAGTCTCGACGAGAGCTGTCGAGAGACAGTTTCATGGTGCTGCCTTTGGCAGTGACATACAACGATAGAAACGTGGCATGACTGGGAAGGCACGCCTCAGCGAGTCGGACCGATCAGCGACTACCCGCGGTACGTTTTGATGGGGTGCTCTTGCAGCTGGGAGCGATGCTTTGGCGAAATGTGGAGTGCAGGTTCCTATTTTGTGATGAATCGTTCTTTTCCTGGAACATTCATTCCTTGTCATACTGCAAAAGTAAAAGAATTATTCGTAATCGTACGAATGAAGCCAATGCCATTCACAAACATTCACAGACGGCCCTGCCTGTCCGTCCGAACCCGGCCATAGTATGCCAGCGAGATTCCTGCCAGCGCAGCCAGCGTGCCCAGGCCACCCAGGCCGACACTTCCACCTGCTGCCTCGCCCACGACCCGCACCATCTCACTTCCCAGTCGTCTGTTCCCACCTGTGAGCGTTAGAATTTAGCGGGCTGAATAAACTTGGTGGGGCCGCTTACAAGTCCAGAAAGAGCTTCCACAGGATGGAAAACAGCAGCCCCTGCAGGCCGTTGCAGAGGATGCGCGTCTTGAGCCCGCGGCCAAAGAGGCCCTGCACGCCGTCGGCGCGGATGACGAGGCGAGCAGCTTCGCCTGGGGTAGATGTTAGATGGGCCATAAAAACAACAGCCAGGTGGAAACTCACCATACGACACCTTGGTCTCGTTGACCTGGCGGTACGTCTTGACGACGCGCAGCGAGTTGGACACAGAGTCGGAGACGACCGAGGCCACGAAGCCGATAAGGGCCAGACGGCCCAGCCAGGGGAGGATGGGGCTCTTGGGGGGTTCCACAAGGGCGTCCGACAGCCAGTTGTACTGATGGTCAGCGAGGAAGACACACACACACACACACAGAGACAGAGAGAGAGAGACCTACGGTCGCAAACCACGGGTAGTGCCCCACAAAGGTGGCGGCGGCCGTGGCAAAGGCCCCCCACCAGAGGCTGCCGACGCCGTCGGTGCGGATGCGGCGGCGCAGGACGGCGGTGCCGCGGGCGCCCTGGGCTTGCAGGGTGGTTTTGAGGGTGTCGACGGGGGTGAGGACCATACGGAAGGCGGCGGCACAGAGCGAGGCAAAGACGGTCTGCACCGGCGACGGCAGCGTCTTGAGGTAGGCGTTGGACTGCAGCAGCGCCAGGATGCCGGCATTGGCAGCCGTATCGCCGAACCGGGACACGGGGCCCTGCACCAGGGCGGCGCCCAGGCCCTGGTAGTAGCGGCCGAAGCCGCCATCGGCGTACAGCGTCTGTGTGGCCGCCGAAAAGCCGGTGCCGAAGCGGTACTGGTAGTTCATAATCGTGCGGAGGGGCTTTCGGTCAGCTTTGGGAGAGAAAGGGGAACGAAAAACACCCACCATCAATAGTAACACCTGCAGCACCATGGCCGCCGCACCGCTCAGGCCCCCTCCCAGCGCCCGCTTCAGCGCCCGGCCCAGGTCGAACTCGACGTCGCTGCCGGCATCCAGCCAGCCCTTGACGAAGACAACCGCTACCAGCGCGGCCGCCAGCGTCCAGAACGCCCGCCAGGCGTACCGGGGCCAGCGGCGGGCGCCAGGCTCGGTCTTGGCGCCCTCAAGGTCGTCACTGTCTGGCTCTGGTAGCGGTGCACCCTGCAGCAGCGGGGTCGTCTCGAGGGCCGGAGCCAAAGCCGAGGCCGAGACCGGTGCAGCGGCGCTGGCATGAGACGGGGGGTCGGCGATAGGACTTTGGACGGTCATGGCGATGACGGTGCGGATTAGAGCACAAGCCAATGCAGACAAGGCGGTGTCTTTGCAGAGACGAAGCGGAGAGAGGCGAGCGATCACGACGGAGATAGGGCCACCACCCAAATAGGATCTGTGGATTAGTCAAAAAGGTCGCCGGAAATCTCCGCTTTGGGCGACTCGCAGAGGCAGACACCCCGAATGCGTCAACAAAGATGACAAACCAGGCAAGCACGACGTCAGCACAGGGTCGCACGCCATAGCCAACGAGCGAAACCCGCCCTGCTTTTGTCACTTGTGCGCTGCTGACCGGAGCGACAGCCTTGCCGCGCGGGCGGGTCGCTGGCGAAAGTCTCCGAGCACAGAGGCCTCGGCGTGCGCGAAAGTCCGAGCTTACTTGGTTTAACCTTGTTTTTCGCATGATTTAGCCCGACAGAGCTACGCGAAATGCAGTCACCAAGTAGATAATATAGAGTTGCAGCTATACAGACTATTGCTGACAGGCAACGTATGTGAGATGCCAACGCTGTGGAGATGCTGCGCCTTGGGACGACATGACCGGCGATGGATCAACATGGTGTATTTAACAAGGTCATGACAGGCCATGACAATGGGTGATAGACACTCTTCACAGATTCCACCACCCGCCGCTTCGCCATTCACACCCAGCATGGCCTCCGTCTCGTTCCCTGTCCTGGCACCCGGCCACGAAGGCCTGCCAGAGACGACGCGCTTCGAGCTGTCCGACCTCGACCAGACCATGCCGGGCAACCACACGATCCCGTGCTTTGTGTATCCCTTTTCGGGCGACAAGGACGCCGTCGTGAAGCACCTGCAGCTGGGCCTGCAGAACGTGCTGGCCTGTCTGCCCATTGTCGGCGGCACGTTGCAGCTGGACGAGCCGACCGGCCGCGTCGCCGTCGAGCGGCGCAACCACGAGCCCGTGCTGCTGTGGACGCACCACTTGGAAAAAGAGGATGAAGAGGATGCCCCCTTTCCGACCTACCGTGAGCTGGCCGCCCGCGGCTTCCCGGCCGACGTTTTCTCGGCCCACGCCGCCGCCCTGACGCCGCCCGGGTCTAACTGGGGCGGCTTCCGGCGCGAGAACGGCTGCCCCGTGGCCGCTTTCCAGGCCAATTTTATTGCGGGTGGCGTAGTGCTCGCCGTGGCCATGCACCACATGGTGGCGGACGCCCGCAGCATCGGCCACGTCGTGTGCCTCTGGGCGGCGAGCACGCGGGCGGCGGCCCAGGCCGCGGCGGTCGTGCCGGCGTTTTCAGCGGTGCTCGACCGGTCGTACTTTAACGCTTCAGCCACGACGCCGCTGAGCTGGGCGGAGACGCAGGCCAAGAAGAGCGGCATTCGCGGGTTTTCGTTCCACCCGATAGCCGACACCGACACGGCTGCGGAGGCGCCCCAGACGGCGAGGCCCAAACTGCCGCCGACGGAGATTACGTTCTACCGCTTACCGCCGACGGCGTGGCCGCGCTGAAGCGCGTGTGCCAGCCGGCTGCCGAGGCTTCCGGTACTTTTGTGTCCTCGTACGACGTCATGTGCGGCCTCGTCTGGCGCTGTATGACGCGCGCGCGCGTGCCGTACCTGCAATGGAACCCGGCCACCACCATGACCAGCTTTGCCCACCCGGTCGACGCCCGCGGCCGCGTCGACGCCGCCCGTGTGCCGGACGCGTACTTTGGCAACGGCTTCAGCATGATGCCGACCGACGACGTGGCCGTGGCGGCGCTCGTCGACTGTCCCGACGGCCTCGCCCGCGCCGCCCAGCTCATCCGCGCCGCCACGCAGCGCTTCACCGCCGCCACCATCCCGGACCTCGTCGCTGTGAGCCGCGGCATCCACGGCCGCGAGGACATGCGCTGGATCTGGCACCCCGAAAACGTCGTCAGCACGAGCTGGACCGGCATGGGCGCCCCGAAGGACCTGGACTTTGGCTTCGGCCCGCCTGTGGCCCTGCGCCTGCCGGTGCCGCCCTTTGAGGGGATACTCGGTGTGCTGCCGGGCAGCCGCCTTAGTGATGGTGACGGTAACAACAACGCCTTTGACGTCTATGTCGTGCTCGAAAAGAGCTGCCAGGATCGTCTGCGGGCCGACCCCGAGTTTCTGCAGTACTGCAGCGAGATTGGCAAGTGATGGCAGCTGCAGTTGGAGTCATGGTAGCTGTAATTGGAGTGACGGTAGCTGTAATTGGAGTGACGGTAGCTGTAATTGGAGTGATGGTAGCTGTAATTGGAAGGGATGGCAGTTGAAAGGCAGTTAGACTATACTCTTCCTCATTTGTAGAGAATATGACGTCATGTTGTGGCCGCTTCCTTCCTATTCTGGCGTTTTCCCGGGACCCCGCACTACTAGTGCTAGTTCGCTAACCTAGGCTGCCCACGCTGTTGACTTCTGGCTTCCTGCCATCTTCCAGGCGCACAACCCAACAACCCAACAGCATTCTTCCCCCATTCCGTACACATATCCCGCCACCATGACTTTCCACAGCATCCACCTCAAGCATGCCATCCCTCCCCTGGACGGCCGCTTCGACGTGGCCGCGCCCCCCCACACGGACATCTGGGACCGCGCCCCCAGCACCCACTCGTTCAACGCCCCCATCATCTACCGCAGTCTGCGCAAGGACGCCTTTGTCTCGGCCACGGTGACCGTCACCGCCGACTGGGGCGAGCGCTACGACCAGGGCGGCCTGTGTGTGGTGGTGCGGGCGGCCGACCGCACGCGCTGGGTCAAGCTCGGCATCGAGCTCGAGTTTGGCGTGCCGCAGACGGGCGTCGTCGTCACCGACACGTACTCGGACTGGAGCCTGCGGCCGGTGCCCTTTGGCGCCCGCGACACCCTGACGGTCCAGGCCGTCGTCGAGGACGGCGACCTGTGGATGTACGCCGTCCACCCCGACACCGGCGAGCGCGTCGCTCTGCGCCAGGTCTGCTGGTGGGCCGCCCTGCCGGCCGACACGGAGCTCTGGGTCGGGCCCTACGCCGCCAAGCCGGCCGCCGAGGGTGGCACGGAGGACCTCGTGGTGCACTTTGAGGGGCTGTCCATCAAGACGGCCGATGTATAAGAGCGTAATGAGAAGAGCAGTAATGAGGAGCAGCCACTTTGATCGTAATGGTAGCAAGTTTGTTCTAGATCTATATGCTCTTGCCGACCTGCGTAACCGTATCTATGATGACATGCCAACCCTACTTGCGCTCCGGCAGCTTCGCCCACGGACAGTTGGGGTCCGCCCGCTCCTCCGCCTCGGTGCGCACGGTGCGGATGACGCGTGCGGGCACGCCCGCGGCCACCGAGTAGGGCGGCACGTCGGCCGTGACGACGGCGCCGGCGGCAATGGTGCAGCCGCGGCCAATGGTGACGCCCGGCAGCACGACCACGTTGCCGCCGATCCAGCAGTCGTCCTCGATGCGCACGGGCAGGCCCCATTCGACGTTTTTCACGCGCGACAGCACGCTGGTCTCGTGGCCGGCGCTGTAGAGGCTGACGTTGGGGCCCATCTGGACGCGGTCGCCGATGATGACGAGACTAACGTCGAGAATGGTGAGGCTGGAGGTTAGAGTCGTGAAGGATGGAGGTAGAGGTAGAGGCAGAGGGAGAGGGTTGAGAGTTCGTCAAGACACTCACTTGAAATTCATAAAGCTGTTCTTCCCAATCGACGTGTTGCAGCCGTAGTCGGCCCGGAACGGCGGCTCAATCGTCGCGCCGGCACCCACATGCCCCAGCACCTCCGTCAGCAACTCATGCTGCCGCCCAGGCAGCGTCGCCGCCGTCTCTGTGGCCGGGTCCAGCGTGTTGTACCGGTGGCACAGCACGCGGGCACGGTACCGGGCGTCGACCAGCGTGGGCGTGTCCGGGGAGTACCTGTGTTGTGTGAGACGCTGTGAGAAGCAGCAAAGACGCAAAAGAAACCCACATCATGCCCGAGATCATCTGCTCGTATGCTTCACTCCAGGGAACCCCCTTCAGCTCCTTGGCCAGAGCAATGAGCTCGGCATTTTTCTCCGTCTGCGGCATGCTCGACGGGTGGGATTGGGTGCTGGAAACGGGGTAGGATCGGGTGCTGGAAACAGGTGCTGGAAAGGCGAGTTGCAAGAAGCTGGACCGGTAGACGTGTTTCAACAACTGGCCGCCATATTTGTAGTTACAGTGGGTGTAAGCTTAGCGAGGGGTCTCTCTGCAGCTTCCCACCCCACAAAGTTGAAAAACGGGTCGCATTAGTCATGGCTGCCCAGACAGAATCTCGACATAGCTGAACCCTTTTTCAGAACAGTGCATTCCCAGGAAGCGGTGTAGCAAGATTGTACTTGTCTTGTGCCGGCGGTGAAATATGTCTGGTCCAGACTGTCTTGTTGATGTCTGCAGAGTGGAAAGCACCATCAGAAATGTCAGCACGAACCAGAGCAGAGTGGAGAGCACTCAGAAATGTCAGCAGCCAGGAACCGACACTGCTGCGCCCCGTCATTACCAGCTCGCGTCTGCTCATCTGCGTCTGCAACACGCACCGTTTCCTGCCATCTTGATTCTGGCGTTTGGCATTGCCTTGATTTGCGGATCTTTCGAAATCCTAGCTCTGGATGGACTGCTTCTCTCCAAAGAGGGCGTGAGGTGCAAATAGCCATAAAGTAGACATAATACCCCAAATTCTCTGCCACGGCTGCTGTTTGAGAATACGCCCCTGCCGCAGGCGGCATGCTGTGGATCAAACAGCGGCGGGTTGGCGGACAGGGCGAGCGCTGTGGCCGGAGCGCCAAGCTTCCGAAACGTGGATCGACGGGCCGTGGCTGGGCGAAACGGACGGCATTGGACGATACTCTTACCCAGACAGACAGAGAGAGAGAGATCTGGGCATAAAGGCGCTCGCTCGCCGTCGCTCTTGGCGAAATTGTTTTGTCTTGTTCAACCTTATCTTCATCCCATCAACTACATTTAGAGGCAAGTAGAGGGTCTCCTTTGCTGTCTCCTCAGACACTAACACCCACAGCTGTGCTCTTTCGTTTCTTGTCGCCGGTCGAATTTAATTAGCTTTTTAGTTCTTCTCTTGCCAATATGAAGTACTTTAGCACTCTCCTCGTCCTCCTCGGCGCCAGCGCTTCGCTCGTGGCTGCCGTTCCCAAGAACAACAACAACAACGCCGACGCCAACGCCGCCGCCACGGCCAGCGTCAACGAGGCAGCCAACAACGGCGCCAAGGGCATCGCCGCAGCCGACGAGGCAGCCGAGGCCGCGGCTCTGGTCGCAGCCGGTGACGGTGAGACCTCCCCTCCTTCTCTCTTTGTTCTTTGTTTGCCAGACTGCTTGCTAACCTGACAGTCGGCGCTGTCACCACGGGCGCCATCTTCTCGTCCATCGATGCCCAGTTCCAGGCCTCTGAGGCGGCGGCGACAGCCGGTGCGGCAGCGGCTGTGACCACGGACGCGGCGGCAGCGGGCGGCAACGGCAAGGCCAATGCCAAGGGAAACGCCAAGGGGAACTAGATCACGGCAGGGATCACGCCGGGGAGGTAGAGAAACAGGATAGGAAAGAATATAAACACACGCCAAGTCTACCCAAAAGCATCTCGTTCAACAGAATAGTTCCTCATATGTGCTGTCCCGAATCATTTGCGTTTGATTCCGATTCCGACTCCGACTCCAACTCTGTCGACGGCTCCGACTCTGTCGACGGCGACGCCGTGTCTTCGTCGCCGCTGCCACCCTCGTCGTCGTCGTCGTCGTCGTTGTCGTCGTCGTTGTCGTCGTCGTCGTCGTCGGGTGCCATGGAATATTCGTCGTAAAACGACGGAAACGGCGTGCCCTGCCGGCTGGCCGCAAGCGGATGCACATACGGTGGCGGCCCGGCGTAGATCTGCCGACACCACGCCTGGACGAACCGATCCTCTGCCTCGTAGTCGGCAGCAGGGCCACCAGCAGGGCCACCAGCAGGATCACCAGGACCACCACTACTCCCCGCGATCTTGGCCGCACACAGCGCCTGCAGCTCGCGCAGGCCGATGCGGTCGGTCGGGCGGTGCGCCATCATGCGGCAGACGGTGTCGCGCAGGTCAGGGTCGAGGTTGGGGTGGTAGCGGTCGCGCCTGTCCGGGTGGACGAGACGCGCGGCATAGGTCCAGAGGTAGCCGTCATCGCCGGCGGCGGACAGAGGGTCACCCATATCGGGAGACGGCGGCCGGTTTTCCTTGTCGAGGGGGTCTGGAAAAGCAGCCTGGGCTGGCATCGGAGCCTTGCCGGACGCGGAGCGCGTAGTCTTGTCCGATGACTTGCTCTCGTAGATGATAAAGCCGTCGTCGTCGGAGATGTGCTGCGTGGGCCCGCTGATACTGTCGCCGTCATCATCGGCATCGGCATGCCCGGGCGCGACGCTGGCCGAGGCGCTGCCGACGGCCGTCATGGCTCGGCTCGTTGCCGTGGCGCTCCGTGGCGGTCGCGACGGCGGAGGCGAGGGGGACGGCGGAACCAGGTGGGATCCCGGCATGGAGACTCGCATGGCCACCGGTGGCAGCAGGCCCCATTCCTTGGAGATGATGGACTGCATGACCTGTCGTGTGTTAGCAAAAATGCATGTTGCAGGAGAGAGAGACTTCACTCACCTGCCCCATCTGCCAGACATTCATGGCGCTGCCGAACCGGCCGGCCACCCGGCGGTCGTCTGGGGTCTCGGGGTCCAGCGTGGGGATGTCTGGATAATAGTCCCACTCATCCGTGAATTGCTCCTGCAACGTGTTAGCGGATAGGGCAAGTAATGTAGGGAGGGTGCCATTACCGGAGCCAGCCAGGTCACTTTTCCCATGATCCGGTGACGGTACACTTGTCCTCTAGAGCCGGTTAGCAGGTCTGAACATGAAACCAGCAGTGCAAAGACAAGACGCAAGAACATACCTGTCGTGGAGGAAATCAGGGTTGATCTCTTGGGCCAGACCAAAGTCTCCCAGCTGCAGACGATGTGAGCACCGCAGCCTGATTTGTCCTGCAATACAGCCATAAAGTAATCATACCTTGCACAGCGGCATGATTTGATGGTTCTCGTCTCCGTTCGACATGAGAACTATCTGGTCAGCCTGGGGCGCAGTCTGGACTCTCGGCGGGCGGGTGCGCCATACCGTTTTTCATGTCAATGTCAAAGTGGACAACGGGGTAGCATCGGTCCGAACCCTCCTCGGGCAGCTGCTCCGTTACGACGGATGTTTCGTCTGTCGCATCTGCGGGATGGCCTTTCCGTGCGTCTTTCCGGAGAGAATCGTACAGTCGCTTGTTCGACTGTGGGGGCGCATGCAGAGCAATGCAAGCGTGTGTTACTGAGACATTAGCACTGGAAACAGGCGACAGACCGGGAACACGGGAACACGGTAATCTTACAGCAGCTCAAGATGCGCCAGACTGCTCTGCTAGGCACGTGCTCATGGGCCGCACTCACCCGGCCGACAAAGCCGTAGAGGTCGCCCAGGTTCATGTACTCTGTCATCACCAGGGTGCTGTCGTTGTGGATGCTCTCCGTATCCGGCACGATGCCGTCATCACCGGGGACGGCCTCCACTTTGGTCCACTGCAGCATGTGCCGGGCGCCTTGGAACATCTGCTCGGTGCTGTTAGAATCTCCCCAGGGCCGGGCCTCTCGAGGGATACTGACCTGTAGATACTTCTTCTCGCTGGCAAAGTTCACGCTGCCCTGGTCGTCCAGCAATCCCTTGGCCACAAACTGCAACGGCGGCAGCGGCTGGCCGTCTGGTCCAGTGCCCTGCCGCTGCTGCTCAAACAGGGCCGCCACGCCGTAGCCGCCGGCCCCGAGCATGCGCCGGAACTTGAGCCCGGCCTTGAACACCTTTTTGGCGATGCGGTTGATGGCATAGCGTGTGCCGCGCTGGGGGTTTCTTCCCGATCGATGGGCCGCACCGTCGTTTTCCCACGCCCGCAGCTTCGTGACCGGCAAAAGGTTGCTCAGGGACACGTCCCAGGGTCCGGAAAACTTGCTGGTCAGGCCCGCCCACTTGCCCGCGCGCGGGAACTGCATCTGGCACATTTCTCGGTAGTGCTCCGACTCCGCAAACGACGAGTATTCATGCTGCCGGCCGGCCATGTAGAGCCGCAGCCGCATAGTGGCCCGTCGGCGCTGCCGCTCCATGGCCGGCAACGCATAGAAATCATCTCTATAGTCGGCATCGGACGCCACCAGCGGGACTCCGTGATGGCCTCCTCCGCCGTTGCCTAGGCCGCCGCCACCTAGGTCGTTGCCAGGGTCCGCATTTTCTGCCATCTGAGCAGGCGCCTCCTGCGGTTCGACTGCATCGACCTCGGCGCTTTCGAATTGATCGTCAATATCCATGTCCTGTATCTTGCGTCCCAGCGACTCGTGAGGCTCTCCCGAGCCATCTCCTGGCGATTTCGTGGCTTTATTGGCCTCGTGGTCCTCGGAAATGACATCATCTTCATAGCTCGGCAGGTCCAACCCCCGGTCCCATTCTTGCATGTCTTGCTCCTCTTCCATGCGGACGCTTTCCTGCAAGTCCACTTTCTGACGCTTTGCAGGAGGCTCTTCACTCTCCTCTGAACTTACTCTCTGCCGCTTCGCACTAGGTTCTTCCTCTTCGTCCACGGACATATCCTCGAGCTCGTCATCATCTTGTGCACTCTGTTCGTGTTCGTCGCTTCTCAGTATAATTGTGTCAACTTCTGATGCCTCTGACCTGGCCGGCTCTTGAGTTTGTGCTGGCTGTGGCAGATCTTGAGGCAAGTCGGGCTCTGTTTCGATTTCTTGTGCCGCATCAGATGCCAGACTCGCCAAGAGTTGTGCATCTCCAGCTGGTGGCAATACAAGGTCTGGCGACGAGATATAATCAGGAACCTCCTCCTCTGAAGCTGCCGCTCCGGCCCCAGTACTGGCCTCTCCGACTGGAGATGCCACTGATGCTAGTGCTCCATGAATAAAATATTGGATTGGTTCGGGTGCTTCTGCTACAGCCGCTGCCGACAACGGTCCTGGTGATGGTTCAGGTGATGGTTCAGGTGACGGTTCTGGTGACGGTTCCAGCGACGATTCCGGCGACGGCTCGGGCTCTGGTTCTGGCGCAGGCGCAGGCTCAGGCTCGGCTGCCGGTTCTGCCTCCGCCCGCACCCGTTTCACTGCACGGGAAGGCTGCACTCGGCGCGGGCCATAGTCCTTTCGTTTTCTTGGTGGCATTGTTGCTAGGGTTGGCAGTCCTCGAAGACAAAAGTACGAGTCTGTCCTGCGGTCGTGAATATGAAAAAGAGAACGATCAGGTGGGATGTGTAGGCGGGCAGTTTAGCATCATATCAAGTTGGCAGAGCAAAAAAAAGAATAAAAAAGCGACAGCTCCTCGATATAACGGCCGTCGCAAGACAAAGAAGCGCAACAACGCCATTGCGCATGGGGGGGAGAACCCTCAACGTTTGCGGTCAGAAAGATGGGAGACGGATTTTACGGCGTGAAAAAAAGACTACAGCATTCTATTTTCAAAGGGTAGCTGTTGGCGACCGGGGGGTTCTACAGCTGACCGTTTCCGGAAGACGCTCTTTGTTAAATGTTACTGCCACAAAGGTGACAGACTTGGAGCAAGGATAAAAGGATAAAAGAAATGCGCGAGAGAGAAGAAAAAGAGGCGCAAGAAAAGAAAAAGGAAGGAAAGGCGCTTGAAAAAGAAGACAATTACAAAAATAGACGACAAAAATAGATGAGAAAAGGTGAAATCTAGTGGGAACGACCGATGTTAAATCTGGTGTGTTTAAATTGACGTCTTTGAAGGCATAATATAATGGAACACTCGATTTCAAATTAGATGTAGTACATTGTTAGGCAAGTACTTAGGCATGTGCATCAAGAACAGACTTCAATCTATGTCGCGATCTCCATGTTCTGCCGGCCCAGTCTGGCCGGAGAACAGGGCCCTATTCAAGGGTGATAGACTGGGACTCCCGGCCTCGACATCAACGTGCCTCGGCAGGTGAAGCATCACGCCTGGGGCTCTAATAAAGTTGCAATTGATGAAACAAGATTCAGAGTCGCATCGTCGGATGAGCGCTGTAGCAGTCTGGCTTTGGCTGCTGGGCTGTTCGAATCATAGCACTCGTATTCGTATTTGTAAGATATGTAAGAACCTAAATGCCAGCGATGGGCATCTGATTTTGCGGGGTCTCCTACACTGACTACTCGCAATGCAATCCGACAAGTTCGAGCCTGGCCATTGGACTGCCAAGCCAGCCGAGCCCAGAGAGGCATGGAGGTCGGAGGGGGCGCAGGCCAGCGAATTTTACTGTTGCAGTCACCCGAGCAATACGCGTACACGCGTACAGCTGTTTGGCTCAGTTGGCAAATCCCGCCACTATGACAGGACAGCTGCCTATTCAGGACGGCGGACAGCGGACGCCATTCGTCGTGCACGGGTGGGCCAGCGCTCTTATCGGACAACGGTAACAGCTAACGTCCGACCGTATGTCGTCAGGTTCGTCGTGGGAGCTCGCAAGCTGGCAACGCAACCTGCGTTTGAAGTTGTTCTCTTACATAAATAAAAAAATAGAAAAATGAAATGAAAAAAAATAATAAAAGCAATTTGCCTCTGACAGCCTCCTTGTCGGCTGTTGATCGACAGGCACAACACAAAACACACTCAAATCGCCCACGGGTTTGTCTTGTCTCGACCACGATCTCTCGAACGGTGACTGCAGGACAGCGTCTCTGTCTGCTTAGCTCGAGCCCTCTCGCCTCTCGTTATCCCGAGGCCCGTGTCGCTGCTCTGCGCCATGTTCTCCTTTGCGTCTGCGTCTGCGTCTGCATCCTCCTGGTTCCTTCTGCCGTCTCTTGTCCCGTCATCTTGACGTCTGCCGTCGCATCAGAGCATATTTTGTCGCCGCTTGCGAGTCCGCGTTCTGACCGCCTCAATGGCCAGAAATTGAACATTGAACATCCACACGATCGAGGTCCCATCACCTGTCCTTTCCGGGCCGCTGCGACTTTTGCCGTTCCTATTTCACGATTCGTCCTCTTCACAACCTAAATAACCTAATTCCACCTCCACCGCCATGAGGCGATGTCCTGATGACGACAGCTTCGGCCCCGTCCTGCAGGCGGGGCTCGACTGCGCGAGCTTTGACTTTACGCTCGTCTTTGAGGACAGCATCCTGTCGATGGCGCCGTGCGCCGTGGCGCTGCTGCTAGCGGCGCCGCGGCTGTATGTCCTGTGGGGGCGGCCGGCCGTGGTGCAATGGCCACTGCTGCGGGCGGCCAAGCTGGTGGGTTGCGGTCTGGGCATTCATTGTTCTTTGTAGCTAACCAGCAGGTGGCTTTCGCGGCCCTTGGAGCCCTGCAGCTGGCGGTGACGTGTCTGGTGGGCAGTGGCCGCGGGTTTCGGGCGCGCACGACGCTGGCGTCGGCAGCGGTCAACACGGTGACGACGGCGGTGCTGGCCGGGGTGGCGGACGTGGAGCACGTGCGGTCGCTGCGGCCGTCGTGGCTGACGCAGACTTTTTTCTTCTTTGCGCTGCTCTGCGACCTGCCGCGCACGCGCACACAGTGGCTGCTGCCGGGCAACGCGACGGTGGCGGCGGTGTTCTCGGCGTCGGTCGGGGCGGCGGTGGCGGTGCTGGCGCTCGAGTCGGTGCAGAAGCTGGGCCACTCGGTGCGGGCGGGCCAGGAGGTGTGGCCGGAGGACTACCAGGGCGTGTTTGGCGCCACCCTCTTCACCTGGCTCAACCCGCTCTTCCTCGAGGGCTACCGCCGCGACATGACTATGGACGACCTCTGGGCCGTCGACGCCGAGCTCAAGGGCGAGTTCCTGCACCACCGGCTGATGAAGACGTGGAGGAAGGGTGAGCCTCTCTCGTTTCTTTTTCTTTCTATTCTCCGCTCACCGTCCAGCCAACTACCAACGGAAACACTGCCTCGCCTACACCAGCGTCGCCATCTTCTTCCCCGAGCTGGTCCTGTCCTTCTTCCCCCGCATGGCCCTTGTGGGCCTCAACCTGGCGCAGCCGTACCTCGTCAACGCGGCCATTACGTTTGTCAGCGACAAGGAGGCCCCCAACAGCCACGGCTACGGCCTGATCGGCGGCTATGCCCTGTGCTTTGTGGGCGTGGCAGTAGGTCCTGTTGTGGTTCCCCGAGGTCGATCCAAGCTAACTGCCCCAGCTCACCAACCGCTGGTTCATGCACGTGGCCTACCGCACCATGGCCAAGATCCGCGGCGCCCTCGTGTCGACCATCTACAAGACGATGCTGGCGGTGCGGGCCGAGAGCGGCAACGCGTCGTCGGCGCTGTCGCTCATGAGCACGGATGTCGACCGCATCACGTTTACGACGTTCAACGTGGTGGACCTCGTGCCCAGCCTGGCGCAGCTGGTCATCACCATGGTCATCCTGAGCACGCAGCTGGGGGCGAGCTGCGTGGCGCCGCTGCTACTGTGTCTGGCGTGCGGCGCCACGGCCGCGTACATTGGCAAGCTGGTGCCGTCGCGGCAGCGGCGGTGGATGGCGGCGATCCAGAAGCGCGTGGGCATCACGTCGGACATTGTGGGGGCGATGAAGGGGGTCAAGGTGGCCGGGCTCAGCGGGCGGGCCGAGACGCAGATCCAGGACCTGCGCGACTACGAGCTGGAGCGGTCGACGTCGTACCGCAAGACGCAGGTGGGGAGTCTGCTATTGGGTGTGTCCCCCGGATCCTTTTTCCTGCCCTGCCGTCCATCTTCCGTTCATCCACTCACCCCCCTTACTAACACCCACTGCTACCAGGCATCTCCCCCACCCTTCTCATGCCCGCCGTCACCTTTACCGTCTACGCCATCGTGCAGTCGGTCTCGGGCGGCGCGCAGTTTGGCGTCGCCCGCGCCTTTACGTCGCTCAGCCTGCTCACCGTGCTCATGGGCCCCATGATGACGCTCACGACGTCGTGGACCGACATTGCCTCGGCCGTGGCCTGCTTTGACCGCATCGAGGCGTTCCTGCTCAAGGAGAAGCGAGTCGACTACCGCACGCTGGCGCCGTCCACCACCTCCTCGTCGGCCCACGCGAGGGAGTCAATGGTCATGTCAGAGTCCGTGGTCGTGCCAGAGACCGAAAAGCCCACGGCCCAGGAGAAGCCCTGGATCCGGGTCCGCCAGGCCTGCTTCGGCTGGCACGAGGAGGGCCCCACCGTGCTCAAAGACATCGACCTCGACATCATGCCGGGCGAGCTCACCGTCGTCATCGGCCCCGTGGCCTCGGGCAAGTCGACGCTGCTCAAGGCGCTGCTGGGCGAGGCGCGGCTGCTGGGTGGCTCCAGTTCCGGTTCCGGCTCCAGTTCTAGCTCCCCTGGCTCCGTCGAGTTTACCGTGCCGGCCGAGGTCGCCTACTGCGACCAGGACGCGTGGCTGCTCAACCGGTCGATCAAGAACAACGTGCTGGCCTACTCGCCGCTCGATGCCGCCTTTTACGCACAGGTCATGACGGCCTGCCAGCTGGACGAGGACGTCGGCCAGCTGCCCAAGCGCGACGACACCGTGGTGGGCAGCCAGGGGGTATCGCTGAGCGGAGGGCAGAAGCAGCGGGTGGTGAGTGCTAGCCTGTACTAGCTGTTAGCGCCTGTGCGCTGTGGAGACCGCTGTGGAGACGCTAACCGCTAACACCACAGGCTCTCGCCCGCGCCGTCTACAACCGCAAGCCCATTGTCGTGCTCGACGACATCTTCAAAGGCCTCGACGCCGACACGTACGCCCGGTGCTTTGCCGCCACGCTCGGCCCAGAGGGTCTTCTTCGGCAGAACCGCACGACTGTCATTCTGGCGACGCACAACAGTATGTTCTTCCTTTCTCTTTCTTTAATCTACTTCTCTAACAGCCAGTCCAACTCCTCCCCTATGCCGACCACATTGTCGTCCTCAGCGACGACGGCCGCATCCAGCAGCGCGGCAGCTTCGACGAGCTCAACACCGTCGACGGCCACGTCAAATCGCTCGGCCTCCAGCGCTCATCCATCAACGAGGTCGCACCCAAGGACTCCGAGGAGGACGTCGAGACGGAGCGGCGCGACAAGGAGGCCACCATGGAGCGCATCGCCTCGGCCAAGTCGGCCCACGCGCAGCACAGCAGCAACGGCGGCAGCGGCGGACCCCGCGCCCTCAAGAACGTGCCCAAGGGCGGGCCGTCGCGCGGCAAGCGCAATGCCGACGCCATGATCTCGTACCTGCGGTCGATGGGCCGCGGGCCGTTTGCCATTTACCTAATGCTCACCGTCTGCAACATTGGCTTCCGCAGCGGACAGCGTGGGTGTTTTCCCTTCCTTTCCCAAAGGACACTTTCTGACTGCGACAGCTCTCTGGCTCAACGTGTGGACGTCGGCCAACGAGACCAACCCCGACGACCGTGTCGGCTACTACGTCGGCATCTACGTCATGTTTGGCGTGCTCAACGTTATCTTCCTGGGGCTCCAGTTTTGGTGCGTTGTGCCGTTTATGCCTGCCATTTATGCCTGCCATACGGGCCGCTGACAGCCAGGTTCTTTCTGATCATCATTGTGCCGCGGTCGGCCAAGTCGCTGCACAAGCGCATTCTCGTGGCAGCCATGCAGTACGTTCCTTCCCGACGTGGACTTTTTTTTTCAAATTATCTAACAACCAGCGCCCCGTTGTCCTATTTTATCGCCACCGACGCCGGCGAGATTGTCAATCGGTAGGCCGACTGCTTCTTTGATACTGCACACCTGCTCACCCCCCACAGATTCAGCCAGGACATGACGCTGGTCGACATGCCGCTGCCAATGTCATTTATGATGTGCTACGAGCGTACGTGATTCCTTGTCCTCTTATCTTCCTTGTCATCTTGCCCTCTTGTCCTCCTTGTCTTCTTGTCCTCTTGTCCTCCTTGTCTTCCTGTCTGACTCCCCCCCCAGAGGCCGTCGGAGCCGTGGCCCAGATCATCCTGACGTGCGTGGCCTCGGGCTACCTGGCCGTGAGCATCCCGGCGCTGCTGGCGGCCCTGTACGTGGTGCAAAAGTTTTACCTGCGCACGTCGCGGCAGATGCGGCTGCTGGACCTCGAGGCCAAGTCGCCGCTGTACTCGGACTTTATCGCGTCGTTTGCCGGCCTGACGGCGCTGCGGGCGTACGGCTGGACGGCGGCGGCGGCGGCCGAGAACACGGTGCGGCTGGACGCGTCGCAGAAGCCCTACTACCTGCTCTACTGCATCCAGCGCTGGCTGTCGCTGGTGCTGAACCTGATCGTGGCCGGCATGGCCGTGCTGCTGATCGGCCTGGCCGTCGGCCTGCGCGACCGCATCAGCCCCGGTCTGCTGGGCGTCGCCCTCAGCAGCGTCATGACCCTGGGCATGGTCCTCAGCATGCTCATCCAGATGTGGACCCAGCTCGAGACCAGCCTCGGCGCCATCACCCGCATCAATCAGTTCGCCGCCGACACCCCGCGCGAGCCCGACGGGCCCGACCTGCCGCCCGCCGGTCCGCCCCGCTGGCCCGCCCGGGGGCACGTGCAGCTGCGCGGCCTGGCGGCGCGCTACGGCGACCGCGTCGTACTCCAGGACATCAGCCTCGACATGGAGGCTGGCCAAAAGGTGGCTGTCGTCGGCCGCTCCGGCAGCGGCAAGTCCACGCTCATCTCGCTGCTGCTGCGGCTGTACGCGCCCGCTGCCGGCACCATTGTCATTGACGGCGTCGACACCGCCACCCTCGAGCTCAACGCCCTGCGCGAGGCCCTCGTCGCTCTGCCTCAGGACCCCATGTTCCTCGCCGGCAGCGTGCGCTACAATCTGGACCCGCTGGGGAGGGCGGCCGCCGCCAACAGCAACGGAAACGGCGACGCCGCCTTGCTTGCCGTCCTCGACCGCACGGGCCTGCGTGCCGCCGTGGCCGACGACAGCAAGGGCGGCCTCGACGCCGACCTCGACGTCGACCGCCTCAGCGCTGGCCAGCGCCAGCTGTTTTGTCTGGCGCGGGCGATGCTGAGCAACAGAAACACTGGCAGCGGCGGCCGTCTCCTCCTCCTCGACGAGGCCACCAGCAGCCTCGACCGCCAGACCGAGGCCTTTGTCGACGACTTGCTGCGCACCGACTTTGCCGACTGGACCGTCGTCGTCGTTGCACACCGCCTGCGCGCCGTCGCCCACTTTGACCGCGTCCTCGTGCTGCAGGACGGCCGCGCCGTCGAGTACGACACGCCGCAGAACCTGCTGGCCCGCGACGACAGCCTGTTCAAGAGCCTGTGGGACTTGCAGGAGGGATAATGGTAATATAGACATAGAGCAGTCGAGCAGTCGAGCCAAAGAACAGTTCAAAAATGAAAAGTTGAATAAAACTGCACGCTGCCTCACACAAAAACGAAAACTAAACTAGCGCCATAACAGCTCGTCACCATCTAATCAGTCTGGGAGCTGTTTCTCATTCTGTTTAAATCGGGTGGCCAGCCTGCATTGCCGTTCTGATGCGCAGGCTCGGCTCAGGCCCCCCGCCCCCTCACGGCTTCCGCCCCCAGACATAGTAGACGGGCAGGTAGAGGTGGATTTCCGGGTTCTTGAGGTCTCTGCGGACCTTGGCCAGGAAGACCTCGACCTCGGTGTTGGTCCAGCCGTGGACGCGCGTGAGCAGGCCGGGCGTGTACGAGTCGAGGACCTGCAGCTCCTGGAACGCCTGCGCCCGGCCAATCTCCTTGAGCTTGGGGTCCTTGGGCCACGCGCCAATGGGGAGCTGGCATGTTAGCGGGGACGATATAGATACGAATCAGAGGGGGTAGGTCAGAGGGGGGCCACCTTCAAAACCACCTGCTCCACGTCGACAAAGCCCGCCTCGATAAACTTTTCCTTCCAGGTCAGCGGAATGTCAAAGGGCTTGCCAAACTTGGCGGCGCCGTCGACCATGAGCGCCATCCACTTGTTGGCGTCGATGGCGTTCTTGCCCGTGTCGTCGTCCGACACAAAGTCCGGGTTGACGCCCTGCATCTCCAGGTAGCCGCCCGAGTTGAGGTTCTCAAAGGCGCGCCGGAACAGCGTGCGGTCGTCGGCGATGCAGCCCTCGAGCTCGCGGCCAAAGATGAAATCAAACTTGCGGCGGTACAGCCACTCGGACTCAAAGTCGTCGACGGCAAACGAGCAGTTGGGGGGGGTCCACTCCGGCTGGATGGGACTCAGATCCGTGCCCAAGACCTCGGCGTTGGGATGCTCGCTAGACTTGTGTCAGCTTTCCAGTTCTCCTAGCACACCAGCAGGGGGGCGCAGACACGCACTCGGCAAAGTCGATGACCCAGATGCCGGTGCCGGTGCCCATGTCGAGCACGCGGTTGACGTTGTCGCCCAGAGGCGACTGGTACAGCCGCCCGCCGAGGAGCAGTCGGTAGATGTGGTGGACCAGGTCCATGCGGCCCTGCTCTTCGTCATCGTTGGGCTGCGGCTGTCAGTCTCTCTCTGCAAAGAAGTGTCGTGCACAGCAGACATACCACAAAGTAGCTGCCCTCGCGGAATGCGTGGTAGCGGCGGCCGTTCTAGGCAGTCAGCACCGAAGGCGTATTAGCAGCGCACAGGGCACAGACCTCGTATCTATTTGCATGGTTAGCTGCTTTTCAAGGGTATGCGCGGAGCAGGCAGGACTTGCTTGTAGTTGTAAATGGTGGAGGTGAGTGAGGTCATGTAGCTAAAAAAAAGGGGGGGGGTCGTTAGCACACCATTCTTCTGCTCTTCTGCTACTACACTCCCACATTCGTATTCATCGTCCCCCACGCCTTGCGTCATCGACCCCCGGAACCTATCAAAACGTACGAGTCGAGGGAAGCGCCATCGTCAAAGCCCTCCTAGAATCGCCACCTGTCAACAACCGGCAACAAGACAAGGACCGAGGAGAGAGGGAGGAGGGAAGTGGAGAACACACGTCGTCGGCCTGCAGCGGCTCGTCGGCCAGGCCTTCGTGTTCGCGCGGGCTGTCCCGGGGGGACACCGGAGATGTCGGGGACGCGGCGGCGGCAGTGGCGGCAGCAGGCGCCGGTGAAGAAGTGGTTTCGGGAGCAGCGGCCGTGGTGGTGGTGGTGGGGGCCGCTGCAGGGGTGGCTACTGCCGCTGCCGGTGCAGCTGGAGGTTCGCCGGCCATGATTTTCGGCGTGACGTTTTTTTTTCAATGGCCGGGAGGGACGGACTGCAGAATAGACGAAACGGGAGAAGGAGAGAAGGAAAGAAAAACCAAAAGACGCAAAACTGGAGGAATTGTGCGGCGGCGACGGACGAGCGAACTGGATGTCTTTTGGCTTTAAAAACCCCTCTAAGCCCCCCCCCGCGCCGCACGTCACATCCATCAGACCATGCTAACCCGCTTTCAGGGAAAAAGCATACTAAGTATATTTAGTCGGCTTAGTAGACCTGCGGCGGCCAAGCCGTCAAAGTCGCCAAAGTATTCTGTACGATGTGGACCAATATGGCAGTGGAGACAATATCACGTGTTGGACGTTACGTGCAGCTCTGTCGGCAAATCAAACTAGGTAAGCGGGGCCGAGCCGGACAAGTGAAGAGAAGGAGAGAGACAGGGGTGTGCGCACAAATATATAAAAAAGCTTTGAGGATCCACATCGCACACACCTTCTGTCCCGTCACCCGTATTCTGCAGCAAGGAAGGACGGGATCAAGATAAACAGGATCGAGGCGCAGCAACATGCAACGTGCAATGTAGCTGCTCGCTAGGATCGCCAGCCGATTCCCCGTTGGAACCGTCTCCCTTGAATGGCGTGCTGCTAAGGCGGAGGGGGGGGGGCCTGAGGATGGTACCGCCGCGGTCAGTGGCACGAGCCAAGGTGAGGAAATGGAAGTACTCGCCAGGGCGTACATGCAAAGTATTAGCGAGGTGGAGAAGCACGGCGAGATCGTCGCCAAAACACGCGGGGAAGTCAGTCTACGAGTACATACGCTTGACCCATCCAGCGGCTGTCTGTCAATCGCAGCCGCGGGCCTTGTCGACCGGCGATCACCCCCGGATGCTTACAAATTCTCGCAGCATATTTATCCGAATGGGTCTGCTTAGAAATGAGGTCGGCGTGTCTATAAGATGTGCGAGGTCGGCATCCCAGGTTTTCCAACACGGCCAGCATGATCAAATCAGCATGGCGAGTATAGCCACCCACTCGGACGCCCCACCCCGCAGGACCGTGCTAGTCACCGGGGCCAACGGCTACATTGGCCTCGCCGTCTGCCGGGCCTTTGTGCAGGCCGGTTGGCGCACACTCGGCCTCGTGCGCCGGGCCGAAGCCGCCGCCCAGCTGGCCCTCGCCGAGGTCACCCCGGTGGTGGGCACCTTTACCAGCCCGCAGGCCCGCGACGCCGTCTTCCAGCAGACCCAGACGCTCGACGTCATCGTGTCCTGCACCGAGGAGATCCCGGGCTACGCCGCCCACTACGCCCAGGTGGTCGCCTTTGTGCGCGCGCTGGCCGAGACCAGCCGCCGCCATCACCGCGACGGCTGCACCCGGCCGCTCGTCCTCTGGACGTCGGGCTGCAAGGACTACGGCACCACGCCGCTGCACGGCGACCCGGCACTGGTGCCCCACACGGAGGACTCGCCGCTGGCCGCGCCGGGCCCTCTGCGCGAGCGGGCCGACAGCTGTCTGGGCGTGTTTGCCGAGCCCAGCTTTGACGCCGTGCTGCTGCGGCCCACGAGCGTCTTTGGCTACAGCTCGAGCTACTACGGGCTGATTTTCCAATATGTCGAGGCGCAGCTGGCACAGCTGGCGCAGGCAGGCGTCGTCGGCGGCCCCGCCGGCCGCAAGTTGCGCATCCCGGGTGACCCCGCCAGCGTCATGCATGCCCTGCACGTGGACGACTGCGCCGAGGCCTACCGGCAGCTGGCCGAGCTGGGCTTGCACGAAACGAGCCGCAGCGCCGTCGCCGGCCACGCCTTTAACGTGTCCGGCCGCCGCTACGAGACGCTGGCCGAGGTGGCCGCCGCCGTGGCGCGCGAGTACGGCTTCACCGGTGGCGTCGACTTTGTGTCCGCCGACGACGACACCGGCCCCGACTTCCCCGACGGCCTGCAGTACGTCTTCAGCTTCAGCCAGTGGGTCGGCAGCGACCGCGTGCGCGCCGTCACCGGCTGGGCCGACAAGCGCGCGCTCTTCTCGGAAGACATCCACACCTACCGGCAGGCCTACGACGCCGCCCGAGCCACCGTCGACGAGAACATTGACCGCGTCCGGGCGCGGCTGAAGGGAGTGTAGGCACAAGGCAGACAAGACAGGGATCGTGCCGCATTGCCAAAACTCCGAGATGCCATCGCTTCACTAGTTGCCTCATCTGACCGCAGGCACATTCCTAACTGGTCTATGGAACCTAGAAGCTGACTTTCGGGATTAGAACTGAGATGTGCCAGATTCAGAGGTCTGGAGAGTCTTGTCAGATCTAATTCGTTCGACAGCACTCCTATATTATCTCGTGCATGAGCTACCAAAGAATTGTAAAGACTGGTATTATACTCGTACATATAGTCCTGTACATTCTTCCTTACCGTCACCATGTAGTTTCCCTCCAATAGCAGTCTTATGGGTACATCCCCAATAGCAACCTTTCATTTGCTTGCCCAAGCTATGAACACTAACCTCGACACTCGCTGCTTGTGGGCACTCCTCGCATAGATCTGCAAGAAGTGATGACGACGCTGTGTATGTGGCAACGGAGGAAGTCTCGACAATTTGTCAAAAACAATGCCTTTCATATAATCTGACCAAGCCTCTCCCTCAAAACGCAGGCCCCTCCCCCCTGTATAGAGACAAAAGCTCGACCACGGGTATCGACATGTTAGATTCTTCACCCCGGAAAACAAGTAGGTCTACGGTGGATCGTGTCTGCCCAGCTGTTTTGCTATTGCACCCAGTATATAGGCCAGACGACATATATTACGACTAGATCGAAGTGGACCTAGGGAACATAGACACGGACACGGCGTATCAGCAGCCGATGTCGGCACTGCTTCATGGTGTGGCCTACAGGGGAGCTGCATGCCACATGCCTTACGACCGTGCCGCAGGAAGGCGAGGTCCTCCTAGCGAGGTGGCGGCAGCGGCATACCTCATCAAGAGCCGGCTGTGCTGTTACGAGTACAGAGGCATCCAGCGTTCTTTGGAGGCGATCGACGAGGACACCATTGCCTTGTGTGATCTGCAATATGCGCCACTAGGTTGTGTTGTAGGATACACTGCTTTCTCCGCAACAATTCGAATTCATCGTGTAATCATGTCGCTGGCCCAGCTCAATCTCATATTCATACACGAAACCCAAGACCATAAAAACCATCCGTAACGCCATCCAAGAATACAATGAATACACACCGGTGGCTACCATGGCCACCTTGTCCCTTTGCCTAGACATAGACCTCCATATCCCTCTCTTCTCTCTCCTCCTCCTCCTCCCCCTCCAGGTCTTCCTCCTCCACGGCCCAGTCCCGCCACCCCTCGCCCCGCACCCAGCTGATGCCCTTGCGCACGGTGGGCTCCCGCACCGCGCTGGCCTGGCGCTCGTACACGGCGCCGGCCAGCAGCAGCGACGCCACAAACACGACCACGTCGCCGCCCTCGGCGGGCGACCGCCACCAGCGGCGCTTGACGCCGACGCGCCAGACGCTGTCGAGGCTGGCGCGGGCCGAGTACAAAAAGAGAGAGCGGCCGTGGCGACGCTCGACAAAAGCCCAGAAGCCGGCGGCGAAGCCGCCGAGAAAGAAGCGCTGCGTCGCCAGCAGGCGCCGCGGAAGCCAGTTCTGCATCACGCAGACGCTGGCCCAGGCGGTCGACAGCGTGGCCGTGAGGTAGGCGGCCGACCGCAGCGCGCGCAGGACGACGCGCTGCAGCGCGGCGGCGGGCGCGTGGCAGACGGCGGGCAGGCGCGGCAGCTGCAGCGCCGTGTAGAGAAAGAGGAAGAAGCGGGCGTGGGCGGGAAAGGCCCGCAGCACATATGTCAAGTAGGTGCGGCCGCACGACGGGTCGTCTGGGTGCAGCGTCGCACAGCACATCGACTGGATCAGCGGGTGGGCGCGGCTGGTCAGCGGCATGACGGCGGCGATGGCGGCGGCGGAGGCGGAGGCGGCACTGCCGAGTTCGATGGCTGGCACCAACGCACTGGCGGCATCTTTGTGGGGGAAGAGCGTGGGCGAGGCAAAGGCGGGCCAGTGCGCGCGCGCCATGGCGGCCAGCGCGTCCAGCACGACGTAGGGCCCCGGCCAGCTGCGCACGACGGCGGCCGAGGCGTCAGCAGGCGGCGGGTGCAGGTAGGTGTCGGTGGCCATGGTGCGGCCAAAGATAAAGTCGCCGTACGGCAGCGGGAAGCAGTCGCGGTCAAAGACGGCCGCGTGCAGCAGCTGGCCAAACGCCAGCGGCTGCAGCATCCAGGACCCCCACCACCACGGCCGGGGGCGCGGCCGCGGCCGCAGCAGCACGCCGTTGTCGTCCATGACGGTGCCCACGGTCCGCCGGGCCAGCCTCTTGGCCGCCGTCGTCACCGCCGGCACCATGTCCACGCCCCAGATGGCGCCCGCGTCCTCGGCCGCGTTCCACGCAAACTCGAGCGCCCGGCACAACGCCATGACCGCGAGCGTCATGCGGAACCGCGACGGCGCCACGCCCAGCGCCAGGCCCGCCAGGGACGCGCCCGCTGCCGGCGCGTATGGCGACGTGAGCGCCGCGGCCGTGCGCGGGTTGCGCACGCGGAACGGCAGCGCTGCCGGGTCGAGCAGGTGGATGCGCAGGCGCGAAAAGAAGCGGAAGAGCAGCCGGTACAGCAGCAGGATGGCCGACAGCGACAGCGACAGCCGCAGCGCTGTCTTGGGCTTCTTTTTCCCGGCCGTCGTCGCCGCTGTTGTCGCCGCCGCCTTCTTCTTAAACAGCCGCCGCTTCAGCGTCTCGTACACCTTTGTGCCCGCCAGCGTCACCGCAAACACCCGCAGCGCGTGCCGCACCGCCCGCGCATTGAAGTCGTCCGCGCCGACAATCTGCGCGGGCGTCTCGTCAGGCTCGGGCTCGCCCTCCTCCGGGCCCCTGCCTGGCATCTTCCTCGTTTTCCTCCCCGTGTTCTTCCCCTTCTTCGGCCCGTCCATGATGCGGCTGACCGTGTCGACTGTGGGCACACGCTGCCGCACCAGCCGTGACCGCGACAGCACGTACTTGTGCAGGGCCGCGTACTCGCGTGCCGAGATGGTGTAACGGAGGGCATTGCGTAGGACCGTGTCTTTGGCCAGCGAGCCCGACGCGACGGTCGCGACGGCCGCGACGGTCGCGCCGTCCGACGCCATGGATGTATGTGCAGTGTTGACGGTGACTGCGGTGACTGCGGTGACGGTGGTGGTAATGGTTGGTTCCTCTCGACGGCGATGCCAGAAGCGTATCAGGCCATCCAGCGACGTTCAGGGATCAAGACGTCATTCGGGCGGTGGCGAAATTTCGGGCGTGAATTTGGGATCTGGTTCGCCCAAGCAGCGAATGAAACGGGTGGGGATGGAAAAAAAAAAGAGAACGAATGCAAGAAAAATATCGGATCGATCGCGTTTGGCCCTCGGCAATCCGGTCTGCTCGTCTGTGTGTTTTCGGCACGCAGCGTCAGTGTTGCGACGTGTGGCAGGGAGTGTCGATTGCGACGCATCGGGAGGATGAGAAAATCGAATGGGCAGCGGCAGACGGCAGCTGCATATGTACATAGATAAAGGGGGGACTCCCAAGTACTTTTCCTTTGTGTACAAAACACACTGGCTCGCACACTAGCAAAGTCCACGCTAATCCCACGCGTCGCTGGCACTTTACACGTGCAGGGAGCGCTGATTACAGGCAACCTCGGTAGCGGATGCGCCTTCCCTCTTTGGGCACCACCGACCCTCTACTGCCCTCCATCCATCGCCGTCGGCCATCCTTTCTCCGCTTTTTCCCCAGAGCGCGCTCGCCCTATTTGGCAGCCATGCTGAGCGCCGCTTGGAATGGGGGCTTTGCACCATTCCATGCTGCGACGCTGCGCATAACGTCTTCCTTTTCTCGTCTGACCGGTGCATAATGGGCAATTCCCTGGCATGCACACATGTACTCGAACACGAACGCGAACATCCACCCTGGTGGCATTCTTCACGACGATCGCGGCAGCTTTCGGCATCTCGGCGTCCCCAACGTCGTCCCGTAGCAATCAAAAATAAAATTTAGGAAAGGAAAAAAAGAAACATTAAAAAAAAAGTGCAAATCTTCCTGGGTATCAACAATGACGAGAAGATACCGTCCATCCTGCGTGGATCCGTCTCTCTGTCCCTTTTTCCTGTCTTTTCGTTTTTTTTTCTTTTACTCTCTTTCTTCGCCTAACCACTCTTTTTTTTTTCTTGTTGTCCATGCAAATGCCGCTGTTTCCCATGTTTCCCGTCTCTTGAAATTTTTCTTTTTGCACAATGTCTCGCCGTTCCTCCCAGACACTCTCTCTCTCTCTTTCTCTCATAAGAATTTGCATGACGAACCGGTCGACTTTTTTTTTCGTTCCCTCTGTTCCTTCCCAGACCATCCGTGAACGCAACAGTAAACCAAACGCCAAGCGGCAATGCATAACTAAAACAGAACAGCAAACAGAATTGTATGCGAGGAAGGCAGATCGCAGATGGTGGCGCGCATCAATGTACGGGGCAGAGGCGGGAAGGTGTGAGGAGGGGGGGAGGAAGGGGGGGGGCGCGGTCTGTTGCTGTGTCAAGAAACAAATGCCGGGAATCAAACAGGCGGGGGGTAATAAAAACAAGGCAGAAATTATGACTGAAAATGAAAAAAAAAAATCACACAGAATTGTGGCACACCACAGACACTTGTCGCGGCGCCGCCGTTACAATATCACCAGGTAAATAACATTCCTCCTCCTCTTTCGTATGAACAGATCGCATTACGCCATAACAATGGACAGTTGGGGTTTGTAGATGGATGTCGATAGATGTCAATGGGTGTCAATGGATGTCGATGGGTGTCTTATTTCGCAGCTTCGGCCGGAGCCCAAGTGCGAACAAGCCCGGCCCCTTGGTCGTGGCACGACTCCTGCCAGCCGAGCACGTCCCAGCTGTCGGCAGGGAAGTGCCGGTTGGGAGGCGGTGCGGGGCTTCCCAGACGGGCGAGGATGACATCCCGGTCGCCGAGGACGCGGCCGGCACGGATGCCCTCCACAGTCTGCACACGGTAGCTCTCCCGTGCTGCCACCACGTCGCGTGCAATGTCTCTGCGGTCGTCGAGAGACAGCACGGTGGCCGAATGGGACGTGGCACGGCCGAGATCGCGGTGTTCCAGAATGTAGTTCAGATAACCAAAGGGGAGGTTCAGCAGCACGCGCGACAGAATCGCCGTCACGCTGTCCGCCGCCGGCGCCGCCGGCGCGTCCGCGGTCTTCGGGACGCCATTGGTGGGGGGGGCCGCCGGTGAGAAGTCGCCAAACACAATTCTCGACGAGCGGGGCTTGTGCTTCGACTGGGTCTCGGCCGGCGTTCGCGTGGGCAGGCTCACGGATCCGTTGCGGCGGCTGGCCCGCTCCGGAACCACCCCATTTTGGCTGTGGGGACGCGGACTCTCGGGAAGGGTGGCGTGGGACACCTCGGGGAATCGGGACAGCGAGGCAGGGCTGCTGTCGGCGGCTGCGCTGTTTGCGTAAAACGAAAAATCGGCGGAGACGTTCTGGGCGACGAAATCGAGGGCATTGTGCAGCAGCAGGCGGATGCCCAAGCCTGGGCCGCGAGCGTAGCGGAACTGAGCCAGAGGATACGGCATGCCAAAGGCGTCATAGTCGGCGGCGGCCGTGTTCGGCAAGAACACGCCGTTCAGACAGAAGGCGAGGATTTTCTCCACCGTCTGCCAGCCGATGAGGCGCGAGGCCCGCTCGATGCCGGTCTCCTCGACGTGGTTGAGCATAAAGAGGAAGCCTGCAGCAATGTTGGCCAGGGTCTGGTCCACGGCTTGGCTCGGCGATTCGGAAGTGCTGCCGACCGACACGTCGTCCATGGGAAAGCCGTACAGGCTCCGGAGCGCCTGCACGACGGCCTCCGTGGTCACATACGGGTCGTCAATCTTGACGGGCACCCACATGACGGGCTGGCCAAACGGCCCACCATGCACCGGGCCTATGTTGTGATGCAGCAGCTGCGCAATGATGTAGCTCTGTGACAAGATGATGCGGTGGCCCAGGAAGGCGAAAGCCGACTTGTTGTCGGCGGGTGACGGAGTCCGGGCAGGAAGTCCAACCGGCTGGTTCTTGCGGTCTTGGCTCGTTGTGTAGATGAGAATGTTGCAGTCGGCGCTTTGTCCATTGCCATAGCTCCGCTGCATGTCCTGCTGCAGGTACTGGACAAACTGGGCGTCGATGCCGGGCATGCCATCGCCCAAGTGGAAACCGCCATCCTGCATGGGGAAGCCGCCGAACGGAGAGAGAACGGGAGGCGACAGCATGGACGGAGGGCCTTCGGCATGCGGGACGACTCCGTTCTGAAGCGGGATGGGGAAAGGTCCACCGCCGTGCTGGCCATATGCGCCATCAGCAGCGTTGTCGGGTGACTGCGAGCCGTGGAAGCTGCCCGGTCGCGAAGGGTTGAAGTTGGCGGCCGGATTGAAGCCGTTCACCTCACCGCCGCCGTTAGACGGCACGCCATGGCGTCCCTGCCAGTCGCCGATTCTCATGCCTGGCGCCGCAAACGGCGGGTATGGGGGACCGCCGACCAGGCCAGGCGCCAGACCAGGCGGAGGCGGGAGGGGGCCATGTGCATTCGGTGCCGGGGAGGCTCTGTTCGAGCCATGGAAGGCGGCCAGGTTGATGTTTCCGTTGCTCGGCTGAGGCTGGTGGAGCGGCGAGTGCGGTGGGCGGAAGCCCGGTCGTGGCGGAAGGTGGGCATGGCGACCGCCGCCGCGGATTTGAGGAGGGAAGGAAAAGTCGGGGATGCTGTGGCCGTTGGCGGGAGCAACAGGGCTGCCGTGAACAATGCCTTCTGCAGTCCCAGGTCAGCAACTACGAGTTCGAGGCAGGCGGGTAAGGGACAGGATGGACAAGAAAATGGAAATGCTTACTCGGGGCGGATGTCCCGTTGGGCACCTCCTCGGCTTCGGCGGCGGGCTGGCTGGGGGGGCTGGCGATGACGGCAGCGGAGGGCGTCGATTCCTTGGATGCGGGCGAAGACAGACCAGTGGTAGTAGCAGTGGTAGTAGCCTCGTGATGGACAGACGGCGGCGCGACGGGCTGAGCACCGGACGAGGATGAAGGCGTGGAGGCAGGCGCAGGAGACAGCTTGTCGGCCTCGAGACCGCCGCCTTGTCTTGACGGGGTCTCAGGGCGGGACTGCTGCTGTTCGGCATGCACCTGCTCCTTCTTGTGATGGTCCCCCGATGCTTTGTCTTCATGTTCCTTGAGCTCTTTCTGCTCGACATGCTGCTTCTGCACCTTTTGCTCTTTTTGCTCTTTTTGCTGCTTCTGCTGCTTCTGCTGCTTCTGCTGCTTCTGCTGCTGGTGCTTCTGCACCAGCGGCAGGGGGATGACGGGGACAACAGGCCGGGTATGCTTTGGCCGGTTGCCGGCGGGCTGCGACGCCGGTGGTCTGCCAGCCGCGGGCGCCATCGTTTTCAGAGCGAGTCGTGAGGCGTTTGCAGTGTTGTCGCGTAGGCTGTCGAGGAGATGTCGGGAGGGGTTTGATGTGACGGGGAGATTGTCACAGGACTAGACTGGACATCACGAGGTCAGCTTGGACAATTGTAGAAGTAGGAAGGTGGCGATGTGAAGTGATGTGTGATGACTATCTGAGTTTGTAGCAACGACGCAAGCTTCCCATTCACTTGTCTTGGCCTCTTTGTCACGCCTTGGCAAGAGCTAACCATCGCCTCCTAAAATGGTAGCACAGATAGAGTGAATACGACAAAGAGGGTACACGCGCGCGACGTTCAGGGGTAGTATTGTGATCGATGGGACGTGAAAGGGGTGCGGACGGATCGCAGTGCTCTGGACCCCGAGCTTGTTGGAATGGGAGGGGGGGGGCATTTGTGGATGGCCGACGAAAATAGACGGGAATGACTTACCGAAAAGAGGGAAAGGGGAGGGGAGGAGGACGGCAGCAACCACACAACGACCTGTTTGGGAAAGCAAGCGTGCGCAGTTGACCTGCTCGTGGCTGTCCGGGAGGAGAGAGGGGGAGGTGGGAAGCTGGACCACATACAAACAAACAGCTTGTGGTGGGAAAAGGACCGGCGGCTGTGCTTGTCATTTCCGTGGATTTTTTTTCTTACGGATTCCCTTTTTTCGGCTGCCGCGAATTGGGTCAAAAAAGCGGACCGCTCTGGCGCCACACGTGATGTGTCGGCAGGTTATTAATCATCATCTAACCACTGGAATAGTCGCTCGAGCTCTCAGAGGCTAAATTGATTCAATTGGTTCAATTCATTCAATTCATTCACTGCAGCCACTGGCCTTTTGCAGTGTCGCACAAGAAATCAAACAGCCATGTTGTTTTTGGTCTGTCGCCAGGGCAGCCTTAGGCCAACCCGGCGTCCCACATACAGGGCATAGCCGACAGTGGCTATGCAGCAGCAAGAATAACCTTATGTTGCAGCCACTGAGGCCGACAAGGCTGGTGCGGCGCATACAAATAGGCTGGCCTCACGCCCTGGAGGCCAACCCCGGCTGAGTTACGGCGGACGGACGTCTTTTACGATGCCAACTCCGACCGGGCGACTGCTGGACGGCTGGATACTTAAGAGCGCATGGCTGCTTCCATGAAGCTCTCAAGAGTTTGTTTGTATTCATTTCCAGACGACAACACTCAGACTACATCACAATGGCTCAGAGTTCCACCATATCCGGAACAGGCTCCGGCCTACTGCAACAACGGCTCATGCGAGACATTGCCGAGCTCTGCACCAAGCCGTACCCCAACATCCGGCTGCACCACTGCGAGGAGGACATGCGAGAGGCCTGTCTCGTGCTCACGACGGAGGAGTACACCACGCGGCCGCTGCATCTGACCGTCAAGTTTCCGCAAAAGTACCCGGTCGAGCCGCCGCGCATCTGTGTCAACACGCCGTTCATCCGCCATCCCAACGTGTTCTCGGGGTACATTTGCGCGTCCATCCTCAATAACCCCAACGACTACACGCCGGCCTACACGCTCAAGGCCGTGGCCATCCAGCTGCTGTCTTTTTTTGCCAGCGACTCGATCGAGCAGAGCGGCGGCAGCATCATCCGCCTCGACAAGATCCGGGCGCAGAAGCCGACGCGGAATTTTTTCAACACGGTCGTCCGCTTCGCGTGCGCGCGGTGCGGCTACGACACGGCCGACGAGCAGGCGATGGCGACGGCCGCAGGCCGGGAGGAAGATGTGCCCCCGGCTGAGGACGCGCCCAGCGTCCCGCTCCCGCCGTCTCTGCCCTTGGCTGGCTGCGTCATCGACAGCCTGCCGGACGACATGCTCTTTCCGGTGCTGGCCAACCTGGACAACGAGGAGCTGGCGGCGTTTGTGCGGTCGTGGCCGCGGGTGGCCCAGCTGGTGGCAGACCACGACATTGTGCACCAGCGGGAGCTGCAGTGCTTCTGTCTCAAGAAGAGCTACATGCAGTACGACCTGGGCATCGGCGTGGACACGTCTGGGGCCAAGCCGACGTCCGAGTTTGACCTGCTCTCGCGCGAGGCCTTTGCCAACCTGGGCGTGCGCTTCTCCGTGCACCACCTGCCCTTTCACCGCTGGCTGCCGCTGCCGCTGTCGTGGCGCCACTGGCGGCGGGTGCGGGCCGACGCGGTGGCGGCCCTGGTGACCATTGACAAGGACCGCGTCACCCGCAAGGCGGAGCTGGGCAAGCGGCGGTGGCAGCGCGGGCCCGGCGGCGTCGGTCGATGGACGCCCCCGGACGCGCGCCCGGACGCGCGCCCGCAGGCTTTGCCTTCGTCATCCCGCCGCCACCGGCAGGGCTGGACGGTGCAGGTCACCCGGGCGGCCAATGCGCTGTACGCGCTCATGACGCAGGTGGTGGTGCGCCTCAACCAGGACGTGTCGGCCATCATGATCGACTTGATGGACCGGCCGCGGTGGCAGCAGGAGGCGTACTCGACGTACTCGGCGTACGGCCGCTGGCGGCAGAGCGCGCTGCGCTGCGTGTCGGAGCGGGCCATTGAGGCCTACTTCCAGCTGTTCCACCTGCTGGTGTGCCTGGCGGCCGAGGAGCCGGCCGTGGTGGCCGACGCCAACGCGCGCATCCGCGCCTTCTACGTCGAGGGCCGCCGCGACAAGGCCGACTGCCCGGACCTGGGCGTGCTGGTGGTGGCACTGCTGGTGGCCGACGTGGCCAAAGCGACAGACGATGCGAGCGCGGTGGACGTGAAAAAGGCCATCATCACCGAGGCCATTACGCGCAACGTCGTGTGGCTGCTGGACCCGCGCGGCGCCGGCATGGCCGAGCTGGCCCACCTGGAGCCGTACCACACCGTCTGCCCGTACCGCCTGCACCAGACGTTTGTCGGCAGCCTCACGTCGTACCGCCTGCTCATGTTTATGGAAATGTTTCGGCAGATGACTCTAGGAAAAGGTGGCTCGGCCGCCGCCACCCGCGACAGCCTGTTTGCCCGCCACGGCGCCCCGCCGCCCGGGGCCGCTGCCGCCATTGCCGGCCGCGTGCGCCAGCTGCAGCAGATTGACGGCTGGCCCGCCTTCATGGCCGCCATGGACGTGCCCGCGCCCACGCAGGCCAGCTTCTCCGAGGTGCTGCGCGATGCCGTCACCGAGAGCATGTCCCGCGGCTACTCCCAGCACGTCCTGCGGCCCGACGAGGAGCGCGTCCTGCGCAAGCACCGCGAGGCCGCCTTCTGGGCCGCCCAGCGCGGCGAGGAATGGGTGCCGGAGCGGCGGCCGCCCCAGCCCCACCGCGGACCGTGCACGGCCGACCCGACGGAGATCGAGGACCGGCTCTGGTCGCGCCAGGTGACGTACTTTCCGCAATGAGGGCGGACTGGCAGACCCTTGTATTCATATTAGACATGGTATATAGTGACAAGATTGGTTTTATAAGATTCTCTTACCAGATGTCATGGTCAGCACAGCCGAAACGTGTCCAGAGAGAGACCCCGTTTCTGCAGTGCTTCGGGCAGCAGCCGAGGATGGCACAGGCGACATCTCCTAGTCCCGTCAGGTTGTTATTTGAATTTGGGCTGGAGGGGGAGGACTGAGATTACACCTGGCCTTGTTCTTACCGGTGCCCGGCCAAAGTAGCCGTCCTCCATGGTGACAAAAATCCGGTTGCGTTGCCAATGATGCTGAGGGGCTTCACATCCTGGCGGCCGCAATCGGCTCTGGTCAAAGTTTGGGTTCGGATGCATCCAGGATGTCTTGTCTGTGGACATAGGTTCTTGAACAGGTAGCGGCCCTCCCGAGTTTCCACAGCAGCCCAACCAGAGGGGAGCACACTCTTCACTTCGCGCTTGGTCCGGACCAGCATTGTCTTAGGGCGTGGGCGGCCGCAATTCCGTGGCCCATAGAACAGTCCTGACCGGCTCCGTCTCTAGTGCTGGTAGCAGAGAAAGCAGGCAAATGTCCCGACTTGGGTTGTCCAGAGGCGTGTACTGGAAAGCCATCGGTGCAATGCTAGGTAGCCTGTCTGATCAGCCTAGCAACGAAACGGCGAAAACAAGAACGAACTTGGAGCAGCGAAATCGTCACATTGAACGGTTCTCTGCGAAATCAAAGCGGCCACTGTTGCTGCCTTGCGTGGGGTAGTGGGGTGTCGCCAGAGTAATACTTCCTAGCAGCTCATGTTTAGATGGCATGCCATCTGCTGGAGCAGTCAACTGCCCTGGAATTCCTGTCCCAGCGGACCAAAAAAATGGCCTCCACCTGCCAAATATGGATGTGTGGCAGATTTGCCGAGACCAAAAAAAATATTAGCTCCGATACGGGGAATCGAACCCCGAGCTCGACGGTGAGAGCGTCGGATGTTAGCCATTACACCATATCGGATGATGGAAAATGAGAAGCGACCCCCCTGGGACTCGAACCCAGAATCTTTGCCACCGGAAAGCAACGCCTTACCATTAGGCCAAGGGGCCGTCGATTGTTGAAAAATTTTAGGCCCGGTGGGACTTGTGTAGGGAGAAACCGGTGGGCACTTGCCCAAGATCAAATGGGGCAGCGAAATGGGGCAGCGATTGCGATTAGATATGTTAAGAGACAGCGAGTATAGAAAATGGTGCACACATGCTGCTTTTGCTGGATATATACAGTATTAATGCGAATGCAGTTCTAGATAGACTTGTCTTTTTGATGCAGCGACTACTTGCCCGAACTCTGCCATTTACTCAATTGTCACTGTTTTGACCTTCCATTGCTCACTCTCTCGCTCCCAGTCTCCTGGCAACTCCCTGAAAAGCACATGGAAAGCACCAACCCACTTGTAAGAGCCAACATCGCCCTTGCGGGCCAGTATCAGCCCCACCACGGGATCCAAGGAACAACCAGCACTGAGATGAATTCTTCCGCGTAGGGCAGTCGCACTTTCCCAGGCGTCCCCGGTCTTCTCGGCCCCGGAACGGACCGCGCCATGGGTCATCACAAGCAAAACTTGATCGTCTGCAGATACCCGGTGCGGCGGCGTGACGCTGCTCCCATAATCCCAGAGAAGACCACTGAACTCGCCTTGGGGCACGCCTAGTAGGGACGATGCCGAATCCCAGTCGCCGAGGCGGTATGGCCGTACCGCACTGGAGAGCACAATGGCGGCTCCAGGCTGGATGGCCCCGTATGTGGTGTTGGGAGGGCAGGTGTGGACCCGGATGTCGATGACACGTGCCACGGCACAAGCATTTTTGTACTGTGAAGACGGGGCGTGAAACAAAACTTCACAATCCTGCGCAGCCCAGGACCAGGACGGCGCCCGGTATGTGTCGGGGCTCAATGACGGCCGCCGATGCACACAAGGATCAGTGGAAGGACAGTCTACCTGACAGTCTGCTTGACAGTCTGCCTGACAGTCTGCCTGACAGTCTGCCTGACAGTCTACCGCATCCGAGTTTCGTCTCTCCACGCTCCAGCACAGGCACTCCGGCATGTGGTCTTTCCACAAGCCCGCCACGTACGTCAAGCCGTGCATGCGCTGGTACTCGTCTGCATAGGCCGACAGAGCCATAAACTTGTCCGAGGCCAGCTGTCGCTGGCCTCGTGAGTACGACTCGACGCCAAAGGCCCAAGACAGGCAGTCTGGCGAGTTCACGTGCGAATGCGGGTGGTCGCGGTGGTGGCGGCAGGTGAAGCGAGGGTTGCCAAACGCATACACCGCCATCCTCGTAGACAGTGCTGATTCCTGAAATGTCCAGGCCCGGTTGTATATCGGGTCGAGCTCGGCGTCAATGCTGTTTTTTCCGCCGGGGGCCAGAAGGCGGTCGGCGAGGATGACATTGCTGCGGCGCGACCTGTCGGCATGCTCGTACTGCAGCGCCACCGGCGGTGCTCCGCGGTTGTAGTACACAAAGCCTCGCTGCTGCAAGAAGCCCTGGTCGGCATGGTGCGCGCACGCCGCCACGATGACAAGCAGGGCATCCTCGTAGATGTGTGGCATGGCGGCAATCTCCCGCATCTTGTCGGCGTCGTCGTCCTGCACAATGCAGAGAACGTCGACCCACAGGTACGACACGTCGATGCCACGGCAGACGGACACGGAATCCTGGAGCGTCTTGGGCAGGGCATGGAAATGGATGCCGCCGTCCAGGTAATCGTCCAGTGTGTGCGTGGTTGTCTGGCAAGTCTGCCGGCTGCCCCAGACATAGCTCAGAGCATAATACTCCAGGCGGCCTTGCGAGGCTGTGGCGGCGGCAGTGGCGGTGTTGACCAACCGCACACGCTCTATCGGACGACATGTGTCGATGCTGAAGTGGACAAGTCGCGTGGGCTTGACTGTCGGCGTCTTTCTCGCACAGGTGGTGCGGTGCGTGGTGACGCAGGTGTCAATGCACTTTCGCAGGTGGGAAAACGCTTGCTCTGATCGGACATCCCGTGGAAAGATGGTGTCGGAGGTGAGTGCAATGGGATCATTGTCTAGACAGAGAGACATGAGCCCAACGTCCCCTCGGCCATCATAGTATCTTACCGGGACAAAAACTTGCCAGAATAATTGTAGAATCGATCATAGGCTGCTATGTTGCTATCGCGACAACGGTAGACGAAATTGGCGCCATGCCAGACTCCGTCGGGTTTGATGGTCATGTAGAGGCGGGCCGAGAACAAAGACGTGACAAACTCTCCCAGGCGGCCTGGCATGCCAAACTGCCCGAGACTTGCCAGCAGCTGCGTGCAGTTTTTCCGCCGCCCCGACGCATCGTAAATCTCCCCGCGCACTTTCTTGTAATGGAGGAACAAGGGGCACCCGTCTTTCTCGGCTTTTCGAGCCTGTGACCAGGTCTGCGGGAAGAAGACTGGCCCCCCCTTGAAACGAAGCCCAGAGGGGTCGTCACCAGGCCGGGGATGGCCGGTCGTCTCCAGCAGGCGCTCTCTGATTACGATTTTTCGACAGTGGCGGCATGTATGTGGTTCGCGTGCCGTATATAGGTCGAAACTCCCTTTGTGCAGGCTAATTTCGTCCATGACTTTCGACATCAAACCATTTCCATCATCCTAGGACAGGAGAGACATTGCTTTGCCTGGGAAAATTGATCGAGGGAAAGATTGTCTGATGATGAGAAAGGCTGAAGGCAATTTTTTCCTACGAGTCGTTTTTTCCCCTGCAGTCCGCCGCCTTGCAATTGGGCACTGACTGCACTGCCACTTCATTGCTTCATAATTTCTCCTGGCTCATATCTCTCCCCACGCCCCACTTAAAGTAGATGGCATTACAGGCGACGTCCGCAACTAGTGCAGCTTGTCATATTAGGGGTTTGAATGTGTGAACGTGGGGAGGGAGATACAGAAAACCCCGAAAAACGCACCAAAGCTCTACCTAATTAGTCCCCAAGCGATACGTATCTTATCAGCCCTTCCGACTTCGCTAGATTTCGCTAGATTGGTGTCGGTTGCTGTATTACCGCTGCCGCTCGCCCTCGCCTCCGCATCCTGAACCTGGTCCAATCCACTATGGCGAGTCGCTGCAGCTTTGGCTTTTGAATTTCGCCTCAATTTTTTTCTGGCGGATTGGCGTCTGATGGGCCGTCCCAAGGTGCCGCACGACCAACGCCGCCGCGCCGCCGTCGCGTGCTCCAACTGCCGGGCGACCAAGAAGAAGTGCAGCGCGACGGTGCCGTGCGTGCACTGCCGGCGCCGGGGCATCGCGGAAAGCTGCACGTTTACCGCAGAGGCGGAGGGCGGTCCCACGACACGCGGCGCAGCCATGGAGGCTCCACCACCACCGCCACCGTCATCGCTACCGCTACCACCACCGCGGCACGGCCACGGCCACGGGCACGGCCACGGCCATGACCACGACCACGTCGCCATGCCGGCACCCACGATGCGGCGGACGCAGACCTTGTCTCCCGAGACGGCGCGGTCAGCTGGGGGCAGTCTTGGCAGTCTCGGCAGTCTCGGCAATCTCGGCAGTCTCGGCGGCCGCACACGCCAGGACTCGTCCGACTCGTCGGCGTCCGTGGCCGTGTCGACGGTGTCGCCTGGGGGGACGTCGCCACAGCAGCACCAGGCGAAGCGATTCCGCCGCGACGACACGGAGGCGGCAGCGACACCGACCACCTACCCATCGTCGATGACGCCGCGCGAGGTGCGGACGCGTCCGCGGCTGCTGTTCAACCTGCGAGGCGAGCAGGGTGCGTTTCTGATGGTCCTAGTCCCAGTGTTTCCAGACTGACACACACAGTCTTTATCGGCCAGGCGGCGTCACTGTCGTTTCTGCAGCTGGCGCGCGAGATTGTGGTGGAGCACATTGGCCCGTCCGAGTTCTCGCACAACGGCAAGATCCAGACGATGCTGGAGACGGCGTCGCCGGTGTCGGCACACACGCCGCTGCCGCTGCCGGACGTGGTGCTGGACATGGACCAGATGCTGGCGTATGCCAACACGTTCCGGGCGTCGGTGAGTTCCCCCTACCTCGGGACAGTATCCTGCGGCCCACTAACTTGACAGGTCGACGGCCTCATGGACCTGTTTGCCCCCGCCGAGGTGGACGGCCTGCTGGTCAGCTCGCACGCGGCGGACGCGCGCTACCGCAACTCGTACAAGCGGGCGACCATTGACCTGATCCTGGCGATCGGCGCGCAGTGCACGACGCAGGCGAGCGCCGTCGACGTGGGCCAGCCGTACGCGCGGCACGCGCAGCAGCTGGCCATGTCGGAGCTGCTAGAGGACCCGAGCGTGGACATGGTGCGGGCCTTTTTGCTGCTGGCCTTTTACATGATGGGCAGCTGCCGCCGCAACGCTGCGTTCATGTACATTGGCATCGCCACGCGGGCGGCCGTCATCCTGGGCCTGCACAGCCGCGCGTCGTACGCCGACATGAGCCTGCCGCGCTACCGGCTGCGGCTGCGCATCTGGATGAGCCTGTGCGTGCTGGACATGGCCGCCAGCGCCATCCTGGGCCGGCCCGCCGCCACCGCCGGCCTGCGGGCCGACCTCGACCGCGAGCTCGACCAGATGGTGGCGGCCGCTGTGCCGGGCACCGACCTGCTGCTGGCGTCGTACAAGATCCTCAGCATCATCAGCGACATTGTCGACAACCTGTACACGCGCACGACGGTGCCGGGGGCCTTTATCGAGCAGTACCTCGAGGCCATTGAGACGTGGAAGCGCGACTACGGCATTGAGTCGGCGGGTGGTGGTGCCAGTGGTGGCACCAGCGACAGTCACAGCACCACCGGCGACAACACAAACAACAGCATCGGCAAGATCCACGTCTTCTGCTTCTACTACTTTGCCGTCACGCTGGTCACGCGGCCCATCCTCATCGCGGCATTGACGGCCCCGGTCTCAGCCCCGTCGTCTGTCCCAGCCCCTGCCATCCCCACCACACGACCTTCATCTGCCTCCTCCCCCTCCAGCCACCTCTTCCACACGACCTGGGCGCCCATGGCCCACGCCTGCGTCGAGGCGGCCGTCTACATGGTGCAGGCGTGCGTGGACGGGCAGGACAGCGGCATCCTGCTGGGCAACATGGGCATCCTCAAGGCGCTCGTCTTTGTGGCCGGCCTCATCCTCGGCCTGCAGAGCTTCTTCTTCGCCGAGGGCCAGATCGACTACCGCGTGGAGACGGCGTTTGCGGGCGCGCTGCGCAACCTCGCCTTCCTGGGCGTGCTCAGCCCCCAGGCCGCCCACTACTCGGAGATCCTGCGGCTGCTGCAGCGCGCCATTGCCAAGCAGCGCGACCAGCACGCGCTCTCGCGCCGGCGCAGCCGCTACGTCAGCCGGCTGCACACAGCGGTGCCCCAGCCACAGGGCCAGCACGGTCACCGAAACCGCCACCACCACCGGGCAGAAGTCAAGGTGCCGCCGAGCCCGCGGACGGTCGTGCCGGCGACGCCCAGCAAGGAGGATGTGGCTGCCGCAGGCACGGCAACTGCCGCCGTCACCAGCAACAACGCCAGCAACACAGCCGGCGGCACCCAGCCGTGGCCGTCCTCGTCCCCCGTCGCCACCCTGGACCACGGCCAGGGCCTGCCGTGGCATCTGCCCGGCACCGGCGACGACATGCTCTTCAACTGGGACAACTTTGACCTGTCGCTGTGGGACGACTTTCTGCTGCCGGGGCCGAGCAGCAAATCGACGCCTTCTCTGTAGTTTATTTTTTTTTTCTTTTTTTCTGTTCTTCTTTTCTCGGCGTCATGATCGGAGGATACGATAGTTAAGAGCTGTGATACCAGAACACGTTGCTACCGAATCTCGTTGAGTCGGACCAAAGCCGGAGTGACCCGTTGATAAGACGTTTTCCGCTGCTCGTACGAGCAGGATGGCTAGGAGATACAGAAGCGGCGGCAAGCGCACTTGACTGGTGGTGCTGGCCGCACCGCTGAGACCGCTAACCGCCCGCTGGCCGCTAACCGCTAACCGCTGGCCGCTGGCCGCTGACTGCTAAGGCCGCTAACCACAGACCGCTAACCACAGACCGCTAACCACTGCGCAACCGCTCTGCCGTCTCCCACCCCTACCACGTCGTCTCCAGCCCGTGCACGCCCGTGGGCCGGTCGGCCAGCGTGGTCAGGCGCACGCCGTGGCGCAGGCCCTCCTGCGGGTTGTGCACGTCGTAGTCGGAGATGGCCGTGTGGGCGGTGATGCGGTTGTCCCAGAGGGCGACGGTGCCGGGCGCCCAGCGGATGCGGACCTGGAAGTCCTGGCCTTGGATGATGTGCTGGGTGTTAGTGTTAGCAGATACTCGTAAACTTAAAGACAACGACGGCGCAGGCCCACCCGAAACAACAGCTGCAGCAGCGCGTCCGACTCCTCCCGCTTCAGCCCGATGATGCGCTTGGTGAAGCCCGGGTTGACAAAGAGGGCCTTTTGGCCCGTGACTGGGTGGATGCGCACAATCGGGTGCTCCGACGCCACCGGCTCGCGCCGCACAAACTTGCCGTCGCGCCGTGCGTTCTCCGCCTGCGGAAACCCGCTGTGCTCGGCGCGCAGGCCCTCGAGCAGCGTGCGGATGGGCGGCGAGAGGCGGGCGTAGGCGGCCGTCTGCGAGGCCCAGGCGGTGTCGCCGCCGGTGGGCGGCACGCTGAGGAGGGCCAGCAGGGTGATGCCGGGCGGCTGGTGCTCGTAGGAGACGTCCGAGTGGTAGCCGGTCGACGAGAGGCGGTTCTCGTGAAAGCGGGCGCGGTACTCGTTGTCGGGGCCGAGGTAGATGTTGTGGAACTCGAGGTGGTCTTTTACGTGGGCGCCGACGGGCTGTCTGTTAGGAGGGAGACAAATGTGTGGAGAGTGGTGGCAGCTCACATGGATGTGCAGCGGCCCAAAGTACCGCGCAAAGGCTTTCTGCTTCTCGACGCCCACGTCCTTGAAATCCTGGTCGCGGAAGACGACGACGCCGCGCTCCGCAATCAGCAGCGCCAGCTCGTCCTTTTGCAGGTCGCTGAGCTGCGACAGCTGCAGGCCGCGGATCTCGGTGCCGATGGGCGGCGTCAGCGTCGTCACCTCGATGCCGGGGCTGCCCAGCAGGTTGGGCTTGGCCTTGTTGGCCACCAGGCCGCGGTCGTTGAACTCGAACGGCTGGAGCGGGGGGAAATGCGTCTTCTCGTCGTAGACGGGGAGGTAGTCGGTGTACTTGTACTGGGCAGTTAGCTGCTGAAGAAATGGAGCACCTGTGGCAGAGTCTACCTTGTCGTGCAGCTTCTCGTCGTAGGCGGTCGTGAGCTTGAGGGTCGGCTCCTCGTGGGAGACGACGGTGGTTGTGGAAGTCATGGTGGTCTGGAGTAGTAGAATTCAACCACAAAAAGAAGAGAAGAAAAACACCATGCGAGAGACGCTCTTTAATACAAACGGCGCTTCCATTTCACCATGAGACACCACACAGCATTGTGCCATATCCTGCATTCTCACATCATAGAGATGCATTACAAATGCAGCCACCCCGAGTAGACTGCTGACTGCACCAGCCTTCCCCAGCTGGACTCGGAAAATCGGACGGACGTGATTGCTCAAGCTCGATTCACCATGGTGCAAAGAAATGACGAAAATGGCGACTCGGCTCGAGGCAGTCTATTCTGCAGCAGGCCATGCCGTCTGTCTGCCACGCCTTCACCTTGCACACCATCTTTGCGGATGGACACTCCCGTGTCTCGTCGGCATGCCCACCCCGGCCGGCAGACCCCACATGCGGGCCGTCAGCGGCACCGTGGCAAGTCTGCTCCGAAAGTCGGTGCAGAACGGGCGCCGTGTCCCCACCAATAGCCGCGAGTAGATGCTAATACAAATTAAGCACTGTGATTGGCCAATTCCAGACGGCTGCACCGCACCAGCGATAAGCCACTGAGCTGGTGCGCTTCCCGCCGGTGCGCTTCCCGCCATTCACCTGTCGGGAAGCGCACAGCGTCGGGCAGTGCACCACAGGGATAACGGATCTCGGAAGCACTGGCACGGACGCGGCGACGCTTCGGATGCGGATGGAGACCGGAAGAGACGACTATGGAGGATAGATAAAGGCAGTGTGTCGTCTTTGGTCTGTTTGTCTTTTTCCAGTCAATTTCTCTTCACAGCTCTTGACAACCCTTCACTCTTCACTGCTACCACAACCGCTCTACACAGCTCGCTCTACACAACCGCTCTACACAACACTACCATGGGCTCAGAAGGCAGCTGGCGTCCGCTGAGCGTGGGCGTGGTGGGCGGCGGCATCGGCGGGCTGAGCGTGGCGGTGGCGCTGCGGCGGGCGGGTCACAGCGTGACGATCTACGAGCGCAACGACTTTGCCGGCGAGGTGGGCGCGTCGATTTCGTGCGCGGCCAACGGCACGCGCTGGCTGCACGAGTGGGACGTGGACGTGGCCAAGGGCGACCCGGTGGTGCTGCGCAAGCTGATCAACCGCGACTGGTACACGGGCGAGCCGGTGAGCGTCTACGACCTGGGCGACTACGAGGAGCGCTGGGGCCACGTCTACAACATGTTCCACCGCGTCTACATGCACACGATGCTCAAGGACACGGCCCTGCAGGCCGAGGGGGCCGGCACGCCCGTCAAGCTCGAGGTGAACCACGCCTGCACGGCCATCGACCTGGCAACCGGCACCATTACTTTCGAAAACGGCGTCACCGCCACGCACGACCTCGTCATTGGCGCCGACGGCGTCGGCTCGGCCGTGCGCGGCCTCGTCGGCATCCACCCGGAGCGCAAGCCCTCTGACCAGGCCTGTCTGCACGCCAACGTGTCGACGGAGCAGGCCGTCCAGCTGGGGCTCGTCGACTACTCGCAGGACTCGGCCATTGAGTACTGGGGCGGCCAGGAGGGCAAGTGGGACAAGATTGTGCTGTCACCCTGCAACGGCGGCAAGCTGCTGTCGTACTACTGCTTCTTTCCCCGCGCCGTTGGCGACTACACCACGCACGGCTGGGGCGGCGACGACGTGCCCGTCGAGGAGCTGCTGGCCTACTACCCCAACCTGGACAAGCAGGTCAAGGACCACCTGAAGATTGGCGTCGAGGTGCGGCCGTGGCGGCTGTGGGTGCAGTAGGTTCCCGGTTACCTTTTTGACTCTTCTCTAGATAGTGCTGACCTCTCCTCCTCCCCCCAGCCAACCCTACCCCTACCTCCACAAGAGCATGGTCGCCCTCCTCGGCGACGCCGGCCACCCTATGATGCCCCACCAGAGCCAGGGCGCCTGCATGGCCATTGAGGACGCCGCCGCCCTCGGCCTGCTCTTCAGCAAAAAGTACTTTCACGGCGACGTCCAGGAGAGCCTGGCTGCCTACACGGCCGTGCGCCTGCCGCGGGCGTCGCGCGTCCAGGCCGCCTCGGCCCGTGCGGCCTACAACATCAACGAGAGAATGGGTGAGCACAGGGAAGAGCGACCCTACGAACCTACAGCGCTGACCAACAGGCTTCTCCGAGAACAAGGACACCAAGACCTACAAGGTGGCCGACGAGAAAGACAAGCTGACGATTGAGGAGATGAACGGGTGAGTGGTCATCGATCTGTGTGTGTGTCCTTCCCCGCTAACCATTCAGCTACGACATGTACATGGACGTCGAGGAGAAGCTGGCCGCCATCCGCGGCACCGAGTTCACCAAGAAGTTCTGGCACGGCCTGCCCATCGGCCTGAAGCTGCCGAGCGGCGTGACCATTGGGGAGAACTGATGTGTTCGGGGTAGATGACAGATGGGTAGAGGTAGAGCGATATTTAGATAGAATGTACTGAATTTACGAAATGAACCTGAGATGTCTGCCCATCAAATCTGACCCGTCTCGAACGGTCAACTGTCTGCCCATCAAATCTTGGCCTGTCTCGGAACGACCGTGGTCCGGATCTCGGCCACGACGGCCGCGGTGACGTCGGCCGTGCTGGCCTGGCCGCCGAGGTCGGGGGTGACGACGCCGGCGGCGCAGACGTTTTCGACGCAGCGCATGAGCTGGGCGGCGGCCTCGGGCTGGCCGAGCCACGAGAGCATCTCGGCGGCGGTCCAAAAGGTGGCGACGGGGTTGGCGATGCCGCGGCCGGCAATGTCAAAGGCGGAGCCGTGGATGGGCTCAAACATGGACGGGTTGGCGCGCGTGGGGTCGAGATTGCTAGTAGGGGCGATGCCGATGGAGCCGGCGAGAGCAGCGGCGAGGTCGGAGAGGATGTCGGCGTGCTGGGATTGGTGTTAGGGACAGAGCAACAGAAGGACAAAAGGGGCTCACCAAGTTCGTCGCCACTATCGTGTCCAGCGTCTCCGGCTTGAGCACCATGCGCGTCGTCATGGCGTCGACCAGCATCTTGTCCACGGTCACGTCCGGGAACTCGGCCGCCACCGCCGCCGCCACCTCGTCCCACAGCACCATGCCGTTGCGCTGCGCGTTGCTCTTGGTCACCACCGTCAGGTGCTTGCGCGGCCGCCGCTGCGCCGTCTCAAACGCAAACCGCAGCAGCCGCTCCACCCCGTGCCGCGTAAAAATCGCCACCTCCGTCGCCACCTCCCACGGCTGCCCCCGGTGCGACCTCCCCCCCTGGCCCGCGTACTCGCCCTCGCTGTTCTCCCGCACAATCACCCAGTCCAGGTCCCCCGCCGCGCAGTTCCGCAGCGGCGACTGCGTGCCCCGCAGGATCCGCGTCGGCCGCACGTTGGCGTACTGCTGGAACGGCTGGCAGATGGCCAGCCGCAAGCCCCAGAGCGAGATGTGGTCCGGCACGTCCTCGGCGCCCACCGCCCCAAACAGGATCGCGTCGTGCTGCCGCAGCTGCTCCAGGCCCCCCTCGGGAATGTACCGCCCCGTCTGCTTGTACGTGGCCGAGCTCCAGTCGTAGTCGGTAAACGTCAGCGCAAACGTCTGCGACGCTGCGGCCAGCGCCTTGAGCACCTCCACCCCGGCCGCCACCACCTCCGGCCCGATGCCGTCTGCGCCAATCACCGCGATGCTGTACGTCTTCACAGTCGACATGGTTTTTGTTGAGAAAGAGTGTCGAAAGAGAGTCAAAAACGGTCGTCGGCCATCGGCCGTGGATCAGTTCACCTTCTCCGAATGCGGTGTGCATTTCTGTGGGGCTTTTAGCCACCCCCATGCCCGCCCGCATGATGGCATATCCGGATGAATGGTGTTATTGCCTCAAGTGGAAAATGTGTTTGGGACATGGATGCACGCAGATTGCGGGTAGTCCCGCTGGCCAAGAACGCCTCTGCTCAAACAAGCTTTGAGAATGACGAGCTATTTTCCAGCTAATGTAAATACAACCAGAGAGCAACACATAAAGAGCTAGCGTTTGCAAATCGGTCACTGCTGCCAGAATACAAATAACTGCTACCAGAATAAAAAGGTGTGAAGAAAAGGTGTAGAAGAAAAGGTGAAGAAAAGGTGTAAAAAGTGTGTAGAAGAAAAGATCCAATTTGGCACGAATGCTCCCTCAGCGGCACGGAAAGTAGATGCTGGCCACCGTCATGTCCAGCGACCCCGTGCCGTAGTCCGACAAGATCCACCCCTTGTTGTACGTGACGCCGTTGTACGAGACATCGCACGGCCGGCCCAGCGTGTGGGGAGTAAAGTACACCGGGTGCGGCAGCCCTTCGATGAGGTTTTTATACAAGTCGATGGTGTATTTGACGTCCCACTTCAGCTGCGTGTCAATGGGCGTCGTGCCAATCCATTGGCCTGTCGGGTTAGCAGACATGAAAAAGGAAAAAGAAGAAGAAGAAAACCTACAAGTGCTGTCCCAGAGCACGGCTTGCACCGTGTTCGGCTTGTACTTGTAGTCCTGGTAAAAGGCCACGCCGCACATGCCCTTGGCCTGCGGCTTGCAGTTCGGGTCGGGACCCAAGTTGCTCTGGGCCATGGCGGCCGCAGCGAACAAGAGGGCGGAAATGGCCTTGCTAACGGAGAACATGATGAATGTTGAGTGTTGTGTTGAGTGTTGAGTGTTAAGTAGTGGAGTGCTGAGCAGACTGCTAAATGTTGCAGAAGAACAAAGGCCAGACGTGCTGGGCGTCGTGAATTTATGTTGGAACAGAAACCAGTCCTTGTTCTCATCGGCCAGCCACCAATTTCCGCTCTGAATCCCTAGTCCGCCTCTTCTGCAGTCTGTGTCGCCGGCTGACATCCGAGCGACCCGCTGCCGGGGCACAGGCGGCATTCATATACGGTTATATATGGTTATATGGGGTTCATAGCCTCACAAACGGTGATACAACTCCCATTTTGACCCCTTTCTGTTCGACAGCAGTAATACGGCTCCTATTTCAACCCCTTTCCACGAATGGCTTACTGAGCTACGGTTGGTCCTGGCGGAAGCCTGCAGATCGACATTTCGGTTGTTTCAAGCATATAGGTCGGGCTGGCAGGATCAAACCAGTATATTCTTCATTACGGGAGTAAGATTCTTTCAGGCGGGGATTCAAAACGGGTGTACAAAGCAAGATAAAAATAAAATCAAAAAAAATCAAAATAGCCACGCTATACATTGTCCTCAATCTGTACGAGTAATACGGCCATCTACTCGGGCTTCTGCGCCCAGACGACACGCTGGCGGTAAAAGGCGTGGTGCTTGCCGTCGCGTAGCTCGCGGCGCACCTGCGCGCTGTAGATGGTGACCTCGCGCTGGCCCCAGCCGGCCACCAGCTTGGCCATGAAGCTGACGTAGCCCTCGACGTCGCGCTCGAGCGCGTACTGCGCAAACTGCCCGAGCGTCTTGAGCCGCGGGTCGCGCGGCCAGCTGCCAATGGGCACGATCAGGTCCCACTGCTGGACGTTGCCGAAGCCGGCCGCCTCGATGCCCTTTTTCTGCAGCTCGTCGTCGATGATGCGGAACGTGCGGCCCAACTTGTCGCCGCCCTCGATATAAAACTTGCCCCACTCGTTGAGCGCGCTCTTGTCGTCCACGGTGCCGTCGCTGCTCTCAATGTTGGGCGACGCCTCGTAGCTCTCGATCCAGCCCCCCGGCTTCAGCGTCCGGTACGCCTCCCGGTACAGCCAGTCCCAGTCCGGGATCGACCCGTACAGGTAGCGCATGTGCACATAGTCAAACGTCTCGTCCCGGAACGTCCACGTCTGCGTGCAGTCTTCGATCTCGCTGGGGGGGTCAGAAGAGCATCACAGGAAACAGGTGAAGGAATGACCCACAACTTGACATTGGGAGGCACCCAGATCGGCTGAATGGGTGACACATCCGTTCCGATCACCTCGGTGTCGGGGTTCTCGTCGGCAAAGTCTCTGCAAAGGTTAGCAAGTCGTGAAACACGAGACCAGACGACGCGCCGGGAATATCTTACATCGCCCACATGCCAGTCCCAGTTCCCACGTCCAAGACTTTCTACCAGGGGTCAGCAATGCCCGCATTACAAGGTTTATCCTGCACTGACAGCGATGCCTTTCTTGAGAGGGGCAAAATGCAGCTTGTTCTCCATGCTGAGAAGAAGCAGATGGTGGCTTGGCGTGTCAGCAATCTGTCTGTGTGCTCAGAGGGCCGTCGATCTTACTTCATATCCATGGACTCGTTCTGCTGCTCGTCATTGGACGCCCTGCTGCCAGTTAGCCATACATACTGCCGTCGTCGCTCGGCCCTGGGACGCACCAGTACTGGACGTCGCCTTGCTCGGCATGGTACGTCCGGCCATTGATCTCGCGGTAGCGCAGGATGCTCGACGAGATGGACGCCGTCGAGCTGAACTCGTCGCTGATGGAGTAGGCCGAGTCGTTGTCGTCGTCCTGCTCGTGCTGGAGGATGGCCCCTGTCAGCTGGGCGCTTGCCTACATACAAATCGATCAAGCGCGAGCTCGACAAACCTCTGCTGCTTGCTCTTCCCAGTGATGGACGGGGAGAAAGGCCGTTCCCCCTTCAGTGGGAGGCGGTGATTTCGGAGGCGATTTCGAGGGTGACTTCGGGGGCGTCTTAGGACTGGCCGCTGCAGGCGCCTCTGTTGCAGCAGCAGACGGTTCCGTCGCTGCTGGTGTCACCTCGGCAGCCTCTTCCGCGTGGGTGGGAGTCTCTCCCGCCATATCGAATCTCACTTGTCACCCGCAGTCAAAGGGGGACGGGATGGTTTCAAGGGAGGACCAGGAGGGATGATCCCCGCGCAGGCGGGATGAAGAACTCGCTATGTATGCGCTGGTGGGCTGATAGCATGGCTACTGGTGGCTATTGGTGGCCACTGTGGGGAGGGGGGGAATTGGCTGATACCTAACGACCCAATGGAAGACCGGTCACCGGCTTCTTACCCGCTGCTTTGATTCCACCTGTGACGGTGACCTGTTTTCCCAGCGCAATCGCATCCTGTTTTCTACGCGTATTGCACGTAATGCGACGGTGGGGTGGCAGGATTACAGCGTGCTGCAGGGCATTGCCAATAGCAGCTGGCGATTTGGCCCCGCCCGGCCTTGGCGACTCAACTGGGTCCAAGGACCGGAAGACTGTCCGGTAGCGCAAGCTTGCGTTCTGAATGGATGAGGCCACCGACGGTTGAGCTGCTCGTCGTGGAAAAGTCTGCAGCTCTGGTTGCTGGCCCTGGACCCTGGACCTGGTACTGTTGGACACTGCTTATTTCTTCTCTCTGGAATGCTGGATGAAAACTGGGCCGCTGGTTATTTGTTTCCTTTGTGAAAAATGGGCCAATATCTCTGTAGCCACCTGCTAATCCGTGCCCCGCCTGGGGAAGGAGACCACACACTATTTGTAGGGGGTTAGGGTTAGGTTGGATCAGGCATCCATATTTGATGTTATCCAACCCGAAATTTAACCTCATTGCCCGTTGCTCACATGTGCGTAGAGTAACGTCAAGGGATTGCTTGCTGATGATTACCACCATGCATGTCGGGATGATGTGCTTTATTGGTGCTTTCTTCGTCCGACCTGGACGCTGAACTGAGCTGGGCGACTTCTGGAACAAAGGCCGTCCATGCTGGGTTAGAAAGCAAAAATCCGTACATGTCAACGGAGTCTTGGCAAAAGCTCGCCAAAGTGTCGGCAGCCACGCAGGCGACGACGCAGATTAAAAAGGCAGAAAGCAAGCAGGACGACCTTAGAGGACGTACGTAAAGTGGCATAAAATAGAGAAGACTTGCCGGTGGGATAATGACGCTAGGAAGAAGAGAGAGAGAAAAAAAAGGCGTCAGCGGATAGACGTAATTCATGGCCTAGAGGGTAGCCATTCCGACGACCGAATATGAAAGGGGCGCGGTCATGTCTATTAGAAAACTCTCTCATGAACAAGAGAATAATAGAAAGAACAATAACGTAGTTGATAAGCGAGCGGAACACACAAGCGAGCGGAACACGTCCTATACAAATGTCTACCTTCCACCTTTAACATAACATTTCTCTACAACAAACAATGGCACCAACTACAAAAGAAAGTCAATTACTCTTAGCTATCCAAGCTCTCCAAAATACTAGAAATCTAAGTCTCCGAGCCGCAGCTAAACTCTACGACGTCCCATTAGCAACCTTGAGTTACAGAATGAACGGCCGACGCGTTCGACAAGACACCCGCGCCAACTCTTTAAAATTAAAAGAGCTGGAAGAGAAGGCTCTTCTCTAATACATTCTCGACTTGGATGCGCGAGGATTTCCGCCTAGGTTGGCGGACGTGGAAGATATGGCCAATGTTTTGCTGGCAGAGCGCGACGCAGGACGCGTCGGAAAGCGTTGGGCAAGCAACTTTGTCAAGCGACAACCAGACCTCCGGACGCATTTTAATCGTCCTTACGACTACCAGAGGGTCCTCTGTGAAGATCCAGAAAAAATAAACGCGTGGTTTGCACTTGTGCAGAATTTACGCGCCAAGTACGGCATTGTCGACGCGGATCTGTACAACTTTGACGAGACCGGCTTTGCAATCGGCATCATCACCCCGTCTATGGTAGTGACGCGCGCCGAACGACGTGGGAAAGCAAAGACAGTTCAACCAGGAAACCGAGAATGGGCCACGGTTATCCAAGGCGTGAATGCAGACGGCTGGTGTGTCCCGCCATATGTTGTGGTAAAGGGAGCCGTCCACCTTTTTGACTGGTACACAGAGTGTGACCTTCCGAACGATTGGGTGATTAAACCTACCAGCAATGGATGGACCGACAACGAGACAGGCTTGGACTGGATTCGGCATTTTCATCGACATACAACTCATCGCAGAGTTGGCCGATATCGAATGTTAGTGATCGACGGCCACGAGAGTCATTTATTAGCCGAGTTTAACCGGTTTTGCCAAGATCAAGACATTATACCGGTGTCTATGCCTCTGCACTCGTCACATCTACTTCAGCCCCTCGACGTCGGATGCTTTGGTCCATTGAAACGGGCGTACAGTCGTGAAATCGAAGGGTTAATGAAGTCTTACATTAACCACGTGACCAAGGTGGAATTTTTTATTGCCTTCCAAGCTGCCTTTCGTGCCGTTTTCACACAAGAAAATGTTAAGGCTGGATTTAAAGGAGTTGGATTAGTGCCATTGAGTTCAGAGACCGTCTTATTAAAGCTGGATGTGAAGTTGCGGACACTAACACCTCCAGGCTCTCGTCCAACAAGCGCCAACCCTTGGGTCTCCTAAACACTACACAACCCAACAGAGGCAGTCTCACAGTCTGAATTTATTAAAAGCCGTATTGCCGGTCACCAAGGCAGCTCTCCAACCCCAATTTTTAGTGCTGTTGACCAAATTGCAAAGAGTGCGCAGGCAATGATGCACTCATACGCCTTGTTGGCAGCCGAGGTTCGAGCACTTCAACAGGCTAACGCGGCACTAAGCAAACGCCGGAGAGCCAAAAAGGCACGCGTACGACTTGGAGGATCTCTTACAGTTCAAGAAGGACATGATTTACTAGATGAAAAGGTCGTGGAGGAGCAAATCCAGCAAGAAATGCAGGCGAGGGGTGGTCGGCAAAGGAGGGCCGAGCCAGGCGGACGGCGCTGTGGCACATGCGGTGAGAGAGGACACAATGCGCGCACTTGCCAGAAGGAAGTAGAAATGTCTAATGTATACAGTTCTGAGTAATTTTAATTGATTTTACTTGTTGTGGTTGCGTAACGGCTCTTTTTGTTGTGAAGGTTATGGAAAGTGCGCCACTCGCTTGTCTGCGCCACTCGCTTATCAACTACGTTAACACTATTGGAATTTTTGTGCTAGTCCATTTTCACTTTTCGGGCAAAATAACCCATACGGCACTGCCTGAAGTCCCGGACTGAGAAAACTGAATTAGGGCCTTAAACCAATCTGACCAGCATATGTAGGCTTTCTGAAGTTGCTCTTCGCCTTCCTTTATGCAAGGACGGAACTACGATGCCAAGTGGCTCAAATGGTTAGCTCTCCCCGCCCTCCTAACTTTTTTTTTTAAAAAGTCGCCCCACCTTTTTGGACATTACGGTCCGTGCCCTGATGTTGCCTAGCTCGTTCCAGAGAGCTTCCGCATCCTGAATGCCCAACTCTCTCTTATCTCAAATATCTCAAAACAAAGCTGATGACGTTTTGTTGAAATACCCCTTATTTGCTCTTCCTTCGAGTCTGTCCGGTCATGGCATACGTTCCACCTTACAGGTCTCTGTGGACACGCTTCCAAGACAAACTCACTGAACTGAGCAACCTGGTCGCTTTTGGCCCTTCAACAGACCCAAACAAGGTAGCGCCACCGATGGCGCAGTACGACGCTCCCAAAGAGTGGCCGTCTTGGTGCCATTCTTCTCAAGGCCCTTTTTTGGTCAAAACGAACCTACTCAGCAGACTACCACACATCACCAAGGACGGGCCGGGCAAAGCCATCTTTGATCAGATTACCGACTTCCGTCTCCAGCGCATATCGCATTACAAGTGCAATGTTGACTGGAACCATGAGTTCATTCTGGCAGAACTTCACCACGGCGCAAACGACGTCCAGCTTCAAATGATCTGGGAGCGTGATCTTCCTTTGCTAGGGGGGAAGCCCGACAGCAAACGCGAACAGAAGATCAAGTCTGGCTTCGCAAAGGAGTCGATTGACAGGATCACGTATATATCCCAAGAGGACTTTGATTCCTTTGTAAAAATGAAGGATGCTTATTGTCTGAGGTATGTCTCTTTTCCCCCCTTTTTTTTCCGTTCTTCCCTTTATCTTTTTTATACAAACGTCTTATCGTACCCTACTCCTAGAACCGCAGACTTCCCCTCCCCGCAGCCCGACATTCTTCAAGTCTTCTGTGTCCTTGAGACGCACAGCCTCTCATTCCCGCTCTACCACGTCTATTCGACAATGTGTTATTGGTATGCCGATTCCACCTTTGAGGTCCTCCTCGACATTGGCAAAGCACAACAACAGATTTGCCAAAAACATGGCAAGAAGGGTGTTTTTCGGTACAAGAAGATCGACTTCATCGCATACACTGGGATGACGCGAGAAGCATTGAAGCAGGCCGGCATTCTTGAGAATGGCGACGACGAAACAGGCCGGTATCAAGAGGAACTGGTCGAGATGCAAGCGGGTTTTATGGCTACATACGGAAGCAAGCCGACAAAGAATGACGACGACGCAGAACAGGAACTGACAAAAGCCGAGCTGGAATCAATTCAACAGCACGGCTGGAACGTTGCCCATTTTTTAAGCCTGGTCCAAAATATGCCATCCCACCAAACGCTGCTGGACAAAAGCCTTGCTCGAGCTGATGAAGTTCGCGCACAACTGCAAACGGTCTGTTTGAAACAAGTGTTTTCTGCTTATATACGTTTTATACTGACATTTTGCTTAGATCCAAGATGGCCGAGAGAAAAAGGATGCCAAGGCCAGACGCGAGGCTGAAGCTGTGCAGTGTGCGGAAAGGGAGCAAGCTGTCAAAGAAAATGAGGATATGTGGAAAGGTACGTTGGCATACGAATCATGTTCAAGAATTTAATATACTGACCCTAAACAGCGAAAATGGCAAAGGAACGAGAACGCACGGAATCTATAAAAAAGCGAGCAGAACGTGCAGAGCAGCGGGCAGACCAGGCAGAGCAGCGGGCAAATCAGGCAGAGCGGCGGGCAGACCAGGCAGAGCGGCGGGCAGACCAGGCAGAGGAGAGGATCAGACAACTGGAAATGAATCTAGCACGTCTGCAATAAACAGACCATAAACAGTAGTGGTGGTTTCTAAAAGTATAAATACAAATCTTGGCTAATAAGACTGCTGTAATGTAAGATAACCGGATCTATAAGAGAATGTGTAAGAAAATAGAAACTGTTTTGTCTTGCTTTGTTTCCACGGCGCTGCTAAAAGTAAGAAAACGAGGTAAGATACCGCCATACATAGTCCCAAGAGCAACATTCAGGTCATGTTCATCTTTAGAATAAAGGGACGATTGCCATGCTGGATCACTTTTGCGAGATCAAATCGCTTTACTTGTTGGACAACAGCAGTTGGCAGCGAAACTAGTGAGCGAAAGGTGGTTCGTTTTGTATTTATATTAGCTACAGGTCAAATTGGCTCTAGTTCCATTTTCTTATCCTATCTTTAATTTACACGACTTTGAAGCCCGTAAACCCAGATACTACCAGTTTTTCTTCGTCTGTTCGGAGAAGCGTTTTGTTAGCTTTGGCCACCTCCGTCTCGTGCTTAATGATTCGTTCGTTCTCGCAGAAGAACAGTTTAGTTGGCTTGTACTCATTCTCGGCCTCCTTGTTTGTCATCCTCCTTAAATGCCTTAGTAAAGCGCCAAGCTAAAATATATGCCATTCTGTCTTTAACAAACCGCTTCTGTATTTTTAATCTTGACACTCCGTAACAAAATGGACCAGTGCGCTCTTCTTTCTCAGAGGTCCTTCATGTTGGGCGTCGGCTCATATGGCATCGTCTTTGCTGTCAGCCGCGCTGTCGTCGTCAAGGTGTCGAGAAGGGCGAGCGGCTGCGACGAAGAGTTTGCCAACGAGCAAGAGGTCTACCGGGTCCTCAGCCGCAACAAGAGCCCGCACATTCTGCCCTATTTTGCCTTGGTCCCGTTTCGCGAGGGTCGTGGTGGCCGCGACAATGGTGATGAGGAGGATGGCAGTCCGGAGTGGTATCATTTCGAGGGCGAAAGCAAAGAGTACCTGGAGGAGCAGGAGCGGGAATGTACGGCATGGGCAGCGGGCGGTGGGCTGGACACTCTTCCCACGTCATTCAAGACAATAATCTGGCTACGGACCTGAATTCCTTATGCTCCGACTGCTTCTCACTCGGGATGTTTTGTTTCTCTTATCACAACCGTGAACAGTAAGGCGAATTACTATTTTTATTTGGTTATTGTGGGTAGATTAGTAGGACTAGGCTCTCGGTTCAGTAAGGTCGCTGGCACGCCATCGCGAGGCTCGCCACGTGACCTCTGAATAGGGGGTGAAATCCCTGTATAAAGTGGCTACGTGGCCCCTGGCAGAGATTTCAACCCTCAAGAACAAGAACGAGACTGACCAAATTGACCATTGTACCTGTAGGACACTCACCTACGGCTGTACAGGGCCAGCGGTGTCTCAAAACTACTTTATTGGATTGCAATCCCCTACTTTTGACTGCAGTGAACCGACAGTTATGCTAAATCGTATGCTTTTGGGAGCCTCTATAACCGGCGCCGCCTAGCAAGAATCATTGCCTGCCACTGGCTCAGACCATTTGGATCACACTAGTGGTAGACTACATTAAAAATTGTGCTCTTTCTCGAGCCAGGCCTGCAACCAGGACTAGTATCCGACCAGCTTTCCCTCCAGGGACGAGTAGGTGCCGGTCTCGCAGTACTGCCTCCAGTCGTCGAACAGAATCTCGAGCATGAGGTCGTAAAAGGCGGCGTCGTCGATGGCGTTGACAATGGTGGCGTTGCCGACCTTGTAGCCGGCGGTGGGGGCAAAGTCGGCGCCCCAGATGCGCAGGTTGCCGTAAAAGGGCGAGTAGAAGCTGGTGTCGACGGCGGCCTTGACGTCGGTGGTGGAGGTGACCATGTCCGGGAAGGCCATAAAGGCGGAGACGACCTCGTCCCAGAACGGCAGAATGTACTCGGTGTTGGCAGAGTTTTCGGTGTAGTTGCCGGTAAAGACAATGTCCTGCAGGGCGGCAAAGTAGGTGTTGTTGTTGATGACGTCGAGGCTGCCGGCCTTGGCAATGATGCGGTCGTAGAGCTCCTGGGACGGCACCAGGTAGTTGGTGACGTTGCCGCCAATGTACAGCTCCTTCCAGCCGGCCGTCAGCACGATCTGGGCGGCCTCGGGGTCCTGGATGAGGTTGATGTCGGTGTTGACGTCGACCTGGAAGGCGTCGCCGGTGGCCTGGGCAAATTGGGTGTCGACGTAGCCGCCCATGATGTAGAGGCCGGCGGCCTCCTCGGCCAGCTTGGGGTAGATGCTCAGGGCCTGGGCGACGGTGGTCATCATGCCGGCGGCCCAGATCATGACCGGGTCCGTGTCCTTGTGCGTCTTGACGGCGTCGATGAGGGCCAGCGCGCCCGGGTAGTCCGAGTAGCTAATGTCGCTAAAGTTGTACGAGTCCGCATACGACGCCGAGTAGGCGCCCTCCCAGACGGGGGCGCCAAAGAGGGTGGCGTGCAGCTGGAAGGTGTCGTTGGTCTGGATGATGGGCTGTTGGGCGCCCAGGTACAGCGGAATGCACGACGTCATGTTGTACGTGGTGAGAATGTCGTAGCCAGCACCGAGCGAGTCCACGCTGGAGGACGACCCAAAGGACATGGACAGGCCGAGGACCTCGTAGCCGCCGTAGATGGGGATCAGCAGCTGCAGCGCATTGAGGCCGTCATTGTCGATAAAGACCTTTTTGGCCGAGACGGCACTGATGCCGGCAAGGAGAGCGGACGTGATCTTCATCGTGAAGGGGAGAATGGACGACCGGACCGGAGGAGGGAAGAAGTTCCTGAAGAAGTTCCTGAAGAAGCTCCTGGGGAAGGGGAGGAGAGAGGGGAGAACCAGAGTGGCGGGTCAATTGCCATTGTGAGCACAGCTGGGTTCATATACGGTGGCCAATCGTCATAGCTCGCCAGTGCGGATCCTTATCGCTCGGTGAACCCCGGTACCCTTCTCAGCGATGGTGAGTCTGGGCGCACGCAAATGTCGTAGCTCGTAGCTGCTGCGGACAGCTGCCGTGGTTTAGTGTATCCACCAGATAACGAGATTCTGCAGGCAACGGACGAATAGAGAAGGTGGCAAGATAAGATAGAAGAAAAATAACGCGCAGAAACCCCCATTTTAGGCAACATGTCGAACAGCTAGAAGCTGCTCTGTGTGCTTGGCAAAAGCCCCCTCAGTTCTCGGCACGAACGCTTACGGCTTGGCGCCACAATCTGCCAGTCGATAGGCACGCCGCGGGACAGCCGCCTTTGTCCCAGGTGGACGAGCTCGTCCGCTGACTCGAGACTGTTTTGGCACTTTGGAGTTGATGGGGAAAGCCATGGCCCCGCTGAAGATTTTCCTGGGCGCATCCACCGTGGCACACGATGATGTTACCGTCCTGGCTGTCCGTTGGAAAACCCGATCAGACATTGTGACATGTTTATATGCAGTCAGACTACCGTTCCGGTCTGCATCTTGAGATAAAAATCTCACGGCATGACCCAAGAAATCACTCGCAGCTGGCTTCTGAAATCATGGTGTACAGTTAGGAATTGTTTACAACTGCTCTCCAACCACATTGCAGTCTAGCCACACCTGCTTCCTACGGCCTCCCCTATTGCACACGTCTGTGCAAAACGGCTCATGCAGTGCGGACTGGACGGAACGGCTCTTGACCACTACCGCGATGGCGGGGTTGACATATTCTATTTGTTCCAGCTTACTTCTAGAAGGACTAGCGATAGACGGCACGTCCGTTATCTCGACTGTGAGTAATTTAATGGGTTGCGCTGCAAGTGTCCAGGCCAGGCATGATTTTCGTCTGTAGTCCACCCCCCCACTCTGAAGAGCCCTGTGCTGGATGAGGAAAAAGGAGCCCGGATGGTACCATCAGTCAACAGCATTACTTAATGGTCCAGTCGCGGCCCATGATACTGGTCCTTGGCGTGCCAGAACCAGTTTCCGGCGGAAAACAGAGCGCAGACGCCAATGACGGCACAGGCGTAGTCTGGATCACTTGTCAGCTGTCGGAGGGATTCTCCTCTGTCAGAGATCGAAACAAACAAACTACGCCAGCAAACTCACTCATGTTGCCGGCCGTCACCGGCAGCACCGACGGCAGGTTGTAAAAGACCAGCGCCAGGATGCCCAGCGCGATGGTCAGGACGTTGGCCACGTAGCCGACGGCGCTGGGCAGGCGGAACGTGCCTGGCTGCCGCGGCAGCACCCGGTCGAGGGCGTCGTCCCGGCTGGACTGGAGGCGGTAGCCCAGCACGAGCGCAGCCGGAATGGCAAAGCTCAGCTGCTGCAGAATGAGGCCGGTGCCGAGCAGGGCGTTGAAGGCGGTGGTGGAGCCCAGGTAGACGCAGCCGAGCACGGCGATGCAGGCGCTGTTGGCCAGCAGGGCCCAGACGGGCACGCCGAGGCGCGGATGCAGGCGCCGCAGGAAGCGCGCGCAGACGAGGGCGTCGTCGCGGGCAAAGGACCAGGTCAGCCGGCTGGCCGTCTGCATGCAGCCGGCGACGGCAAAGCAGGCACAGGCCACGAGGACGATCAGAAACGCCGTGGACGCCGGGCGGGAGCGCAGGGCCTGGTCCCAGATCTCGAGGATGGGGAGGCTGTCCGTGTGAGCGAAGAGGAAGAAAAAAGAGGGGGGGAGAAGCCCTACGGAGAGGCAAGCACCGATTCAAAGTCGTGGTACGAGTAGGTCATGGCGACGGCAAACGCAAATGCAGTGACAAAGCCAATGACCACCGTCGATACGAGCGCCCACGGCACGGCGACAGACGGGTCGTTGCACTCCTCGGCCAGGTGGATGGCGCCGTCGAGCCCCGAGTAGATAAAGTTGGGGTTGACGAGGCCGGTGAGGAAGACGACGCCCCGGTTCGACCAGCCGGTCTCGTCGATAAAGGTGTTCCACACAAACGCGCTCGACTGCTTTGGATGGGACCGGGCCAGGCAGGTCACGGTGATGACGAAGAAGCCGACCAGGGAGAGGAGGACTGCGGCATGTTAATCTCTATTAGTGAATAATGAACCAGGAACACTGCGACCCACAGCCGACGTCGTAGATCCACACCATGCGCTTGGCCAGGAACAGATTGTACGCGGTGAAGAGGACGGTGGTGGCTTCGTAGATGACAAAGACCTGCCATCGCGTGGCCACATAGCCCGGGTTCCAGTACATGGCCAAGGCCGTGATCATCTGCGGCAGCGTGATGACACAGCCGGCGTTGGTCACGATCCACCCAAACAGGTTCAGCGAGCCGCAGCAGTAGCTCTGCGCTGTCAGTGTTCAACACAGAAAGGAACAGAAAGGAAGCCTTCTCTATCCAAACCCACCAGAACAGCACTGACGCGCTTGGGCGCCAGGATGCTCGTAAAGTGGTACTGCCCGCCCGCGGTCGGATAGACGGCCGCGATCTCAGCCATGCTGAGAGCACAGGAGCCGCTGAGGACGAAGATGAGCACGATGCCGTAGATCAGCGTCAGCGAGCCGCCCGAGGCGATGGAGACGGCCATGGTGGCGGCGGCGGCGGCCCAGCTGTTGCAGATGGTCCAGCCCACGGCGACAATGGCCAGGAAGCCCATGTCACGGGTGGCCTGGGGCTGGAGCCCGAGCCGGGCGAGGTCGAGATCCTGGACGTCGCCGGCCTGGGTGGAATCATCTGGGACCACCCAGTCAGCAAGAGGTTAGCAAACGAAAAGTGGGCGAATGGTCATACGTTTTTCAAGCCGACAGATGTCATTCTCTGCCAAGGACTTTCTCTCTGGCTGATCCGAAGCTTTGATTGACGTCGCCATTGGGGTTTCTGTGTCTTTGAGGTTGTATTGGATGTCGGAGCTTTGGGGTTGAGCAGGCCGTCTGAAGAACGAATGGGGCCATTATGACGAGACCGACTGCAGCGTCCATGTCTTATACTTGCGCAGGATCACCGCAGAGAGCCTTATCTCTGATGAGGATTTCAAAATACAACGGAATAAGAACCGAATTCCGATGACAGGAGTGATGATGTGCATCACTGTTGAGACCATATGGTAGAAGATCTTATCTTATCACAATTCTTTCCCAATTCGGCAGGAAAAGTGAGAAAAGAGGGAGTTGGGTTGGGGTTGACTAGCGACTTGACCGTGTGCGGGTCTGCAGGACGCTATTTCCAAGTTGGGCAAGAAAATAGAGAACCGAAAGGGGAAAGCAAAGTGAGAAGACAGTTGGACAACAGCAGAACGGCCACTTTAGGCTTGAGTCATGGACGTCCAGACGGTGTATATAAGACGAGGCAGAGTCTGTGTAGAGAGGAGAGAAGATAGAATCGACACCTTCTTGTTTGCTTAACTTGGTTATAAAACTTGTTCTTTTAACTTTGTCGCCTCATTTCTATTTTTTATTTCAACCAAACAACAACATGGCTTCCAACCCGCCTGGACACACAAGCCGCGAAGGCTTTCAGTGGACCAAGGAGGGGGGCCTACAGGCGGGCGTTCCTTCTCTGGGCGTGGTCAAGCCGGCGGTCTGCCTGCCGTCGACGGCGCAGCAGGAGACGTTTGACGTGATTGTCATTGGCGGCGGCTATGCCGGGCTGACGGCGGTGCGCGACCTGACGCTGTCGGGACACAAGGTGCTGCTTCTGGAGGCGCGCGACCGCATCGGCGGGCGGTCGTGGTCGTCCAACTTGGGGGGGTATCCGTACGAGATGGGGGGCACCTGGGTGCACTGGCACCAGCCGTTTGTGTGGCGCGAGCTGTTCCGCTACGGGCTGTCGTCGCAGATTGAGGTGTCGCCGGTCAAGGAGGGCGGGCTGAACAAGTGCCTCGTGAGCATGGAGACAAGGACGACGGAGATGGACCACGAGACGGAGGTGAGTTTGCGTTCTTTGCATTCTTTGCATTCCTCTGTTGTGCCTTCAAGGAAGTTCTTCTCTTTTTTTTAACATTGTTCCTCTGCAGGACCGCATCTCCGAGTCGGCCATCCGCAAGTTTGCCGACGTCGACGGCCAGCTGGCCCGCACCGTCATTCCGTTCCCGCACGATCCGCACCACAACCGTGAGGCGGTCGCGCGCTACGACCAGATGAGCCTGGCGGACCGCTTTGCCGAGGTGGCCGACGACATGACGCCGCTGGAGCGGCAGATGTTGGAGGCGTTCCTGGCCATTACGTGCGGCAGCCCGACGTGGGCGGAGGCGTCGTTTTTCGAGTTCCTGCGCTGGTGGGCGCTGCTCGACTACAGCTACAGCGGCTTCATCGAGCTGGGGCTCACGTACAAGTTCCGCCACGGCCAGTCCGACTTTGCGCGGCGCATCTTTGACGAGGCGCTGGCGTCGGGGCACCTGGCGTACGCGTTTGACAGCCCTGTCAGTAGGGTGGTCGACGGGGATTTCGTAGAGGTGACGACGACGACGACGACGGGAAGCACCTCTGGGGTCGCCGGCACTTTCCGCGGCCGCCGCGTCATCTGCACGGTGCCGCTCAACGTGCTGCACAAGGTCGCGTTTGTGCCGCCGCTGCCGCCGCTCAAGACGGAGGCGTCGCAGCAGGGCCACGTCAACCACGTGGTCAAGGTGCACGCGGAGCTGGCGCACCCCGAGCTGCGGTCGGTGGGCGCCTTTGCCTGGCCGCAGGGCCGGCTGACGTACGGCTTTGGCGACGGCACCACGCCCGCCGGCCACACGCACATGGTGGCCTTTGGCAGCGCGCACGCGGGCCGCCACCTGCAGCCGGAGGAGGTGGTCGACGAGACGCTGGCGGCCTGGCGCCACTTGCTCAAAAGGGACAACAATAACCTCGACATCCGCCGCGTCGTCTTCCACAACTGGCACAAGGACGAGTACGCCGAGGGCGCCTGGGAGTGGCTGCGCCCCCACGCCGCCACCCGCTACCTCGACGCCCTGCGCGCCCGCCACGGCAACGTGCTCTTTGGCAGCGCCGACTGGGCGCTCGGCTGGAGGGGGTTCATCGACGGGGCCATTGAGGACGGCGGCCGCGTGGCCAAGCAGGCGGCCGACGAGCTGCGCGCCGAGCGGAAGAGCAGTGCAGCAGACAGGAGCCGCATCTAGGTGTACACAAATAGTCTGTAGTTTGGATTTGTGGGGAACGAATTGCTTGTATCTTACTGTTATCAAGGTTAGATGCAAACAATTTCGAGCCAATAGATCGCCAGGCGCTATCTTCGATCTCGCATTACATAATCGTAGTTTGCAGAGGGGTTTCCTGCGGAGTCGACTGGCTCGAGAGTTGATTCCGTCTTCTCATTCCGGGCATATCTGCGCGATTCACAGTCACAATGGCGGACACGGACAAGAAGAAACGCAAGGGTGAGCTGCCGGCCAATTCGTCTACAGGATGGGAGTACGGGATGAGACCGCTAACAGGACGACCATTCTGTCGGCCAGGCTGCTACAACTGCATGAAGAGACGCATCGTCTGCGACCAGCAGGAGCCTCAATGCCAGAAATGCCAGACGAAGGGGCTGGCTTGTCCGGGATATGGCGTGCGATACCGCTTCGCCACACCCAAGGCGTCCCGGGGGTCTGCCATGGCGAGGCCTGAGCCAGCCAAACACAGCACAGCTCGAGTCACTGCTGGAGCACAGCGTCTGCCGCGCCGCCGTGGCCGGATAGAATGGGTGGACTGTTCTGCTGATCTGGGTGTGAATCTGGCACGATCTACAGGCACTGTCAGTGCTGCTGTCGAAGGGTCCTCGGTCGTGGACGGCCATGGGGACATTGTGGACGTCGAGGCAGATGTCTCGGAAGAGGGGACACAGAGTCAATTCGTCGAATCCCTGTCGCCATCCGAACTTTTGACGAGACAGCATCCGGGGGTGGCATCCTCTGCATGGAACGGCCTGCCACCACTGCTCGTATACGAAGACACCCACACGCGGAGTCTGCTTGCCCATTGTGAGTCATCCTGCATCCTGGGGCAGAAGACAGAAAAAAGACAGAAAAAGACAAGGGGGGGAATAAAAGCTCACCATCCAGTCGCCCGCCATGTCTCGCCTGTCATGCTCCTGTTCGACGACGAGTCCAACGGCTACCGCCGCCAGATCCTGCCCCTGGCCCATGCCGACCCCGTCGTGCGCCGCGCCGTCTGCGTCGCCGCCGCCTTCCACCTGTCCAGCCGCATGCCCGAGCTGCGCGGCCCCGCCGAGGCCGGCCGCCACGCCGTCATCCGCAAGCTGCGCGAGACGGCGCCGCAGACGACCGCCGCCATGGTGCGTGACGAGCGCGACTGGGCCGTACTGCTGCTGCTCGTCGTGGCCGACCTGGTCACCGGCCACGAGCACGTGCTCGTGCTGTATCGCATGCTGGCGCTGTTCATGGACGGCTGGGCCCAGCAGCAGGAGGAGGAGACCGGCGGCGTGCGGCCGAGCTCGGGCCTGGGGCAGTTTCTCTACTACCAGTCGCGGCTGTGGGTGCATTCAATCGGCAGGATATTTCTCCATGCTCTGGAAAAAGTGCTAACCTAACACCCCTAGCATCTCCTTCTTTGCCTACCCGGCCCTGGACGAGTCGGGCGCCGTTGCGTCGTTCACACGCGTCCGGCACGACCCGCTGGGCAGCTTCGAGCAGTATGCGCCGCGAAGAGAGGGCGGTGGTCCTGCTCACGGGGCTTCGCTTGAGCCGTCACAGGATGCCATATCCTCAGAGACCACAACAAAGCGTCGCAACCCCGTCTGGATCTTTGAGAACATCATGCGCTGCGCGCTGGAGGTCTACTTGAGGCGCGCCCGGTGTGACAGGGACGACGACAACGACGACTGTGAATACAGGACGGCGCAGGCCGCCCAGACCGCCCAGATTGCACAGCTGCGCCGCCTGTTTGAGCTCGTGGACCCCTCCGCACCAGGGGCACACTGCGTGGTATGGCCGGCCTTTGTCGGTGCGGCCGAGGCCGAGGACGAAGAGGACCGCCAGCTGTTTCTGGCGACGCTGCGCCGCATCGGCGACGTGACGGGCTACGGGAATGTGCGCCAGGGCCTGGCACTCCTGCCGCAGATCTGGGGGCGGCAGATCGGCCAGCGCTGGACAGCGGCTCTGCCTCAGCTTGGGACCCTAGTCATGTAGAATGGTCGATCTCGCCGTGAACAGCTTCAAGTGGACATGGATCGACACCTGCAGTATCGACAAGTCCAGCAGCTGGGACTGAGCGAAGCCATCAACTCATGGTACGCCCAGAGCGACATTGGCCATGCCTTGCTCGCCAATGTCGACGGCAGCCGGGTGCAAGAGCCCGCATAGAAAGGGATGGGGTCTTAGTGGCAAGTCTGCTATCACCAAGGCGCTGCTGGCGTACGCTTGTTTGGTCGACCATGTAAAGACCAGCAGCTGCCCACAACTCCTCGACGAGGACGTCCAGGCTGCAATATCCCCAATCAGATGGAACCGCCAACACTGTTAGGAAGTGCAGCACGTCCTTGCTGTGCGGCTCAACAAAAACACAAAACGTTGAAAAATCACAGCTTGGGTGCACAAGACGGTTCAGTGACTGATGACTGCACCTCTCCGCAGTCAACGTCACGACGAGCGGCAAGCTGACGGCTTCGGCGGCCTGAGACCGGACGGAGATGTTGGCTCCTGTGTGCCCATGTGCTGACACCTGTCAACAGCATTGCTCGGACGGGCAGACGGCCTTACCGCCTTACCGCTTCTCAATCTGGGCAAGTCTGTGAGAGCAGGACCTGACCTGCGATGGGCCGCCTCAGACATGCATCGCCACGGACAGGAATCCCTGGTGGTGACCACCGGCAACAGCAGCATCTGTCATGTCTCTCAACGTCTTGTCTCGGCGACTTTTTTTTGCGTCATCCGCTGGGGTCCACTAGACCGCAAGCTTGCCGATAGAGAGGTCTCTTCACACGTGGGAGCATGTCTGAGTTTTTTTGTCCGTGTTTTTGTCTCTGTGTGTCCAAGTCTTTTTTTTGCAGACAGAACAACAAAACCTGGATCCCTGACTCCGTGGATCGTGAATGATGGGTGATGTGATGAGCCGAGACAATGTGCCACTTGCGGCCGTGTCCGCAGCAAAAAGAAAAAAAAAAAACGGCAGGCGGCAATGCGGTGAGAGGGAGACAGAAAGCCGACGGGGATAGGGGTGGCAAGGCAGCATGCAAGACAGCAAGGAAAAATACACGCATGGGAAACACGGCAACACGGCCAGCGGCACAGAAAGCTGTCGACTCTTTTGTGGCACTATGATAACAACTTTCCATGGACGCACGGCAGTGAGCCTCAGTTTCAAGTTTGGTTTTTTTTAGTACCCCCCCTCTCTCCTCTCTCCCCCCCTCTCCCTGCTGACGCCTCCAGCTCCGAACCCCCCCCCACTCCACCCTCTTCTTCCATTCTTCAAGCAATGACGAGCTTGGCCACCTTGGCCACCTTGGCCACCTTGGCCTGCTTGGCCTACGGCAGGTGTGTCTTGGCGCAGGCGCCACTGCCAGCCTCCTCTGCAAACGCCCGGTATCTGAAAAAATGGGACGGGGTCGGCGGGGAAAACGGCACCAGGATGGTTGGCCAAAGAATAGTATCTCTAGCTACTGTCCGTCCTTGGCAGGTACTTTCTTTCCAGAAAATCTGGACAGTCTCGATGAAGCTGTGGGCAGTTTTCAAGTTTCTCCTGAGCAAACAACAAGGCCGTGTGGGCAAGAATGTGTGGACGGAATGGCGAACCCGTCACGTCAACGTTATCTTCGGGGGTAGACGGAAAAAATAGGATAGAGGGGAGTCCAGGGAGGGAAAAGGACGAGACAGGATCGAAAGGGAGGGTGGGTGGGAGACAGGACGGAAGAGACAGGACCAGACTAAAAAGCAAAGGCTTGCGTGCCGAGATTGATCGGCCCGGAGACGGCGGAAGTGTAGCTCGGGGGGGGTGACAAGAAAAAATGGGCACAAAAATGGGCACAAATAGCTCAGAAGCAAGAAAAGAAAAGAAAAGGGGGGCAAAAATAAGCATGAAAGCAAACTACTGCTCCATGGACGTACACAGAGGATTCCTGCATCTTCAGCATCCGCTCCTAGTCACTGAGGTTACATCTTTATGTGGACCCTTCCTCTTCCTCCTCTCCTCCTCCCCCCTTCCCCTCTCCTCAGAAGGAGGATGGCACGGTTCACAAGAGACATGGCCTGTTACCACCCAACGCATAATGATATCGGATTTGTGTCCTGGCGGTGAGATTCAGGAATCTTGGTTCTCCAGAGTTCATCGTAGATTCCCAGACGGGGCTCGGAGGAAAATCTGTCCAGATTCATCTTGCACAGGCTTCCTTTCAGGTCTTTGCGCCACTTTGGGGTCTGTGGGAAGGGGGAGAGGGGAGGAGAGTGGAGGGGGAGGGGAGGGAGAGGGAGAGGGAGGAGAGGGCATCAGGTCCACAGCCCCTGTTTGTGTCTTATCTGGCACACCTGGGCAGACCAACTCTGGCTCGTCTATGGAGCTCTCTGCCGCTCTGTATGACGCGTACGCTTTTTCCATGCAAGCAACATGCAGGTAATAACGTGATCCATAAGCGAGCGACGCACATAAGCGAGCGACGCACTCCCTCCCAAATTACCACAATTTATCTTTGAACCACATTTTTATCACAACAAAAAATGGAATCAAGTTCAATTGAAAGCAGGGTATTGCTCGCTATTGAGTCTATTCACAAAAACCAAAGAAACAGCATCAGAGCGATGGCAAGGACCTATAACATCCCTGAAGCGACCCTTCGTCACAGAATGAATGGCCGACGCGCTCGACAAGATGTCCGCACCAATTCGATGAAATTGACGGAGCTCGAAGAAAATACTCTTCTAATGTACGTCTTGGACTTGGATGCGCGTGGATTTCCGCCCCGGCTTGCTGATGTGGAAGATATGGCGAATACCCTTCTGGCTGAACGCGACTCTGGACGCGTCGGAAAGCTTTGGGCTTCAAACTTTGTAAAACGACAACCAAAGCTCCGGACGCGTTTTAATCGTGCATACGACTATCAAAGAGCCCTCTGCGAAGATTTCGACAAAATAAACGCGTGGTTCGAGCTTGTACAAAGCATGAAAGCCAAGTACGGCATCCAGGATGCAGATTTGTACAACTTTGACGAGACCGGCTTTGCAATGGGTATCATTACCTCGTCTATGGTTGTCTCCCGCGCTGAAAGATGTGGTAAGGCAAAGACAGTCCAGCCTGGTAATCGGGAATGGGCTACGGTAATCCAAGGAGTGAATGCAGAGGGTTAGTGCATTCCTCCGTTTATTGTGTTAAAGGGAGCCTACCACCTTTCCAATTGATACACCGAATGCAACCTTCCACACAATTGGGTCATTAAACCGACTGAGAATGGATGGACCGACAATGAGACAGGCTTGGACTGGATCCGGCATTTTGATACATACACTGCCCGTCGTACAACAGGCGTATATCGCATGTTAGTGGTTGACGGTCACGAGAGCCATCGATCAGCCAGGTTCGACACATTCTGCGAAGAGAAGAACATAATCACCATCTCTATGCCACCACACTCATCTCACTTGCTTCAACCTCTTGATGTCGCATGCTTTAGTCCACTAAAGCGGGCGTACGGGCGAGAGATCAAGGTGCTCATGAAGTCACACATTAGCCATGTGACCAAGCTTGAGTTTTTAATCGCCTTTCAGTCTGCCTTCCACACTGTCTTTACGAAAGAAAATGTCAAGGCTGGATTCAGAGGAGCAGGGTTAGTACCCTTGCATCCATCGGTGGTCTTGTCTAAGCTGGATGTGAATCTACGGACTCCGACACGAACCAGTTCCCCCCAAGCCGATGACGACCCTTGGGTCTCTCAAACGCCGCACAACCCAACAGAGGCTGGCTCGCAATCTACTTTTATTAAAAGTCGGATTGCCCGTCATCACAGCAGCTCCCCGACACCTATTTATAACGCTGTTGACCAAATTACAAAGGGAGCGAAGGCAATGATGCACGAGGTGGCCCTTCTCAGGTCTGAGAACAAAATGCTTCGGAAGGCCAACAATGCCTTAAGCAAACGGCGAAGGGCAAAAAAGACACTTATCCGGAAAGGAGGAAGCTTAAGTGTAAGGGATGGACAAGGCCTACTGGTCCAAAAGGATGTGAATGAGCAGCTAGAGCAAGATATGCGTGAGAATAGTAGTCGTTTACAGACGACTGCGCCGACTGTTCGGCGCTGTAGCATTTGTGGCAAAGCCGGACACAATGCGCGGACTTGTGATGATGATTCAATAATAGTAGCAGGATCTAGCTCTGAATAGTTTGAATTGATTTTTTTTGTTGTGGTGGTACTATGAAGCCGTTGTAGTTGTAGATGTGGTGGGAGTGCGTCGCTCGCTTATGTGCGTCGCTCGCTTATGGACCACGTTATGCAAGCAATATTCGTTTCTGCCTATCCTTGGCCGTTTGGTGCGAGGGAGATCGGCGAGGAGCCGAGAGTGGCCACGTCAAAACTAAGCTGTCGCTGTTGCCGAGACGTGTGTGCGTGTGTGCGTGTGTACGTGTGTGTGTGTGTCTCTCTCTCTCTCTTTCTCTCTCTCTGCAGCCATTTGCGGAGAATAATTGTGCGGTGTGCTTGAGTGGAAGGGCCAGACGCCTGACCTATTTCCGGATTCCTGCTTCTGGCAGCCGTGCTCCATCCCAGGTAACTGCAGCTGTCATATCTCAGCATCCCCAGGGCATATCCAGAAAAGGTAAACGACTCGTCCACTGCCGGCGCTGGAGGGGCTGCAGTGTTGCGGATCCATCCCGATGTTTGCTGTCGAGGGAGCTTCATTGTGAGTGGGTCATACGAGTACTTTATATTTTCTATTATTTCATGTTTTCTCTCTTCTCTTTTCTTTTTATCTCTTTTCTTTTTATCTCTTTTATCTCTTTTTATCTCTCACTGGCGCCCTTTCTCTGTACTCGTATCAGCTAGCCGGCTTACGGACCAAGAGCCGTGGCCTCGTTCGGATTGTCCAGGCAAGTTCCCCGTTGGTGTTGGGTTGTTGGCTGGTCGGCTCTTCTGGCCGCTGGTGTGTGCCAATCATCAGTATGATCATGTTTGTGCATATATGCACATCCGTGCCGCCGCAGGGAGCGAATGCCAGCTAGCGCAGATTTTTTAATACTCGTAAAACAAAAAAAAGTCCGAGGCCGCGGATACATACAGGCCAGGCCGCCTAAACGCGAACAAGGCTGTAGCCAATCATATAGGCAGCTTGAAAAGGTGAAGCAAAAAAAAGAAACAAAAAAACATGTCAAGAGGAATCGCGCAAGTGCGGGACGCAATCACCAACTGGAAGGGGGGAAGCGGCTCGACAGGAAGGGCCTGCATATAGTGTGGATAGTGTGGATGGTGTGGTAAGAATGTGGTAAGAATGACCAGCCCTCGCATTAACCCCCCCCCGAAAGGGTCAGGGTCTGGGCCTGGGTTTGGGTCGTGGCCGAAGCCGTAGCTGCCGCCGCTCCACCGTCGCCCGCACCGCACTCACGTTGCGTTGGCATGTGCCATTTTCGTCTGTTTGCGTCTGTTTGCTCTCCATTCCGCCTAGCTACCAAGATGGAATTGGCCGTGTTTCTGGAGCTTGGGTTGCTTTGGGTGATCCTCTTCTGTGGTGAGCATTTTTTTGATCTGCTGCGACGGCAGCTGGCTATAGCAGAACCGGTATCCCGGGAGAGGGGCAGCGAGATATTCGTACACTGTAGTGAGCGGGGCAGAGCGGGCAGGCAGACAGGCAGGCAGGCAGGCGGGAAGGGCAGGGTAGGGCAAGCCAGCTGTCAGCAGAGGATCAATCAACCATCCCCAATCGGCCATCCCTCGCCGGGGTGTGCTCCTAACCTCTCAGGTTCAACATGTGGCTCGAGGGGATTTGCTGAGCCGTCGGGCGAATAGCATGCCTACGAGCAAGCACTGCCTCTTCCTCCATCCCCGGCTGTCTGGTGCTCGTCCCTCTCTCTTGATTTCTATTTCTGCAGAGCTTGCTTGATAGCGGTCGGTCGGTCGGTCGTGCAGCAGCCACTATACGCCGCTAACTGCTTGTAAGCAGGCATAGCCTTGCTCTGGGCACCTGTGCGTTTCCACACCTCCACCACAGCTGGCCCGCGGTCCGCGTCTCGGGATGCGCCTGTCGCCTACGCCGAGGCCAGAATGGATATGTCAAGTTTGCGGTTCCGTCTGCCGATATTGGTGTCGTATACGACTGTGACTACGATTGTGACTACGACCGCGACTACAACAGCTATGGCCACGACCACGGCCACGACCAAGACGACTGCAACTGCTCCAACTGCTCCTGTGGCCTCTGCGACTGCCCTCACGGCAGCCCACCTCTCGCTAGCCGCTTTCGTTTCGGGTTGCCGTCGGACCCAACATGCCCGCCCACCTGTATCTACCCCCTTGCGCCATCTAGACCTACTAGACCTAGATACAGGCATGCACGCCCTGGTCTGCTCATATATCGCTCAGCCCATTTCTACTACGACGAGACGACGTGTGTGCCGTTGGTTCGTCTCTTGTTCTGGGACTTTGCAGGCGATGCAACCAACACGAACTGCAACTGCAGGAGCGAACCATTGTTGTCTGCCTGTATTAGTCTGTATCAGTCTGTATCATTTGTCTTGCATATGTCTTTATCTTTCTTTCCCTTTGCCTCCATTTGCACCGCCAAGCTCACGGCCCGGGAGCCTGCCAGACGCCAGACGCCAGCCTCGACTCCACAGCCGGCGAAATACGAATACGAATACAGAGGGCTGCCCCTGGCCGTTTTCTGCCCGGTCCTTTTGGACGCGGCTTTTCTCGCCCCATTGGGAATGTGAGGTATCATAAAGTGCCCACCTACTCCTTGCGGAGATCATGGCGGGATGGAGATGGATAGCGCCTTACCCTTCTCGGCGGCAGGAAGAACAAGGCCATTTCCAATGGGTCTCGTCGCCACGGCAGGACGTGGGTCCGTCCACAGCACGCGTGGCCAGAAAAGATAAGCATAAGCGGGTTGGGGAGAGCGCGGGAGCGTGGGAGGGAGAAAGGGGAGAGTGGAGAAAACGAGGGAGAGAGAGACGGGAAGATAGAGAGAGGGAGGGAGAGAGAGAGACATGCTGTGTGCGTTTCTCTTTTCCCCGGCTGTCCCTCCGAGTACGCCCTGTTCTGACTTCGTTTTCACTTTCAGTTCTCTGGCCGCTGTGTCTCCCGACGGAATGTCGGTCATTTGGAACCTGTCATTATTCCCTTCTATTCTTCTCCGTCTTCTGTCCCCGTCCACGACCTGTCTTTGTGTCTCTTCGGCCGTCTGTCTTCCATCATCCGCATGTCATGCCCCGAATAACTTGGCCGCCGTCACTGGCAGGCGTTTACCTGCTGGCAAACAATACATAGCTACAACAAGAGGGCAGGGGGGAGAGAAAAAAAAAAAGAAAAAAAAAAAAAAGAAGGAAATGGCTAGATGGGGTGGTGGATATAAGTCTGCCGGGGGGGGGAGAGGGCAACAAAATGAGATATGTGACAGGCCAATCACAACAAGAACAAGACGGTCGATGTCATGACTTGCATTCGACTACCTGAGAACCCTGTGATGTGCATGGAAGCTTTTCCATCCGTGGAGTGGGCCAAGTGCAGGGTAGACTTGGTGCCTCCTTTGAGTGTGTGCCTCTCTGATCACCTCGTCATTCAACAGCGGCTTTCTCCCATCTATATCTTGCCGGACAGTCCCCCATTGCTTCCGTCGTCTGTCGTTTTCTGTTGTTCTCATCCTCCTCGACCGCTCTCACCTCATTGTTTCTTCATTGCTCTCTCTCTCTCTCTCTCTCTTGGTCTGAATCCGCTTTCGCAGCCATTCTCTGCCATCACTTGTCAAAATTTCCCCAATCAGACACCTGCATATGCGGACCTGTGTCTCTCCCGGGTTGGCCAGCTTTTTTTCTGTAAGCTACCTTTTTGGTTGAGCGGGCCCCTACACAATAGGCCTGGCAGTAGCTTGCATCAAGTGCCTTCCTTATCATACCGCTCTTTCTCCAAGCTCTTTCTCCAAGCTGTCTCTCCAAGCTGTCTCTGCCCCGTTCGATATCCGCCCCCGGATCAGACACAACAACCACATCCGGCTTTCTCTGCCGTGTTGTCTACTGCAAACTTGGACAACAGGCGGTGAGAAAACAGCGAGCAAGGCAAGAACCTTTTATTATTATTACCGGCTCATATCAGTGGCAAGTGGCGGCGAAACATGAGAGCAGCAGAGCAACACCGACTCCAGACTCAAAGAGAACAGCACAGCTAACGAGAGAACAGACCAGCAAGATAAAGAACAAGAGGCGGTGGACAAGCTCGCTTTCATGCCGGTCGAGCTTGTCGGGTCGTTGCACAGAACGATTTTTTTTTTTAGACGGGGCAAAGGCCAAGGTGAAGTGAAAGTCAAGCCCGCTTGACGAGCAAGGTCATCTCGCCGGCCCGTCGACGCCTACTCTTATTATCTGCCCAGCCTGTTCCCCAATCCGTCTTTTCTCTTTTTTTCCCCCCCTTCAAAAATGTCCATCGACCAGATGAGGAGCGAGTTTCCCGTGGCCTCCTCCTACTTAGACCACGACGCTGCCCTCCCAGATCGGCCGGTGCAAGCTCAGACTCTCACACTTGACAACCAGCAACCCCAGCAACCCAACGGACAAAGTGAGTCGGGCGCCACCTGCACACGTCTCAAAGAATACCCTCGCTGCAAAAGTCAACGGCAGAGGCGGCGTCGGAGAAAGGTGAAGCGGGAGCCAGACGACCCCAACGGCCTCTGCGAATGCGAAGACTTGAGCATCCAGACACCCATGCCGTACTCTCAGCCAGACGGCGACATGGACATTAAGCAGGAGCCGTCGCTGAGCCCGTGGTTACCCGTCGTTGACGACACTGGGTTGAGTGACGAGATGAAAGTGAGCAATTCAATTATGGCCAGTCTCATACAATAAAAAAAAAAAATAGACAGCAAAACAAGGCGACGCTGTGGTCATTTAGTTGGAACGCTGACTTATTCTCCACAGGACTACGACCACGGCATGCATGCTTTCCCGGCCTACGAGGACCAGCCGCTCACGCCGTGTTCGCCGCAGGCGGCCGGGTCCCCCGTGTCAGCTGTCCCACCCGACCTGACGACGGCGATGGGGGTCAAGGCTGAGTATTTTGCCCTGGCATCTCCTGTGGACGACGACGGACTCGTGCACAGACATGCAGCGACGGACCATTTCAGCAGCGGTCCGATGAGCCAGGGCCAGATGAGCCAGAGCCAGATGAGCCAGATGAGCCAGAACCAGATGAGCCCGATGGGCCAGATGAGTCTGATGGATCCTATAGGACCGATACTGGACCTGGACATCAAGGCCGATCCCGACGACAGCAGCAGCGATGGGATTTCGGCGCGCCCGGAGCTTTGGGCAGCGGACGCCCGCAATATGGCGGTGCAGCAAGCAGCGTCGTCGACAGCAAATGAGATTTCGTCTCCCTTGTGCAACCGTCAATATCAGCAGGACCACCACCCCTGGACGCCACCCGCGTTTGCCCCGCGTGGATTTTCACCCGGCGGCAGAGCAGAACCGCTGGCCTTTTCCGCAGCAGCAGCAGCAGCAGCAGCAGCAGAAGCAGCAGCAGCAGCAGCGACCACCATAACCACCACCGCGGGACTGCCTCCTCTGCTGACCTCGTCGACGTCGCTGGCCTCGCAGCCGTACCCATTTCACGCCTCGTCGCTCACCTCCCCGCAGAGCTACACCACCTCGTCAGGCGACCAGTGCGGCTTCCCGGACAGCAGCAGCCACAGCCGCAGCAACAGCAGCAGCAGCAGCAGCAACGGTAGTGGTGTCATTTTCCCGACCGACCTACCTTACCCAGTCGGACTGCCTACATACGGCCTCCCCATCTTGGCCGATGACTGCTTTTTGTCATTGTCATCGGAGCAGGTAAGCCGCAGCGTTTCTTCAAACTACCTCGAGGGCCCGGCCACAGGGCTGCCGCAGGCGACCAACGTGTCGCTTTTCAGTGGTGGCGGCGATGTCCTCCTTCACTGTGGCCAGAGTTACGGCCACGGCCACAGCCACGGCCACCTGCAGCCGCGCATTGGATCACAGCCCGGGCTGATGAGACAGCAACAGCAGCAGCAAAGCCCCTATCTGCACCCCTTTCAACAGCCGTTCCCAGTCGCAGTCGGCATGATGTCGTCGTCGATGTCGTCGTCGTCGTCGCCACCGCCGCCGCCGCTGTCTGCCGATATGTATGCCCCAGACATGGCCAGCAGCGTCGGACACATGCACGGCATTGTGGTCACGGCGGCTCCATCCACGGTCCACGGCTGGTCGCCTCTGGTCGACTCGGTCGCTCCACAGGAGGTGCGGCTTGTGCCGACGCCCGCCTCCACGCCGATGCCGTCTCTAGTGGGCGACAGTGTTAATTTGGCGATGCAGCAGCAGCTCTCCCCAACGGCGCTGGCTTCCCCACCCGGGGACACCACCTCGTCGGGCGTAGCTGCGCTGTCGGCCATGGCGACAGCTTCCTCCACGGCGTCGCAGGGCGTCGTCGTCGGCAGCAGCAGCGGTAGTGCTCGTGTCGTCAAGAACAGCAAGACGCGACGGCGGCTGCCTTCAAAGCGGCCGAACCTGACGCCGCAGCAGAGAGCCGCTGGCGAAAGAGTTTTGGACTCGCGCAACAGCAACAGCAGCAACAGCAGCAGCAACAGCAGCAGCAGCCGGACGGCCAAGAACGGCCGCCGGGACGTCGCCCGCTTCTTCCCAGAGGAGCGTCTCGTCCCTGTCCACAAGGGCCGAGGAGCCGGCCGGACACGGGAGCGAGAGTCGTCTGAGGAGGACTCTACCTCCTCGTCGACGACAAGCGGCAGCGACACGGATTCGGATTCGAACCGCCAGCCGCAGCAGCAGCAGCAGCAGAACCAAAAGACGACCCCGGGATTGCTGTTTCAAACGCAGCAAACACTGCTGGCGGCGGGCATGTCGGCGGACAGCCAGAGCCTGGCCTCGTCGGGCTACCATGGCAGCCGCCACGGCAGCCACAGCGTCCACAGCGACCACAGCGGCGGCACCATGTCGCCCCAGACATACGAGGTGACGACCCCGAATTCCGGTCCACAGCCGTCCTCCTCCTCCAGCAGCGCCCCCCAGGCCACCGCGGCCGAGACCATCCAGCTGCAGCTCGAGGACCGCGTGCGCAAGGACCAGTTCTTGCTCAAGCACAAGCGCGAGGGGCTCACCTACAAGGAGATCCGCCGCCTGGGCAACTTTACCGAGGCCGAGTCGACGCTGCGCGGACGCCACCGCACGCTGACCAAGCCCAAGGAGGAGCGCGTACGGAAGCCGGCATGGCGAGAGGAAGATGTGAGTTTGGGGAGGGGGGAGTTTTTTTTTTTTTTTTTTTATTATTCTTCTCGTCCACCTTCCTCTGACCACGCTAGGACCGTCTCCTCCGCCGCGCTGTGCGCAAGTTGATGAACGGCCGTGACCCGTCCCGGGTGAAGATCCCGTGGAAGATGGTGGCCGATTTCATCTACGAAAACGGAGGCTCCTACCACTTTGGCAACACGACGTGCCGCAAGCGGTGGGACCACCTGCTGCGGCGGTCGTGAGGGGGGGGAGTTGAGAGGGAGGAGAATGGGGGAAATGGAGTAGAAATGGAGTGGAAATGGAATGAAAATGGGAGGCGAGCAGGAGGAGGATAAATTACCTAAAAAAAAAAAAAAAAAAACGACACGGCACTGGGCCGACGACAAGAAACGGACAACTACGACCAGGGACACGCGTTATGAAATCAACAGGCTGACAACTCAAGGCCTCACTTTTTGTACATGATAGCTAGCGAATAAATAATAATAAAAAAAAGAAAAAAAAAGAAGGTACCTTTACGCCTGTGTCTTGTGTCCTGCTTTTTCATCACAGCGACGGCCCAGTTGTCGCACTGTTCGCTGCTACCCCAATCTGCCCCAGCACCCGGGCTAGCTGGCCCGGGTCTTGCCGCAGCGCATCCCACTCGGCCGTGTTCTTCACCAGCGCCGTGCCGGCCAGCACGGTGCCATTGAGGGAGAGGGTGCCGGCAGCGGCAGCGGCAGCGGCAGCGGCAGCGGCAGAGTCAGAGCCTGCTGTCGTGACCGGGCCCCCCTCGGCCAGCCGTGGACACAGCACCATGGCGCGGCGCGTCATGCCGAGGTTGTAGCTGATGCGTGCGGGCACGAGGCCCTGCAGCTCGTCTTCACTGGGCGGCTCAGCGGCGGAGGCATTGGAGGCGCCCTGTGCGGATGCCGCCACCCGGCTGACCGCGGCGCAGGCCTGGCGGTAGAGGTCGAGGTAGACGGCGTGGAGGGCGGCCGGGGACGGGCTGGTGCTGTTCTTGTCGTCGTTACCGCAGAGAGGCGTCGCCGCCACAAAAAAGGGAAGAGCACGGATCGCTGTGCTGTCGTTGCCTGGCTCGACCACCCGGTCCGCGAGCACGTCCCAGGCTGCTGCACCACCCTCCACACCCTCCACGCCCTCTAACCCCTCGCGCATCCGTGACACCGGCAGCATCTGCAGGTGCCGGTGCGGCTGGCTGGCGCCCGAGTGCGCTCCGCTGTTGTAAAAGACAAAGAGGTCCTGGCCGGCGGCGGCGTAGGCGGCGATGCAGGCCGCGGCGGCGGCGAGGTCGGCGGGCGCGAGCAGGTGGTGCTGGGGCGCAAACGCCGTGGTGGCGAGGATGGCGTGGTCCTGGCAAATGGCAAACTTGTTGAGCACGAGGCGGTGGGCCGGGCCGAGCTGCGGCAGCACCAGGAGGCCCGCGGGCGGGTCGGCAAAGGGGTCGAAGGAGGGACGGGTCGACTGGGATTGGCTCGTAGCAGCAGCTGCTGGCCTCGGCGGCTTCGGTTTGCTGGCGAGGGACGGTGCAAAGCGGAGCTGGAACTGGCTGCGAGTTAGACAGATTGCCTTTGATGCGTTCGTTCGCTTTCCCTGAGGGGACTTACCGGCTGCCCGTTAACGTGCAGAAGAGCCACTTGCGTCGGAAAGAACATGAGGTCGCCGGACGCTCGGGCACGCACAAAGGCGGCGCGCACGAGGCCCGGCAAGTTGGTCGGGGCTGTGACAGGGAGCGTCATGGAGGAGGGGGTGTAGAGAACTGTATTTGTTGGCTTGTCCAGAGCTGTGAGATCCAGTGCGGGGCAACTGAATGGGGCAGCCTTTTTTGCACATGATGTCATTGCAATTGGGGAACAGAGAGACATGACGCAGAAACACGGAATTTGCCAACAGAAGCAAAGCATAAAATCATGAGCGATTCAATTCTATAGGAAACTATCTATACACACGCACCAGAGCTTTTTGTCCCAGCCACCTCGTCCCTTTCCCATTCCCAATTCCCAGGCGCCTATCTACAAGCCCGGCAGCCCAACCACCCGCCGCACCGCCGGTACGAACCGCGGCACCACGTACACCCCGTAGAGGCCCGTCAGGGCCACGAGCAGCCCCGTAAGCTTTTCGAACCAGGTGTGGAAGTACACCGCCGTCATCAGCAGCATCCACAGGCCCAGCACCATGACCACGCCCACAAAGCGCGACGCGAAGAGGGCCGCTGTGTCCGAGGCCGAAACCGCAGCAGCAGTGGTAGCGGCAGCCGGAGTTGGTCCTGCCACCTCCGCCTCCACCTCGGCCGACTTGACCGCGCCGTCGTCCATGACAATGGTGCGGTTCTCCGGCTCTCGGCGGCTGCGGCTGCGGTTCTGGCTGCGCAGCAGCACCCACCCAACCTCCTGGCCCAGAAACGACAGGCCCAGCACCAGCAAGAACACGTGGCCGCTGATGTCGTGGCCGCCGTGCCAGCGCCCGCCCGCGCGCTTGCACATGGATGCCGTGCTCAGCTGGGACACCACGAGCGCGCCGAGGCCGAGGCCGCGCCCGGGAGCCCCGTCGGGCACGCAGCTGCCGCCCGTCAGCCGAAAGTTGCGGTCGATGAGCGCGGGGCCAAAGCACCACTGCGTGATGAGGAACCACCAGGCCGTGACGAGGCCCCAGCGCAGCACGGCCGCGAGGCGGCGGCTGAGGAGGGCGCGGGACGGAGAGGACGACGACGACGACGACGACGACGACGACGACGGCCGCCCACCAAACGACGGATGCGTCCCCACAAACAGGCCAAAAGCCACCGTGATCCAGAACCAGCCCCGCTTGACAAAGTACACATTGAAGACGTTGTCCTTGCGCGCAAAGTAGCTCGGTGGCGGGGCAGCAGCGACGGCCGCCGCCGCGCGCGTCTGCGGCGACAGCGTGCTGAAGAGCGCGCCAAAGATCAGGAGCACGGGGAACACGGCGAGCACGGTCGCCTCGCGGGACGTGGGCAGGTAGGGAGAGCTGCGGGCGGACGCGCCCGCAGCCTTTTTTGTCGTGGGGTTTGCTGGTGGTGCCGTCGCAGCACCGTTCGTCTCGTTCTCGTTTGCCGTGTCGGCCATCTTGGATTTGCGTCGCTGCTGCGGAGAAGACGGAGGCGGTGAGTCCATGTCAGCGAGTCGAGTCGAGTCGCGGGCGATCGAGATAAAGCGGTCGCGTGTCACGTTCGCTGCCGCTTCGCAGATTGGGCAGCACTCAGGAAAACAGACAAAGGAATGCCACAACACTCAATAAGGTCATGGACACGGTGCAAGGCGCAAGAATGATCGCAATCAACGCCGCCACAATGCGTGCATATATACCGGCGAGTCGTCCACGAGAGCCGTTAGCGACACAGGACAGAGAGGGAGGGAGTGTGGCGCTGTAGCCTGCCTGGAAACTGCTGGAAAGCGTTGAGCTGTTGGGGGCGCTTTTAAGCTCTAGGGTTCAATGACGTCGCCGAATTTGTGGCTGTGTCCGTCTCGCGCCACATGGCCCGCCACCATCCAACCGGCACGTGCATTATGCATTAGTACTTGCATCTTCTACGTGTACACTCAAAATACGGGCACAATATGCTGTTATGGGGACAGGTTTTTAAAGTGAACAGTTCATTTTTTTTTTCGTGAAATCTGTTTCGTGTATATACGGGGTTCCTAATCAGCCGCCATACAATGGCAGCCGTTGCTGCATTGCAGAGCCCGCGTTTTCCACGTTCGCATGGCAAAACCCAGCCATGCATTCCACCAACGCCAATTCCATGCAGTTCGGATACCTCACCGGACCCGAAGCGGAATCTAAAATAAAGACCATAGTTGAAAAGAAGATAACAAAAAAGGGTTTTTTTTAAAAAAAAAAAATCATGTGCAAGAAGTGAAAGCCAACCGAGCAGCTGTGTGTCACAGCCCACACCAACTATCTTACGACGAAGACGAGACAAGAGCAAGCGTCGCGCAATAGACGTTGCGGTTGTCAGAGTCAACAGCCACAGACGTGCCGTCGATCAAGATCATATTTGTCGACGCCTTGGTGCTCAGACCATACAGGTAGATGCTCGACGATGACTCAATGCTGACCATGTTCTCCTGGCAGTCCTCCGTCTCCAGGCAGGTCTGGTCGTAGTTGTCAAAGAAGTTGTACAGACCAGCGCCATACACGAAAACCTCTTGCGAGTTGAGCACCCGGAGACCCCAGGCGCGCGCACAGTTGTCCGCCGTGCACGAGTCGAAGCTCGGGTCCGAGAGGGCCGTCTGCGTAGCGTACGGCGTGCGAGCATCGGGGTTGCCCTGGAAGTAGGGCGTCTCCGTCTGGATGAGGCCCATGTAGATGGCGCTGGCGTTGGTGATCTGGTAGTTGTAGAGGACGCTGTGCTCCGAAGCCGTGCCCACCAGCCAGACAGGACCCTGTGACTCGATGAGGACGCCACGGCCGTTGAACACGTTGATCTGTCCATTGTCGGCGGCGGGCTCCAGGTCGTGGTCGGCCACCCAGAACCATGCGTTCTCGATGTACAGGGACGAAGCAGAGGACGTGACATGCAGCATGAGGCCGGCGCCGAGGCAGTTCGTGTCCGCAGCAGCAGTGACGTTAGGGTTCTTGGCGCAGGTAGAAAGCTGCAGATCGGTGCCAGCAGCACCGCCAATGCGAACGTGGGAGTCCCAGATGCCGGACTGGCCAGCCGTTGTGCCAGCGAGGTTCCACTCGATCATCACAGCGCCCGGCTGCGGACCAGCCGTGGCAAAGATGATGTCAGAAATCTCAACATCGCCAGTGTCGCCGCTCGAGCCGACCTGGAAGACGGCACGGGTATTGGCAGCATCGGAGAAGGAGCTGCTGCCACCAGCAAGAATGATGGGCCAAACTTCGCCAGTGATGCGAACACCCGCGGGCACCGTGATGGTGTCGGTGACAAGGTAGGCGCCGTGATCAAAGTAGACAACCTGGTCCGACGTGGCATTGTTGAAGATGGCCTGCAGAGCAGCCGTGTCATCAGTCGTGCCATCGCCGGCGGCGCCATTGCTCTTGACAGAGACAAAGCTGGAAGCGTCGAGAGTTTCATACTGGGGGCGGCTGCGGGTGACAAGGCTGCCGTCAGAGGCGAGCAGAGTCGACGACTTGGTCACCGCAGTCTGAGAGCCCTGCACAGCCTTGCTCGTAGTGCCAGTGCTCGGCGTGTTGCCCTGCATCCAAGACGTGATCTTGGCATTGCCTGCAAGGATGGTGGAGCCGGAGAGAATGTCGGAGACAGCAGCAGGGACATTGGTAGACATGTCGACGTTGTCCAGGATCAGAGTACCGTTAGTAGCGGACTCGGTGGTCTGGTAAGCCGTCTGCACGCCAATGGGAGTGTTCGAGATCGTGCTGTCGATCAACAGAACGGAGCCCACGGTCTGGGTGGAGTTTCCATTGCTCATATCCACGCCAATGTCGCAGCTGTCGATGTTGACGCCCTGCAGGGTGAAGGCCCAGTTCCAGTTCATGTAGATGGCAGTCTGGCAGCTGCTGAAGGTCACGTTCCGGATGGTGAACTGCTGGCTGCCGAGGAAGGCGCCATACTGACCGCCGACAAAGGTCAGGTCGGCCATGAAACCACCAGAGCCGTTGTCCATAAAGATGCCGAGCTGCACATTGTCGCTGCCACCATCCGTGCGCATGTTGAACTTGATGTTCTGCAGACTGGTGGCCTGAGCGACCTGCCAGTGGATGCCTGCACCCGAGGTGTACGGCATCGTGGTGAGGTCGATTTCAAAGTTGCGAATCTGGCGGAAGAAGTTGTTCTGGTTCACCCAGTAGTTGACGCCATCAACGTAAGGATCGGCGTCGATGACAGCCATGCCAGTGAAGCTGGCGCTGGCCTTCAGAGTGGGTGGGTTGATGGCGTCGCCAACCAGCTGGGTGTAGTAGTACTGGATGATGGGCGTGCTGACGAGGTATGTGCCGGGAGGGAAGTAGACGAGAGCCGGAGTGGTGGTGCTCGAGGAGCAGCCCTCTCCGCAGCGGCCGCCAGACGAGATGGCGCTGTTGATGGCAGCAGTGTCATCCGTGACACCATCGCCCACAGCACCATAGTCCATGACATTGCGATAGACCGAGTAGCTGGAGTCGCCAAAGGCAACCACGCCCTGTCTCTCAATGTTGGCAACCCAGTAGCTGGAAGTGGTGGCCCGGGCTTCGACGTCAGACGTCGGAGCAGCTGCAACGGGAGTTGCGAGGAGACGGGCGGCCACGAGGAGAGCCGCCGTCAGGGTCTTGGAAATACCCATCTTTGCGGTGTAGAACCAGCTAAAACGCAGATGTTATGTGTGTTTCTAAGAGTGAAATGAGGCGTCTTTGTAGGGTTAGCTTGGTTGAATCTGATCGTGAAGGAGGTGAATTTGTGACGTCCAAGGGAAGGTAGGTGTTTTGGTTTTAAATTGCAAGCAAAGAAATCAAACATATATATGCAACGCGTAGAGATTGTTCGTGAACAATGTCAGACAAACGGGAGTGAGGAATGGCATCTGACATTGTTCAGGCCAAGGAAGTGGAGATCGGCCAGCAAAGGACAGTGCGAACGACAAGGAATGAAGCTTGGCGGTGGTTGAATGGTGAAAGGCGGTGGTTGAATAGTGAAAGAAATGTGACAATGGGATCAAGTACAAAGCCAAAGCAGCAACTTACAAAGGAAGCTTGAAGCAGACGCCAAAATGGAAGTTACGGTTGCAGGCAAAGAGAATGGTGCCCAGCAAGATTGAAAGGATGAGGTTGGAAGAGAAATGTATGAACAGAGAAGAGAAAAGAAAACGAGTGGTGTGGAGAGGCCGTCAAGACCGGAACGAAGGGATGGAGAAAGAAGGCTGTTTTTTTCCAGTCCCGAGAATGCTGATGGTGATGTGTTATATACGTGAAAACCGTCCTGCTTCCAGGAGAAAAGGGTCAGAGACTGGTAAGGATAGGCAAGCGGGGCAGATGCTACCTCTGATCGAGATAGTAGGTGCGGACCACAAGAGGGAATGACGTGAAGAAAATGGGGGCAGAAGAAAGGCAGACTGGAACGGAGGTTGGGAAAGACGCCGAGAATGGAGAAGAGTGACAGAGAGGTACCGCGCATCGCGTCTTATATTATTCTACCAAGAGCATGTTTTCTTGGGAAAGAGCGACCCACGCCCGGGAACGGGGGAGGGGGGGCAGCCCAAGACGAAAGGCAAAGCTAAAATAGGAAGGCGTGTCTGTGCCCTACCCTGCGCCGGCCGTACTTTGTGACCCCTTACGCCTTTAACTTCCGAGCTGTGCCTGGGGCGACGGCATGCGAGAACGGGGTCGAATAATAATCGAATGGTCGAAGGAGCACGATGGTGGTCCGGCGGCAAGTCGTCCGGGAAGGGGGGGGGCGGTAAGATACGTATCATCTCCCGTACGAGTACCTATCATACGTATCATAGGGACTAGCATCAGTGCTGCTGTTTGCTGGCATGCGTTTGCAAGGTAGTGTGGTATTGTTGCTACCCCGTATTTCGTTTCACTGGCTCTCGATGCAGGCGAGGTCAAACGCGCCAGGGAAAAGACTGAAAAATAGAAACAGCCAAGCCAAGTGGGACAGTAGGACAGCAGGACGAGAGGCTTTTTCCCCTTCACTGCCCACCTTGCTCGGCGTCGTTGCCTAACGCTCGTTCTCTATTCCTGTCTCTCAAGTTCAGATGAGGATCCATTGGATTTGGATCCATTGGCACTCGGGCTCTCTATGCGCATTGCGCAGACGGACCAGGGTCCGTCCATCACTTGCATCAGGGGCTGGCTGACAGTGAGCGATGCGTCTGATTCACGCAAATTGGGGACCACTAAAAAGGCTGCCGGTAGTCCCCTTTGGGGCAGGTGGGGAAGTATCAGCCGAGTATCTGGCCAGCGGCAGCAGCTGAGAAACGACACGGCGCTACCTGGTGATCTGCGAAACGACCTGAATAGGCTCGGCAGCATGGCGATCCCTCTTTAGAGGCTATGCAGCTAGAGAATGGACCAATTTTGGAGTGCGGAGAATTCGGACGCGAAATGCTCCCCAAGCTCTCACCATGCATGTCGTGACGTGTTGTGCAGCATTTTCTTCTTCTCATTCTCTTTTTGTCTTGCGCCGTGACGATCCCTCCAGCGTCAATCGTTTTCCTCCGCTCCGGCGAGGGCAAGTGCGACCGGTGGCCCAGCTGGACCAGCTGGACCAGCTGGCAATGAGCCCAGCGCACTTTGACCTGAAGACCCAGATGGAGAAGACCCAGCTGTTTCAAGACCAGAAGGCGGCCAGCCAATCAGCGGCGCTCGTCCGCCAAACCACTCCCTTGCCCTGCTCCAGAAACAATACCAGCGTTTCAAAACACTGCTGGATGGCACCCAGCAATTGGCCACTCTGGGCGCCTGTGGTCTCATTCGGTGCCCTGATGTCTGTTTGCTTTTTGCCTGCCCCCTTTCATTCAGGTACCATGCATATTGTGTGTGCGCCGTCTGCAGCCAATCGTGCCTCCAGACGGCCAGCATGACGATGAAGCCATCGTGAGGGTATTGTGAGACAGCCGTCAAAAGATGAAAGGAGGACTGAGCCCTCGCACAGTCTGTTCCTGCTACTTCGTATGGGTATTACTCTACTCGTAATACCAGGGCACAAATATGTAGAGCAAGATAGTGGACCCCATCCTTCTCGGTGGCCGATGCGGCTGCCTGCTGCTGGCGCCCTACCGGTCCGCGTGCATTCCCCTCGATCGACAGATTTTTTTTTGCGCAAATCAGTCAGCACCTCCTCTTCCCAACAGACCAACAAACAGATCTGGCCCGGGACCCTTCAGGTTCTAGGCTCCCTCCTCTGGGTCTCGCCTCTTTCCGAGATGCCGTACTGCAAGCAAGCGATTGCCGTAGCGCTGTGCACTGTGCTGTTGGGCTTGCTATTATTTGTACGAGTATTTGTATGACCGGTAATATTACATATTACGGGTATTAGTCCTCTGCGATCCCTCTCCGTTTGTGCTCGGGTTGGGCATCGCAGGGAGGGAAACATTAAACGCTCCCCCCTCCTTCCTCCCCAAGAAAGTCGCACACACATACACATGACCGTACGCGTCACCTCCTTTTCCCTATTGCCGCCTCTTCTCCCTTGTGCCTCCGTTTACTGTGCTGCTGTGTTTCCTGGAGCTCGCCCATATGGGACGACAGGAGCAGCGACCCTGCTTGTTCGTCTCATCTCGCGAGCGCTGGGGTTGTTCAATGCAACGTGCAAACACGCTATTCGTAAAGAGAGAGGGGGGTAAGGCAATGCGGCGAAACAGCAAAAAAAAAAAAAAAAAAAAAAAAAAAAATTGAAACAACTAGACAGAGAGCCCTCGAGACCCAGGGGGTTGTGTCAGAATACGGAGCTTTTGTGGCCATTGCTGTTTCCCATTCCCAGTATTACAGAGCACAGATAATATTTGTGTTTGTGTGTTTGTACTCATGGTGTTCCCCAGGAAGGAGGGTGTTGAATGTTTCGAAAAGATAGCTGCAATGTCGGTCCCAGGTCCAATAGATTTCCCTGCCAGCAGGATCGCCTTTTATGTCTCGTCGATTTTTTCCCCATCGACGGCGTGTCTCTGCTGCACCCGTAGGGAGTGTGAGTACAGAGTGTGAGTACAGATAAAAGAGGAAGAAGCCCCCTTATCCCTCGTCATTGGTCGTGAGTTTTCTACTAATTCCATGGTTGGCCTCCTTCCTTTAATTCGTGAACCACGCTCTTTGTCGTTTGTTTCCGCCTCCTTCCCCTTTCACAGGCAGAAGCCTTCTTCCTCCGAGTATGTGTCTTACACAGCATCGTAGCACATGCAAAGCTTTTCCCGTGCCGGTCTCCTCATATTCGGTCTGCGCGCCGGGGATCTCGGCTCTCTGGACCTGCTAGGGGGGGGTTGTCTTTGGGGTTTTCCGGGTAGGATGGTGCACCTGCAATGACTCGTGGTCATAAATCACTCCAGTCCTGCAAGGATAGCCGTCCTATTTTTTTCTTTTCTTTTCTTTTTCCCCTCTGTCTCTTTTACTCTCCTTCTCTTCATGGCTAACGCCGTCCAAGGAAGGATGACCGAAGAAGAGCCGTACATGTCGCCGTCGCCAGCTGCCCTTTCAGCTTATTCTCTATTAATATGCGGCTGGATAAAACAGCAAGACAGAGACAATTTCGCCGTGAATCCTTCCGTAGCCAACGTGGCAGCAAATAACAAAAATCCTACGTAGCACCCGTAATTCCGGAAGGGCAGGAAAGAGATTTCCAGCACGTGGTCGTACCTGGACCGGATGTGCGAGCATGTTGCTCTGCGAGCATGGCTGCTGTGCCTCTCCTGACATCCCGTAAGCCATGTGAAGAAAAAAAAAAGCTGCCTCCCCCTTGCACCAGCCCGGGTAGATTGGACGAAGGATCCGTCAGGAGGAACGGGAAGGGGGTGGCAAAGGGACCGAAGCCGAGCCAACACAGTCAGCGCAGACCAACGCAGGGGTCATTGCGCACACACGGTGCGTGGAAAGAGAGGACTTGTCCCGAGGAACGAGGAGGCAGCCAGCAGCAGGCACGTAAAGCAACGTCTTCAGTATTAAAACGATGTCAAGCAGAGTAAGATTAACGGCATTTTGTCTAGGTAATGTATCTTATATGTGGGAAACGCCTCTGGCAATGCTATATATATGGAAGAGAAAAAAAGGGAACAAGAAACGAACGCCTACACCACCGGTGATGGAAACAATACAAAGGAAATTAAAAAGTAAACGGAATTAGGCGTGAGATAAAAGAGCAAATCTAAGAGGTTCCCAATCCAAAGTATTTTTTGCGAGGGAAAATAATAAAGAATCCGTGTCCAAACCAGTAGAGCACAACCCCGGGCAATAAAACAAGGTTAACAAAAGAAATCCGAGAAGTGAAAGGGGGAAAGAAAAAAAAAAAAGTCAAGACTCCGTAAGGCGATGCCCTATCGCCCGTGTGCATGCATGTGTAGTTTGTGTTGCTGTGCCCATGTGCTGAAATCGAAACTCGGACTTTGAGTGCTTCAAGCCTCTCTCACTCCGCAAGCCCGCACTCCAAACGCCAAGATACGAAAGGAATTTGTTTGTCACGTCGACGGCTCGTCAGGTCAAATATCAAATATACCCGAGGGTAGGCTGGGCTGCCTCGCCGTGGGCTGCGTCCTCGACGACGACGCTGTGGCTGCTGGCATTGCATTCGCCGCTGTGGCTGCTGTCGCCGCAGATGTCGCGGCCGGCGGCAGCGCTGGTGGTCTCGAGCATCTCGATGCCGTCGATGCCAGCGCCAAAGTCCATCACCAGCACCTTGGGATCCTGGCCCGTGCTGATGATGCGGCGGTAGTCGCTCTTGGCGCTGAGCACCCAGCTCTGGTGCCACTGGGGGAAGTCCAGCAGCTGCTGGCCCGTCTCCATGTCAAAGACCTTGATGTCCCGGTCGTAGCTGCCGCTCACCAGGCGGCCGCTGACCGAGTCGATGTGCAGGCTGCGCACCAGGTTCTCGTGGGCCTTCATCTCGCGGACGCACTCGCCCGTGTTCGCGTCCCAGATGCGAATGACGCGGTCGTTGCCGGCCGAGGCCACAAAGCGGCCGTCTTCCGAGAACTGGCTGCACGCCAGGCCCTTGGTATGGCCAGTGAACTCACGGATGGTGCGACCGGTCTCAATGTTCCAGAGCTTGACGCGGAAGTCGCCCGAGCACGAGACGATGGTGTTGCCTCGCATCTGCACGGCGTTGACGGGGCCCGAGTGGCCGCGCAGCTGCTTCAGCATGGCTCCGGTCTCGCGGTCCCACACGCAGATGCTAATGTCTTTGCTGCAGGTGACAATGTGGCGCTCGTCAAAGCACAGGTCGAGGACGGCTGCCGAGTGGTGGCGCAGCCTCCGCACAGGCCGGTACCCGGACTTGACCGAGTAGACGATGCACGAGGCGTCAGACGAGCCCGTCACCAGGATGCGGTCGTCGTACTGCAGACACAGGATGGAAGCGGAGTGGTGCATGGGGAAGCTGACGGCTGCCGGCATGCTGCACGAGCTTCGCGTGTGGTAAGCGGTAGTGATGTAATGCGCCGGCTGGCCGTCGTCACCGTACAGCAGCTTCGAGTCGTGTACGACGTCAGGGGGGCCGATGACCAGGCGACAAGCGAGTGTGTGCATGTCCCATATGCGAATGGTCTTGTCGCGCGAGCCTGTGATGATCTTTGACCTGTTTCTGTTAGCAGGGTTTTGTCGGGTATATATATATATATTAAAATGAAACAGCGAAGGAGTGCATACTCGTCAAATTGCAGACAGTAGATGCTGTCTGAGTGGCCGTTCAGGTACACCGGCCGGGTCTTGCCCTCCTTCCAACGGCTGTCGAGCTCCTTCTTCACACGGTAAATCTGGCGCCAGTCGCACGAAGGGCGGACCACAGGAATGCCCATGCCCACACCAGGGCGGACGGGCCCGTTGGTGGCGTAGGTGCCCGTCTTCTCGCGCATAAACGACTCCCTCCAGATGTGCTGGTTCTGCACCACGGTGTGCCATCTGTGCGAGACGCAGGAGGCGGTGGCGAGGCCGGCGGCATCCAGCTGGGACAGGATCAGGACGGACAGCTCGACGGGAAGACGTGCGACAAAGTCGACTTTGGGGATGCCGAGCTGGGCGCCGTCGTCGGCGTCGATGCCGCATTCGGAGCTGCTGCCGCATTCAGGCGACTTGCCATCGGTGCCGTTGGCGCTGTCGAGCTCGGTGGCCGTCACGGCGATGCCGATGCCGCTCTCGTGGTCGTTGGCGAACTCGTCTGGGGGCAGCCACTTGTTCTGCTGGATTTGGAGCATGTCATGCTGGAAAGCGGCCGCGGCCGCAGCACGAGCAGCGCCTCCGCCGTTTAGGGGGATGATGGGCGGGCCAGTAATCATGCCAGAAGAGCCGTGTGCGGATGCAAAGCCGCCCGTGAGCGGTGCGGAGGAAGACAGGGGAGTGCCAGCCTGGGCAGAGCCGTCGTGAGGCGAGAAGAAGAGAATCTCGCGATGCGATGGGAGGCGGTCCAGAGGGTGTGACGCGTGGTCGTAGCGGGAGGACGCGGTGGCCGGGTTTCCCGAGGCAAATGCAAAGTCGGAACCGACCAAGACGTCCGCGTCGTACACGCGAGAGTGGCGGAAGCTGGCGGCCTGTCGCAGGCGGCGCCAGCCGGGAAACGCGTGGGAGGTGATGGGTCGAGGATCGGAGGCGGGCGTGGCAGATGACGAGGGCGTCACATAGCCATGTGATGTGTTGTGCGACGAGTGCTGGGCGGCGCGGTGCCCGTGAGGTTGCGGCTGCGAGTAGGCGTGCGACGGACGCGGCCCTTGGTTGAATTCGTCTGGGCCGGAGGCTACGGCCTTGCCGTTGGCAAAGGAGGAGCGGCGGTGCACAAAGTCGTGGAACGAGACGGAGGCGCGTCGGATAATGCCTCGGAAGGCTTTCTTGCCGGTAGACGGGTTGTTCGGCAGGCTGTGGGGAAGTGCCAGCGGTTCTTCTTCCGACTGTTCGTCCTCGTCATCCTGCACGGCCGTGGCCCACTGCATGTTTTCGCTCCTCTGGCTGAATGGCTCCGAGCTAGGGCCACCACCTTCGTCTCCGCGGGTGCTGCTGCCACCGCCTCTCATGGCCATAAAGCGCAGCTCGTCGACACTCCTCCGGAGGAGATTCCGTGAGCCAAAACCGCTGCTGCTACCGCCGCCACCGACAGTGCTGCTGCCGCCACCGCCCAGCGAGGTGTCGCGAAAGTCTGCAGCCATCAGATCGTTGATGAGAATGGCAGACTTGGACCGGTGGCGCCACGGCAGCGATTTGCTTATATTTCGTGAAGACCCCGGCGCGGACTGTGCGGGCGAACCAAATGCGGTGGCAGCACCACCGACAGAAGACGAGCCGGGAGTCGTGTGCGAAGAGAAGGCGCGGTTGTACTCTGCCGGGAAGGCCATGGAGTTTCGTTGCATGACGGTGGCAGCGCTGCCTACATCGACTACGTTGTCATGGGCAGGGTACGAGCCATCCTGAACGGCTGCTGCCCAGTCCGACATTGGGAAGATGCGTCTCGTCATGCTCTGGCGGGAGGAGGAGGAGGAGGGGTGGAGAGATGGTCGTCGGCGAAGAGGGAAGGGAGGTGTTTCGTCGAGGCAGATAAAGGAAAGGGCGTAGAATCAGCTCGACATGACAGGAGGTTTGTGTCTGTGTCTGAGTTTTTTTGGTCTCGCAGAAAGGCGAAAGGGCCTTTGGGGGATCAGGATCCCTCCAGGACTCGGTTGTAGGACTCTTTGTTGTGGCGTTGCTGGCGTTCTATTCCTGTCCGGTTCTTGGCGAAAATTGCGCCTCCCCTTCCAGTGTTTCGCAGAAGGGGAAAAGGAAGCAGCGATAAACAGGATTTGTCGCTGCCGCGTCGAGTTCCCGTTGCCAGGGTGTGGTGTTTCCGAGTCCAATGAAAGCCGTCAAAAGGCGAGGACGGAGATGCAGGGGCGTCGGGCTGAGAAGAGGGGAGAGAGAGAGAGAGAGACGAGGGGTGTTCAGCTGAGGCCAAGCGTGCGAGTGCGGTACAATAGTTTGCAAGGGCTGTGTTTCGTTGATGTGTGCAGGCAAATTCTATGCGAGTATGCGGGAGGATGCGAAAGCCTGCGAGCGTGCGGGATGATGTGTTGGTCGCGATGGAAGGCTAACGTGGTGATATGGGAGGAATTCAAGAGAGAGAGATCGGGTGGAGGTTTATTTTGGTGCTCGGCCGCTTTGGGTTTGTTGTCTTGTTGTGGTTGCTGTTTTGGGTGAGTGCCCCTTCCGTCGTTTCACTGGGTCAATTCCAGCAGTGGCTCGGGTTTCTTGGTTCAGTGCTGCAGCGGCACCAGCGGCCAGGTGATGGAGGTTTCGAAAAAAAAAAAAAAAAGCAAGATGATGGCAGAACGCTGTCGGATCGAGGCTCGACACTGATTTTTCGCCTGTTGCCATCCGACTCGTCAATACATAAGATACAAATAGTACGGGTAACGGGCCCTAAGGTTACGGACCAAGGAGGCAAAAATATTGATAGTAGTCTGGAATAATTGGCTCGGGGCGGCGGCTTTAGTTGCTGTAAACACTGTAGCGGAACGCTAGAAAGGGCACTAGAAAATCTGTTGTCCCCGGGGGCGAAAGTTGGGGAAACCCAGCCCAGGATGAAAAGTTTTCCCCGTCGCTTTTTCGATGTCGCCCATACTATAGGGCGCCAGTCCAGGGGCTGACAGAGGGACAGAGTACGAAGCATGTGCTTGGTCGGGGTGGCCGTCAGCAAAGATTTTTTTTTTTTTTTTTGCCTTTCTCCCTTTGGCCAATTAGCAGCCACGTGTACGAGATTCTGTGTCGTCCACTACGAGCACTCGTATCTTACCCTTTTTTCCTGCACGTCGTCCTCGCACAGCTCTGGGTCGCCTTCCCGCTTCAGCCAGCGGCTGCGTGCCGTCTGCTGTCTTGCGTGTTTGTTTCGACACTGCCGTGCTTGCATTGGCTGAAACGACGGCGGTAGCACAGGAGACGAAAACGGAAGGGAGGAGAGATGGGCATTCCGTCACAAGGACAGGACTTTGGTGAATCCACATGGAAGCTGACTTTGAGCTGACTGGCTGCACCGTCATGCATCTGCGTGCATATCCGCCCATCACAGCTAGCTCTTTTCCCCCTTTCTTTTTCTCTTTCCACAAACATGATGACTAGACGATCTCGTGCGTATTTGTGGACGCGGTGAGGCACAGAACGGCCACACTCTGTGGTAGCGTTCCGCAATGTCGCGATGAGCGCGGCATGTCCGGGTCTTCGATTGGCAGCTGCAGCGGCCTCTCGTGCGGTGTGAGCTGTGATCCACGGGTGGAATCTGCGAGGCCACCCTGGAAGGCAGGGATGCCGTTTATGCGTGCAGAACAGCAAGGGGGCCGATGCAACGGGAGCAGTGCGACCACGGCACGAGAAAGGAAATTCTCCCAGCCTCCTCCTACATATCCATCTTGTAGTAGTGCAACATGAGCTCCTCAGGGCTCGCCCAGACCACGTCCTGTCGCATGTTTCGACTGCTGCTGGCTAGAATGCGTCTGGGAATACGAATGCTGTGACGTCAACCTGCACTATTACCCGATGCTATCTGCGAAGCTATTGGCAATTGATCTGTTGGTTTGCTTCTATCTGCATGCTAGCGCGGACAGCCGTGCGGAAGCTGAAGCGCCTGCGAGCATTATCAACGCGTATTATACCTCGTAGTGGCCAAGCTAGAGCACAGCTCGAACCCCGGCAAGAAGGCTGGGCTTACCCCTGCGCTACGCTCGACCACCATCTCCAGCCGTCTCTGCAAGTTGGTACTAAGTGCCGTGCTGTTCCGCGTAATGCTCGTATAACCAGGAACGCAGACGGCTGCGACTGACGAGAAAGGCCCCCCTAGCTGTGACAACGGCAGGGGTCCAAGCAGAGGTTTGTCGAAATTGTGGTCTGCGCTGCCCTGTATTTGTACGATATCTTACGTTGGACGTCCCTGGACCTGGACCTGGCCTCCCTAGCCTCTCTCTCTCGCCTATGTACTTCCCTTGGTTCCGCCGCCACCGTTCTTTTGCCTTGCCGCCGGCCAGGCCATCTGCAATACGAGGCACTCGTTTGAGCAGTTTTTTTTTCTCCCCCTCTGAACAGGTTCGACTTTTTCCTGCATGTCTCGCCCTTGCAGCCTTCCGTCGCGGTGGCACTCCACTCCAAGCGCCTGGTCAGCTGCAGGACCCGCCCCTATTCCTCCCCTAGCCCAGGGAAACTCGGCGAGCCTCTGGGGCCTTTTGTGCATGGCTATGCACGCCATGTGCACACACTCAAGGCTGGCGGCAGCGACTGCGGGGGTCGTTGCGTGTGATCGGGCGCGAACATGACAGGGAAGAGAGCATGTTGGGAGCGAAGGAGGGGGGGAGAGAAGAGCGGTGGCGGGGAGAGTGTGGTATTACTCGTAAGATGCGAGTGCGCTGGTATATACATGGATCGGAGGGCGCGTAATATGCATTATCTGGTGAGCTATCCCTCGCCCAGAACGCAGAACCAAAAAAGGGAGTCACCGAGAGCGTCCAGAACCGGCGCAGGCTAGAGCGGACGCAAGGAGCTGAACACACCAAGAGAGGTCACCCGGCTCTGGAGCTGCCGTGGCGTCTGCAAAAAGAAAAGAAAAAGCCCCGGTGATCCCCCCAGCAATGTGCACGACAGCAAAGCAAACGGGCTCACCTCCTCATGCACACTCTCGCACACACGAAAACATCACCGCCAGCATCGAGCCGTTGTGTCTCATCTGCTGGGTCTTGTGGCCGTCTGAGACAGCAACAACGTCTTTTAAAGACGGACGCCACCCCGAGTCCACTTCAGCCACGAGGAGTTGCTGTGCCACCACTACCACCACCATCACCACCGTACGGGCAACATGACCTGCGATACTCTTACCACGCTGGCCTGCTGGCCGCTGCTCGGCTCGAGCGGTGAGGGCAAAAGGTGCGTGTGCCCTTTTCCCATCTTGTGGTCTTGGGAAGCCAGACCGAGCCAGACCGGGTTGCTGATGGTATGCATAGAGGTCTCTTTGACAAGCCGGCGCTTTCATGGCGGAAGAGGTCCGCCAAGGGGCGCCGCCACCCGGAGAGACAGCACCTGCTAGAGCGCCACGACAGCGTGCTCCGAGGCGACCGGTGTGAGACTAGTCTTGCACCGGTCAGCCACAATGTCTCCCCTTGCGTCGCTCCCAACAGTGGCTTGTCGCTGTCCCGCATTCCACGGTGTCTGACAGTCGCGGCCACGGTGGAAGCCGCTCCCGCCGCCGTTGTGGTTGCCCCAGCCCAGCGACAGCCCGCAGAGGTGGTTCAGACCAGCCGCTTCCTGGCGCTGCCGCAGGAGATCCGTGATGAGATATGCGGGTACGTCTTCCGCTCGACCCGGCTGGCCATGGGCCGCCGGGTCACCTGCATGCCGCCGTCGTCGTCCTCCTCACTGGACGCACACAACATTTCGACGGCTCCACCCGTTCAGGTCACCCGCATCCGGCCGGCTCGCCACTCGCTCGCGCTCTTCCGCGTGTGCCGCCAGATCACCGGCGAGCTGCGGGCCGACGACACCTGGCTCGGCCAGGTGCTGTTTGACTTTGAGGACGTGGCCACGATGCTGGACGTGCTGGGCGGCGACGGCCTGGCGACGGCCGAGCGTCGGGCGCGCGTGCGCGAGGTGCGCGTGCGGGCGGGCGGGCTGGTGCGGTCGACGCCGCAGCGGGGCCACTGCGGGTTCCTGATGGGGGGCCTCATGCGGCTGCTGCCGGGCTTGCGGCTGGACCGGCTGACGGTGCTGCCGGCGCTGCCGTGCAAGGTCCACGGCGGAGATGACTACGGCAGCAGCAGCGGCAGCTTCAGCAGCAGCGGCGGCAGCAGCTTCGCGTGCGCGCGACAGGGCGTGCGCCCGGACGGCTGCGGCACGACCGCGGTGGTGCCGGCGGCGGAGCTGCTGGCGGAGCTGCTGCGGTGCGGCCGCGGCTGGCGCGAGCTGTGCTTTGTGCACACGGACGCGTCGCTGCTGACGGTGGACCGGCGGCGGCCGGGCTCGCTCGAGGCCATGATGGTCAACATGGGCTTCTGGGACGCCGACGCCGACGCATACGACGACGCCTTTGCGCCGGCCGAGCGGCCGTGGACATCGCAGCCAGGGATCTACAGCCACGGCCGCCACAGCCGCCACGGCCACCACGGCCACCACGGCCACCACGGCCACCAGAGCCGCCAGAGCCGCCTCGGAAACTTCCTGGCCTCGTGGGCCGAGCGCAAGGAGCTGCGCCTGCCGCAGTGGCGCGCCATTGTGGCCGCGCGCGACGGCGGCTGCCAGGATGGCTACGACTACGACAACGGCACACCCCCCCACAGCACCGTCGACGTCTACGGCATGCGCGACGGCCTCGCCACCCGCTTCATCGACACCCTCGCCGACGTCCACGCCAGCCACGTGCGCGACGAGGACGTCATGGTCGTGGTCCGCCGCGACCCGCGCGCCGCCGCCGACTGGACGGCCGCGCCCGACGACCGCGTCGCCACCGACCCCTACCCCTACCCCGACGGCGACCCGCGCACGCTCGGCTACGGCGCCTCCTGGGCCGCGCTGCGCTCCTTCCTCTACCCCTGGGACTACGTGCCGGAGACGCGCCGCCGCCGCGACCGCTACGTCGACCGGGACGAGTACATTATGGGGCCACGGCGGCCTGACGACGGGTGTATGTGAAGACGACAAGTAGTGTGGAGAGAGGAGAAGAAATGTGTAAAGATGGAGGACAGCTCCACCGGAAGGGGAAGACGATCCAGAAACTAGACGCAGAGAGCCCTCTCGGGCTGGCGTTGGCAGACTCTCGCTTATGACTGATGACTGGGGCCACAGCTCACGGTGTATTTATTGCCTTGGGCTGTTATGAAGGACCCGTACGACGGACACACGTTTGGCTTTTTCTTTTGTTTTTGTTTTTTTCATTTTAGGTTTCCTTGAATTTTCAGAGCACTCTCAACGCCACAGCGCCTTCTTAGTAGTGCAATGTCCCTAAAAACACCTAGAAGCCCTGCTTGGCCACCTGCGCCTTGGCTGCCGCGATCGTGGCTGCCGCATTGGGGTCGACAAACCCGCAGCCCTCCTTGCCGTTCTGCAGCGCCGCTGCCTCGGCCGAGCACACGCCCGCGCCCTGGCCGTTGTTGGCGCAGCACGCCGACGAGCAGTCGGCGTCGTTGACGCAGCCGCCCGTGATGAACTGCGCCGCGTCGCCGGCGCCGACGTTCTTGGCGCCGGCGTTGTTGGGGGTGACGAGAGCGAGAGCCGAGACGGCGACTGGGCTGTCAGATGAAGAACGACTGATGGTTTTTGGAGACAGAGAACAACTCACAGGCCAGAACAGCAGCGATGCGAACCATTTTGTCGGTTGGAAAGTACACAGTACTGTATTAAAAAAAGAGAAAGTTGAATGAAGGCGACACCGGGTCGTGGAAGAAGCGAATGAAGAGAATGAACCGAAATCGTCTGCTAAATGCTGAAATGATGGGATAAAGAATGCATGTCCGATGGTATGAAAGCTCGGGTTGGTCATGGCTATTTGTAGGCAGAAGGAAGACTCTGAACAACGTGAGAGAAGGACAGCATGGGTCGACTTGGGACGATGTTGGCTGTCCCGAGCGGGTGCTCGTCTCTTCTCCTGGTCTCGTCTTTGCATTGATGGCACAACCAAGAGATCCCAAACAGGGACGCAGCAGATCAACAGGTGAGAGAGGAACGGGGACATGAGGCAGAACACAAGAAAGCCTGGGGAGAGAGAGAGAGAGCCGCGGCCGAGTGGACAGCCCGGCCGCACCACCGCTCGTCGCAGATCCGCCGCGCCTTGGCATGTCTGCTCGCGTCTGCCTTCCTACATGAGGCAGGCAGCAGTGCCGTCGGCTTTCTGCTTGTCCGCCGTTTGATCGGCCCCTGGAACCAATCTCGGCGATCCCAGCAGCGACCTGGCTCAGAGACAACTGCCGAAGAGGCAGGCAATGAACATACGGTCCCGCCAAGGATCAAACCAAAAATCTCGTACGCTTACAACCGGTTTATTATTTCCATCGTCTGTTGCTGTCTGCGCTCGTTTCGGCTGTGATGCTCACGGTCGATCTCGTCCAAAAACTTGACCGTCTGAAACTGGATGCCATCTGTGTGGCCACAAAGATGCCGTCGGCGGATTCTAAAAGTCTATTTGCTCGTCTACTCACCTTTATGCTCTCCATCTAATGGTCAACCTGTTGCTTAATGTCCGCTCCAGCTCAACTGCTGCTCATTTGGATTGTTGGCTGTATTTGCCAAAAGCATTGTTTTGGCAGCGACACCACACATGAAGTAAACGAAATCAGACTTGCTATGGCCGAGCAGATTTCCTGTAAATTTGCAGTCCGCTTTGACATTCCAAAACAGGAGAGGTCGCCCTCTAGCAGAGCCGGTCCAGCGTTAGACTGCTACAAAGTCTCTAACCGTAACTGTTTTGCCTGCCTTTTAGCCTTCGTCCCATTCCCGAAGACCTTGTCGTCTGAACTGGAATTTCCGTCGCCCCTCTAGCATAACCTCTTCTGGAGTCAATCTGATCTAAAACGTTTTTTAATGCTTCGCAGACCTTGTTCGGAATAATGATGTGAGATGGGCGTGCATACGAGAGCAGCACAACAAAGGTCACGTGCAGGTAGAACAATGAGTCTCGGCCTCAAAGAATGCCCGGAACAAGAAAGAGCCAGGAAAGAGGTGCAGACCAAAGACAAGGTACGATGCCAAATTAAATGACAGGCAGCTTCCCCATGTTGCAGCGTACTGAGCACGACACGGCCCGCTGCCGTGCGCCGCAGCAGGTCATCGTGGCTGAATGGCTCTGGCTCCCCACACACATGGAGAAATGGTACAAATAATCATACCAACAAATTTACCGCACTGTCCGCCTCAAACTCGCCCCAAACGATTTCGACACGACCGCCCGCCCGTCCGCACTGCACCATGCCGCCCAAGACGAAGAAGCCGGCAGCAGCGGCCAAGAAGCCAGCCGCCAACACCCCCCCGGGCGCCTTCAGCCTGCCGCTCGTGTACCGCCTCTTCTTCCTCTTTATCGAGCCCGTCTCGGCGCTCGTCGGCGCCTACTTTGCCCACTTTGCGCAGCATGCCTACCTGACGATGACCGACGCGGCGTCGGCGCCGACCGCCACGGCAGCGGGCGACGACGGCGGCATTCCCACGGCGACGTCGGTCGTGCTCTCGCAGCTGGCCAACCTCTACCTGCTCTTCACGCTCAACGAGGCGCTCGTGCTGCGCTCGACGGGGGACCTGCGGGTGTGGAAGACGCTGCTGTTCGGGCTGCTGGTGGCCGACCTGGGCCACCTCTACTCGCTGCGGCCGCTGGGGCTGGACGTGTACTGGCGGGCCGACCGCTGGAACGCCATGGACCAGGGCAACGTGCCGTTTGTGTACGTCGGGGCGTCGATACGGATCGCCTTTCTGGCGGGCGTCGGGCTGCGGCCGTCGAGCCAGGCCAAGGCGAAGAAGAGCTAGGAACTGGACAACGATGGACGGGCAGGATAGACAAAGGGGCACATTGTAAGATATCTTACGACAGCCGGCGAGCGACTGCCGACTGCCGTCTGCCGCGCACCAGCAATTACGGCTTCTCCCTAGTCTTGCTGCGATTCGCGGCCTTTCAGCCTTGGCATTAATTACATAAGCATTTAAGGAACAACGGGCCAATCACAGCCCTTTCACGTGCGAGGGCGTCGCGTACAAACAAGTGTCTTTCTGCAGGTCCCAATGCAAGGCCACCTGTGTCGTCCAAACACCACAGAAACTGCTCAACTGTCGACGGGGGGGCATTTACATTCCTTTTTTTCCTGTATTTTATTTTCCGCTTTCATCGACACGACACCCTCCGGCACCCCCTCCCCCTCCTCTCTCTCTCTCGTCCTTCCGATGCTTCCGCGCGGGGAAGAAAGAATACGAGCTTTGACAAATTTCCGGCGACCCCAGCGAGTTTGAGACAGGGGCAGGACCTTGCCGAGTCTGAGAGGGACGACGACAACAGCAGCTGCGAAAGCAAAGAACAAGAAGAGGAAGAGTGCAACATGCAGCTGTCTCGTCGATTAGCGGGCGTAGTCGTGGCCGCGGCATGGGCGGCCGTGCCGTTGCCGCTGGCGGCGGCGGAGCCTCTGCCGGCAGACGCCACCAAGACGACGACGACGATGCCGTGCACCGCCTCGTCGACCAGCGGCGCGTTCTACGACCTCCGACCAGACATGGCGGTGGCGCTGGCCCAGGGCGCCAAGCCCAAGGCGGGCGTGCCGTCGACGGACTACCTGGCGCGGGGCTACGACCACGGCGCCAACTTTACGCTCAACATCTGCGCGCCGGTGGTCAAGCCGGTCACGGGCGTCATGGGGCTGGACAAGGACCTGTGGGCAAACGTCAGCGCCTACTACGAGGTGAACGGCGAGATCTTTTCGCTGGGGTGAGCTTTTTCTTTTCTCTTCTCTTCCATCTCCTCTCGTCTGCACGCTGTCTTCTAACCCCCCCCCAGACAAGAGTCCACCGTGTTGACCTCGCGCGGCCGCGAGCTCGTCCTCCAGTACACCGGCGGCTCGCCGTGCCCCGACGTGGCGAGCCTGCCGGGCAGCGACAGCGGTGACAACAAGAACAAGAGCAACAAGGGTAGCAGCAGCGGCAGCAGTCGGGGCTACGCCCTCGAGCGGCGCGCGACGCCGCCAGCCCACGAGGGCAGCTACCGGACGTACGACTACAACCACGACGCGGCCGACGACCGGGCGGCGCCGATGGCGTCGACGATCCGGCGCAAGTCGGCGACGTTTGCGTTTCTGTGCGACCGCGACTCGCTCGACAGCGTGGCGCACATTTCGTACGTGGGCACGGCCAACGAGTGCGCGTACTTTTTCAAGATCCGGTCGCAGCACGCGTGCGCGGGTGCGGAGCCGCACAAGCCCGGCAGCGTGGGCCCCGGCGGCGTGTTTGCCATTATATTCGGCGTGGCCCTGCTCGTGTACTTTATCGGCGGCATCGTGTACCAGCGCACGGTGGCGCACGCGCGCGGCTGGCGCCAGCTGCCGAACCACTCGCTGTGGCTGGGGATCTGGACGTTTTTGCGGGTGGGTGCTCTGGTGGAAGCCGCGCAAGACGAGGCGCCGTCGTCGTGGGGGTGGGAGTGGGAGTGGGAGCCGATCAAGCGGAAACTGACCTGCGCCTACAGGACTTTGCCATCATCTTGACCTCGTCCTGCCTGCGTCTGGTGCCCTACCGGCGCGGCTACCGCACCGTGTCGAGCTCGCCGCCCAGTGGGCGCAGCCGCAGTCACGACGACGAGAACCGGCTGATTGACCAGCTCGACGAGGAATGGGAGGACTAGGAATCGCAGCCGGACTGAGCGTGGACTGAACAAACATCGAACGGCCGGAAAGCAGGGCAACAGGGCAGCTGGACGACAGGACGACAGGACGGCAGACGGCAGGACAGCAGGACAGCAGAGGCGGAAAAACGGACACAACCGGACGAGGAGGATGGACAGGTCAGTGTATGATGGTTCGCTCTCTTTTTTTTTTTTTTTTCCTTTTTTGCTCTCTTCTTTTCCCTCTTTTTCCTTCTTTTTCCTTCTTTTTTCTTTCATCCGTTTCTTGATTTAACCGCGGGTCGGCTGCTACGAGTGGCCTCTCGCCGAGCCGGCGGTCTGCAGGACAGCTTGTCTCTATGCCCATATGAGCAGAGCCGCAAGACCAAGCAGGACGCCGAGCGCGGCAGCGGGCTTTCCCGTGCTTCGTGTGTTTAGATAGTGGTTTCCTTTGTGCCAATTTCCTTTTGTAAGGGGTGGATGGCGTCAGGGCAATTGCATTTTCCATAGGATAAGTCACATAGACTGGGTAGAGACTTTCACACGTGTGGAATGATTCTGATTGTGTCTGTATTGCCATGGAATATTTCCACAAGGTGGATTAAGCGTAAATGCAATTTTGTTGTGCCTGTCCAAAATGGCTTCATCTCAGCCGCACCTTGCTTATGTGGCAATACGAAATACGACCACCCCCCCGGACGTCTGTCTCCGAGGCCAATCATGTCTGCGAGCGTCTGCGAGGTGGCGCGGGATGGCGCCGCCGTTCCAGCAGGAAAAACGGCTAGTCCCACGGGGACGCTGGGCTTTGATGCTTGTCTTGTCGGCCACCCTCCCTGATCTCTGTCCTCAGTCTGCAGGCGCCATTGGACCGTCGCAGTCCTCGCCTGCAGATGCCTCCCTCGGTCCTCCGCACTTAGTCCACTTCACTGCTTACCCGAGAAGCTTCTTTCCCCTCCCCAGACAGACAGACAGACAGATTACCACAGACTGCCTTGGCACGCGAGGCGAGTCAGCCTGGTCTCCCCCATGGCAGGCCCCCCCCCCCCCCCCCCCCCAGACGGTTACCCCCTGTACATGCAGCGCACGCGCTGATTCTGCCGTGTTATCCGTAGTCGTGCTCGCAGAGCGACAGAGTGCGAATGTTCTTTTCTGCTCGTTGGCGTATTTGACCTTCCTGGTCTTGTCCATCTTCGCTGGTATTCTCTCGTCTGCGTGGCAAGGAACGACTTTTGTACTCGAGACAGGGTCCTCTAGACCACCGTGCTTTCGTCTCTCTCTATGACGTCCCTCGTCCGCCTCGCGCTGGCTCTGAGCCTCGCGACGCCTGCCGTCGCCTCGGCTATGCACCCACGTTTCCATGCTGCCGTCGACAACGGCAGCGGCAGCGGCAACGGCCTCCATCCCGAACAGCAGGCACCCATGGCCGCACCCCCCGACATCACGGCGGCCCCGCTGATCCCCGAGGTGCTGCTGCGCGCGCGCGCCACATCCATCAGCCTGCCCGACTGCGCCAAGTCGTGCCTGGCCAGCGCCATCACCAACGACACGCCCTGCTCGGCAGACGACCTGGCCTGCGGCTGTCAGTACAGTAATGCTGTCATCATCGAGTCGGCCGCCGCACCGTGCATGGACTCGGCCTGCGGCTATCTGACGGCCTACTGTGCGTCCCCAAATGAGCTTTGCAAGATGCCGCTGCAGCGGACTGACCTTGTGCAGACGCCTGGAACACGCTCGAGCTGGCCTGTGCCACCTATGCCGACACCGACGTCTACACGATCGCCTACGCGACAGGAACAGACAGCACCACTGCGACCGCTGCGGCCACCGCCACCACCGCCACCAAGACTGCCTCGGCAGCCACGACAACGGTCACCGCCGGCTCCAGCAGCAGCAACAACAACAGCAGCAGCTCCAACTCGCTCTCCAAAGGCGCCATTGCCGGCATCGCTGTGGGCGCGGCTGGCGGTGCTGTGCTGCTCTGCGCTGTCGTCTTCCTCGTATATCGCTGCACCAGCCGCAGCAAGAGTGGCAGCACCAAGCACGACACCCATGCCGCGGCTTCGACCGCGCCCGCTGCCGGTCTTGATGCGGCCAATCTCAGCCCCATGACGGCCGTCGCTGTGCCTGTCGGCCAACCTGAACTCGACGGCAAGTCGGCCATGACGGCCGCCACGCCGACGCCACCACCCCTGACGCAGTCTGTGAGCCCCATCAGCACGGCGCCCGTGTACGCAGGTGCAGTCAGCAATACAGCATGGCAGCAGCCGCAGCCGCAACCGCCATCACAGCCACCGTACGCGATGCCGGGCTACTCTGTCGCGCCAGGACAGATGCCGCCACCCCCGATCACCATGGCCGCCGGGGCCTTCCCCGCTGCCACGACCACCCCCTTCCCCAGCCATCCGCAGCCGAGCGTCGTCTACCAGGAGGCGCCGCCGGGGACGCCGGCCGTGCTGCAGCCGCAGGAGCTGGCAGGGCCAATGTACGACAGCAATGGGGGCGGCAGCGGAGGCATTGGAGGCATGTACGAGATGCCGGCTCAGCATTATGTTCCGGCAGCGGCGCCAGGGACGGTCCACCAGCCGCCCGCGTCGTAGGCTGCGTCTGCTGCGGTGCACCGCTCGTCGAGCAGAGCGCTGGGGGATTCGAATCTGTCTGCTGTCTAGAGAGTAGAAGATGGCGATGTGGCTTGATGTGTTCCCATTTATCCATTTGTCCAGTTTTGCGTAACGTAGTTGATAAGCGAGTGGATCAGACAAGCGAGTGGATCACTTCCTACAACTCTCACAACAAGAAAGCATTATTACACAACCACAACAATTAAAATCAATTCAAACTATTCGGAACTGTATATATCAGGAATTTCTACTTCCTTCTGACAAGTGCGCGCATTGTGTCCTCTCTCGCCGCATGTG
>JACCPH010000010.1:334310-381923 GCA_014183095.1 Harringtonia aguacate | reverse complement strand
TTTCAATAGCTTTTAAAGCTAAGAGCACTCTACCCTCTAGAGAAGTAGTTTCCATTGTTTGTTGTAGAGAAAAACGTGTTGAAGATAGAAAGTGATTGTTTGACAGTAAAGTGATCCACTCGCTTGTCTGATCCACTCGCTTATCAACTACGTTAAGATAATTGTAGTGGCAGATAACGATGCGGCGTTCCTTCCTTAAATGGCAACAATATTGGTATTACTGCAGTGAAACAACACATGCCAAGACACGGTAAGCTTTTGGTGCCTGGATAAGCCTTTTTGTACCTGTTGGATGCGGCTGGTGTCTGATGTCAGACCAAAGGACGCATGGCGCACTTTCTTGTCCTGTTTGGGAAAGATCGTTGGAGAGATCTGACAGTTGTCTGACAACGGAACATAGCGGGGCGCTTTTGCCTGGACATACGCATGCAAAACTGAAATTCACTAGGTCCAAAAGAAATATCCAAAAGCAGCATCCAAAAACATTGTCCAACCTGTTTCCATAGAACGTCTCCAACCCGTCTCCAAACCGTGATCCCACTCCTACAGCGCCGTCTTGTCCGTCTCTGTCCCCTCGGGTGCCTTGCCCACCGTCTGGTCAAAGTATGCGTAGCACTCGGACGGGTCCTTGAAGACGTGCCACACGGACGGCGGCACACCCTCAAAGGCCTTTTCGAAGCGCGCCGGCTCGTTCTTCTCGGCCATGCCCAGCGCGGCAATGTCGGTGACCTTGCGGATGAGGATCAGCTTGACCCAGCCGGGGAACGTGCGGTAGCTGTCATGTTAGATTAGATTAGAAAAATGGAGAGACATCTGGAAAAGCGGTCTTACATCTCCCCGTACGCCTCCGGGTCGCTCTGCGTGCTGTCGCCGATGCACACAAACGTGCGCCGCGGCAGCCAGCCGTGGATCTTGTGCATGCGGCTGACCTTGTAGGCCTGGGTGCCCTGGGTGAGGGTGGAGAGCAGGCCGGCCACGCGCATGGGTGTGGCGTCGCGCAGGACGAGGGCGCCCGGCGGGTAGTGGCGGCTGCGGAAGTCGTGCAGGAACGGGTAGAGGTTGTAGGGCGAGGCGGAGAGGTAGAAAAATGGCGCGGCCGCGCCGATGCGGGCGCGCAGGCTGTGGTAGAGCGCCGGCATGTCCTTGATGGGCACAGGGTCCTCGACAAACGTCGTGCGCAGGATGCCAATGGGGTCGCTCGTCTGCGTCACCTTGATCGTGTCGTCAATGTCCGAGATGACGCCCCAGCCCGTTGCTCCGGCAAAGAACGTGTGCATCTGGAGCATGCCGTCCGCCCCCTCCGGCACCAGCGCCCGCGTCGGCACCAGCGCCCCCGCCGCTGCCGGTGCCGGCAGCCGCTGCACGTCGCTGCTGACGCCGTCGCGGCCGCCCGGGCTGAACTGCAGCTGCCAGTCCGTGCCGTGCACCGCGTGCACCTGCCGCCCGGGCAAGATGTCCTGCAGGAACGGCGTGATGCGCGCCTCGATGGTCTCGAGGTCGAGGGCCTCCACCTCGGCCTCCTCCTTCTTGTCAGAGTCGGAGCCAGAGGCGGAGCCAGAGACGGAGCCCGCCCGCTGCAGCGTCTCCACCACCGCCTTGACCGCGTCCACCACATGACACGTCGGGTGCTGCGCCATGACCGCCACCACGTACTCGGCCCGCCACTCGCCCGTGCCCGTGCCCGTGCCCGTTCCCGTGTCCGTGCCCGCCCCGTCCTCGTACGCCACATTGTCCAGCAGCCACACGCTGTCGCGGCCCGTCACCGCCCGCGGCGCCGGGTTGTGGCCCCCCAGAAACGACAGCAGGTCCGACACCCGCGACGACGACGCGCTCGCCTGCGACACCGCCTGCACCAGCCGCTGCGGCGCCCGCAGGCCTGCCAGCCACGACGACGGCGACGCCAGCGTCTGCAGCCCCGGCAGGCCCAGCGGCGCCCCCGTGCCCACGTCCGGCAGGCTCGCCTCGATCTCCGCGAACCGCCGCTGCTGTCGCGTCAGCCGCTGCAGCTCGTGCGCAATGTGTGCCGGCGCATGGGAAAAGAGCGACTCGGCCGCCTCCCGCACGGCGGCCTCGGCGGCCTCGGCGGTCTTGGCGATCTCGGCGATCTCGGCGGTCTGGACAGCCGTGGCAGCGGAAGGCTGGGCGGGGTCAGGGACGCCAGCTGTGGGCGCAGATGTGCCCGAGAATGTCGGTGTTGCCATTGTCGGTGGGAATAGGATCGACAGTTGCGACGTAGCTTCCAACGGAGCGGGAAAACCCTAAAGGACGGGCAAATGGACGACTAACAAAATAAAAAAGTTGTTGATGTTGCTGGATGCTACTGTCGTGCGCCGCGTGGAGCAGAGAAACGGCAGGAAATGACTGTGCCCTACCTTATTTCCAGGATTAACATGGCACAAGTACTTTATGTATTTGTATGTACGAGCGACGGGCACAAGGAGGACGGCTGAGGGGGGGTTGGGCGACTGACCGCCCAGAAAAGGATGAAACGGATTCTCATCCTTCCCTCCCAGTATTTATCCCTCCCCTCGTCCATTCCCTAAACCCTTGCCTACTGGCGAACCGTCAGCTGACGGCACTGTGCTCATCTTTAAGTGCTGAGTTCTTGGGCTGCAGGATGGAGCACCCGGGTCCTATTCCGAGTCGAAGGGGGTGGGGGGGCGCATACGATTATTGTCATCGGACCCCTGTCTAGATGGCTGGTAGTGGCTAGACGTGTATGCCTAGACTGGCATCTAGGCTGGTCAGCCGATACGCAATGTGGAAAACCTCAGCCTTGCCAAGGAAAATCCAAATTGACCATCGCTGTCGTCTGTCCTGGCAGATCCCCCCTCGAGCGAAATCCACAGTCGAAATTACATAGTACGGTTTTTTTGTGGCTGCAAGGAAATGAGAAATGTCCGTGTTGACGCTGTGTCGATTTCGGCACTTGGATTCTGCAGATTGCAATTGCGGTATTTTAGCGGTGCCGACCACGCCGACACGGGAAAGAAAAAGACAGCTGCCGTATCTAGTTCTATTTTTATGTGCTTTTTATGCTTTTTTATCACACGGCAATCCCACTGCCAAGCGGTGGAATGAGACCAAAAGGTCAAAAAGGGGCGGTGCCTCATTTGCGAATCACCATGTCTTCGCGGTCTTGGCCCGTTCCAACATAGGCCACCTGCCATGGTCAGCTTGTTCTTGGTTAGCGTGCCACTGTCCACCCTCCAACGTACCTTGACGCCCACAAAGTTCTCAATCAGCTCAATGTACTTTTGGGCCTTGACTGGCAGATCTTCCCAGCGGCGCACGTGCTGAGTGGACGTCTGCCAGCCCTCGAGATCCACATATTCGACGGAATATTTCTCGAGCTGAAAAGAAACAGTTAGTCCCAAAGTTTGCAGAAGAGGGGGGATAAAAAACGGAAAAGTTCCGCAATAAGTCTCACCTCGTTGAGATCGGCAGGGAACGTCGTGACTTTCTTGCCCTCCGGCGTGATGTAGGCCGTCGCAACACGAATCACCGGGAACGTGTCCAGAACATCAACTGAACAATGTTAGCTCCCACAATGGCACAATGAGACCGGGACCGCCACTCACTCTTCGTCAGGTTGATGCTGGTGTAGTCTGGTGCCATCTAGTTAGTTTGGGCATGCAGCTGCCGTGTTTCAAGAGAACGTACGGTTAATGGCAGTCGAGTACTTGAGAACCACCAGATCGAGCCAGCCGCAGCGGCGTCTCCGACCTGTTGAAACACCCTAGACCTGTTAGATGTCGTCTCGGTAGCCGGCAGTCTGGCCAACGTACAATCTCGCCACCAATGTCCTGCAGCTTGGTGCCGATCTCGTTGAGCTGTTCCGTGGGGAACGGGCCGCCACCGACTCTTGTCGTCTGAGAGGGAAACAAGTGTCAGTAGCACTCCTAAGAGATCGAAAGAACAGCTGCCGGATTCCTTACGTAGGCTTTGCAGACAGCGATAACCTCCCTGTAAAGAGTTAGCGGCAAAGAAAGTAAAGAAAGTACGACGTCGGCAGGCACTGAGAACTTACTTGATCTCAGTTGGGTTAAGAGTGAGGCCCTGAATGCAGCCGCCAAGACCGGTGTTAGACGACGTGACGTAGGGGTAAGTGCCATAGTCAATGTCCAACACTATGCCATGTTGTGAGTTATGAATCCCTCTCTAAGCAAAGAAGTTGAGGAAAAAACGTACTCAAGGCCTGCGAGCCCTCGACGAGCACCGACTGCTTCTTTGCCTCGGCATTGCTCATGTACTCGACGGCATCGACAATGTACGGGCGAAGCTTCTCCTTGTAGCCCTCGTACCGGTGCAGCTCTTCCTCCACGTCGTACTGGAGCAGGTCGCCGTATCGCTTGCGGTAGTCGTCGGCCAGCTGGCGCAGCTTCCGCTCAAAGGAGTCGCTGTACAAGTCGATCACTCGAAGGCCGTCGCGCGCTGCCTTGGTGCTGTAAGACGGGCCAATGCCGCGCTTCGTGGTCCCGATCTTCTCGGAGCCCAGCTGGTCTCTGTTAGCGGACATGGCAAGCTGGTCCCCAAAACGAAACACAGAAACCTAAGCTCACCTTGACCTCTGTGAGGCCGTCCACGGCAGCATGCAGGGTGAAGTTGAGGTGACACCGCGAGCTGACGTGAATGCGGCTGTGGAGGTTAGGCACGCCCTTGGACTCCAGCTCCGCCAGTTCCTGTGTCCGGTGTCAGCACCACATTCCACAGACCATGTGGAAGAAAGCAGGCCATGGACCCTACCTCAAAGAAGGCCGCAACATTGAAGACAACGCCCGATCCGATCAGGTTGTCCGTCGTCGGCTGAACCAGACCCGACGCTGTGTACCCGTGGTTAGCTCCAGAAAGAAGAATCAAGCGCAGTGAGGGCGGGGAAGACGAGCTTACGCAGCAGATGGAAACTGTAGGGCACGGCATGTTAATCACCAGATCAAGCCTCGTGTCAGGACAGCCTCGCAGTGGGGAACAGGGACGAGGCAGCAGCAGCACAGGCACACACCCTCAGTCACATCGAGGGCCTGAGCGGCACAACTGCTGCCTCGGTTGCAGGCGGCACAAGCCGTAGTAACAGCAGAAGTAGACCCATATCTACCTGTAGCTCTGGTTTCCGGTCCTAAATGTATCAAGAGGCGGGGCCCGCGGGCCCAGTCCCTGGTCAGCCTTGCGTCTCTCTCGTGCGCGCAGTCGCCCTTTTTTCACAGCCTCGCGCATTTCTCGGCTCGCGCAGTTCGGTTTGGGCTCACCTGATCGAGTGGCCAGCATTGTGGCCGCCAGCGGCACGCGCACAGATGGGGAAGCCGTTGGTCGACAGCAGGTGGTCGGTCAGTTTGCCTTTCTGTGGAAAAGAGACACACGCAAACGGTCAGTGGCCATTGAACAGCATCAGGGACGTGAAGAGGGAGGAAGTCGTACTCCTTCATCGCCTATAACGCGTGCAAGAGCGACTGTCAGCATTGGTTCTTCGTCTGTGATCCATGATCGGCCGCAATGGCGGTCATCGCAAAAGCAGAGGAGTCATCTCGGATTTGTGGGGAGGAGACGATCCAATGCGCTCGGCGCATAAAAACCGCAAGAGAGAAGGAGGGGTTAGAAAAGAAGAATCTTACCCCATTGGGAGCCGAGAATAATGGTTGCTGCCATATTTGCAGTACGTCGACAGAGGTCGACGGAACGTTTACAAACGTTGAAGCGAAGCCGAAAAGAAAAAAACAAAAGAAGCAGAGAAAGGCCGCAAAAATTCGATTCGAAATTTGTTGCTAGCTATTTGCTGCTTGCTCCCGCCTTAGTGCGGTAGCGGGGGAGGGGCAGCGGCAAAGAGCCGGTGATGCAAGTCTGGGCCAGTAGGGCAAAGAAAGGCACGCGGCTGCGAAGAAATTTTTCCAGGTTGGTCGCGCCTGCTTTGTCCAAGCCTTCTGACTAACATTGCGCAAATGGCCGAAAATGAAGAAAAACTCTCCTTTTTTTGAGCATCGCCAGATTTGACCATCTCACAGCAACGCGCATCGAGTCGCGACACAGATCCATTGCCAGTTTCGATGCGCCCTAATTGCGCAGCCGGCGGCGGCGGCGATTTCTCCCGACCAAGATGACCTGCCCATCCTTCGGCTCTGCGCCTTTTCCCCTCCCGACCATCGCTTCACACATCCTGTTTGTTCCGACCAAAAGGAAATACGCGGTCTCCGTAACGGCCAATCCCGTCCTCGAGCCGACAGCCTCGCGCCGCAGAGCAGCGCAATCGGTGTGTGGTCGAGTGTGTGGCCAAGTGTGCAGTCAAGTGACGCGCCGTCGGGGGGCTGTCACCACCCAGAGTCTGAGTCCCGAGCCCCGAGCCCCGAGCCCGAGCTCTGGTGGCTCTGGCAGCTCTGGCAGCTCTGGTAGCCCTGGAAGATGCCAGAATGGCCATTGACAGGTGATTGTGCGCAATCAACCCAGATGCCAACGGACAGGGCTGCTATCCGGAAAACAAGGCGATAGCCCCGGCTTGTTCTATTTCGCTCGGACCCAAGCCAGGTGTTTCGCACCCATGAACATGCATATTGCCATCTGACCAGCTCTCTCGACCGGCCAGATACCAGAAACGGATGATGCGACCGCTTGCCAGTGCCGCAAGCAAGACCCGGTGGGCTGGGCTCTTGGCGTTCGAGTTTCTGAACACTTGCATTGCGGCGTCCATGGCCTGTCACCGTCACAGTGATTGCGAACTGGCCGCTGACACGTGCAGTGAGGCTCTTCAATGCTTCTGTTTGCACACGGACGCAAAACGACAGGGCCGTGCTTGCTTGTGCGCGATCGAGTGACCGACGATGACGGAAGACTCCTCCCGATCCGCGGAACGGATTGTCCGAACGACAGTGCGATCTTCAGATTTCGCCTTACGTAAGGTACTACGAGTACGACTGCTACCGCTCGTACTCGCATGCATCGCACGAGTCCCTGCTGATCCCGCTGAAGATGTTACATCTCGGTTGAGCCCTTTTGGTCCTTCCTGTTTTGTCGGGGTTCCTTTCTCTGAATGGTCTAGTTCCTTGACGGCGACTCGCTGACGATAGTTTGGGACTGGATGCGGCCATTCTTAGGCCTACCACGTCACTATCGCGTGGGAGCCAGAGAACGGAACGTGCTGAGCGCCTAGACTGAATGATCGTCTTGCATTGTTATGCCAAGCAAAATTACTGTGCTCGGATCTCCTCTTGATCCATCTTGATCCTGACTTATTTCGTTCTGTTTTGATGGTGCGACTGAACCCCCACCCTCCGGCGGCCACGGCCACGGCCACCACGCCCGTACTCCGTATTCTTGATCTGCGATCTGCATCACGCGTTTTTGTGGGCAAGGCTGCCTTTTCACGGGGCGTTTTGCGAACGGCCGCCGATCAGCAGATACTGTATTACTCGTAAGAGTCGCACCACGATGTGGCGATGAAGACTAAGGTCGACTAATATCTTACAAATGCGCTCTACGAGTACGATTGCGCTCTACGGGAGTGCGGCGAGCCTAAGATGGAGAGGTGGCAAGCTCGGCAGCCAGTCAGCTTCGTATCCTGCACATTGACAACTTCCCCTGCCAGGCGAGACGGAGTGTCAGCCCCTTATGGGAAGGCGAGCGCACGTCTACATGCTAATGGCTGGCTGGCAGACAACGGGGTTGACGGAAAGACCCCTTTCCTCGTGGCAAGCGATGCGTTGACCTAAGCTCTAGAGGGCATAGCCTGTCCGCCTGACCTCTACCATGCGACTCGCGACTGGACTGGCACTTGCAACGGAGGCGTACTCGTACCATGGCGTCCGCACTCGTACAGTTTCTCGCACTACGAGTGCAAATAGTTGCTGTATGTCTCGGCGCTGCTTTGCACCCACCTACAAACGGCCGGCTTTACGGGCGCACTATTAATACTCGTACTCGTAATACTCGTACAAATATGTCCAGTCCGGCTATTACTGCGCTGGCGCTTCCAGCACCGACACGTGTTGGTTGTTGTTTGCCGCTCCGGCGTAGGCGAGATGAGGCCCAGCCGGGCTGAAAGTGGTGCCGTCACGCAGTTTCAAGGTGTGTGTGGAGGGTAGTCTCCACCGTGGACCTCTGCTATCATGGCCAAACCAAGACGTAAGAGATAGGAGGAAATAAGCCATCCCACACGACCTGCATAATGAGCTGGGAACTATTCACCCCCCTGAAGGAGATCCCTGGTCGACCTGCGCTGTCGTCTTTTAGCTTTTGCCCTGCGACACTGTCTGCTTACTCGGCAGAATCCCATCGTGCACTTGCCGGGGGGGGGGGGGGGGAGGTTGCTTTATGACGAGGAAATGACGGATCAAAAAAGGGCGGCTGGCCCCCAGATCCTTCGATGCATACAGCCGAGGAAGCCTGAGATTGTTGATGGCTGCTCGCAGACGCCGTACATACGAGTACTTGTAGTGCACGAGGGCATTGTTCGGCTCAACGTTTGAGATGTCTTACTTTTTTTTTTTTTTAGTTCTTGTTCATATGAGACAACACGAAACAATCGCTCCCTTCCTTACATGAAGGTGCAGTCAATTGGTGTTTGCGCACATGCATGTCTCTCAGCCACACGCGGGCGGCGGCTCGAAAAAGGAAAGCAGGCAAGAACAAGAGCCAACACACTGGCGAAGCGAGCAAGCGAGCAAACGAACACGCTGGTCTGTTGTAGTTTCAGCTTTTTGGGGCTATTCGGCAGGGCAGAGTTGGGGCTCCACCGCGAGTGTGCCCTCGGGCTCGGCAGCTCTGCCTTTCTTTTCTTCTTCTTGACCAGGAAACGCAGGCGCCATGTACTGGAGGGTTGTTGTTGCTCCTTGCTACGTGGGTGGTTCCCTGGCCTGCGAGCTGCAGCTTAATCCTTTGGGACTAGCGGGCCACTCGCTTTGACCCTCGCCCCGACGTCTGGCTGCCCGCTTGGCCAATTGTAAGCCAGGCTGGGAAATTGTCATACTGTGCTCGATATCAAGCGAAAGACAGGTTCTGGACGAACAGGTTGGACGGAACAGGTTGGACGGCATACACAGGTACGAAGTCCTGCTGTGTGTGCGTGAGTAAATGCATATGGGCGCTTGCCTTGTCCTAAAAAGCATCATAGCCGGCCAACACCATCCCTTACTCCCTTACTTGGCACCCCCAGAGTTCTTCCTGACCTGGACTAACGCCGGACTCACGCAAGGGCAGGTCCGTGGGCGCACGGTTCCCAGTTTTTATTGCCTGGGATGGAGGTGTGACTGGGCCACCACGTCATCCTGACGACAGCAGCGCAGAGGTGACGGCGTCATGGGTAGCGCCCGCCCGGAGCAAGGAGCAGAGGACGAGAAGAGGCAAGCGAGAACGAGCACAGAACACAGAGCGAACAGAACGGACGGGAGCAATAGGGGGTGGCAAACCAAATCCCCCCATGAGGGAAAAACGCCGGCTGTCAACTTACAAATATTGCCTACAAGACTTCTTTTTTTTTTCTTTTCGCCGGTGCCCGCTCCCCAGTGCTCGGTGTCAACACCTAGAACGCTCTCCAGACCGTTATTTTTTCTTCTTTGCCCCCCTCCTCGTGTTTTTTGACACCAGACACGTTGCCTGGAACGGTTTCGCGGCCGCCAGAACGTTTTTTTTTCTTCCTTCTCGGTGTTCAGAGAGAGCGCTCGACTACTCGACTACTCGACTACTCGACTACTCGTAAGATACAGTCGACAAAACGCTAACTGGGTGTGGTGGTGTTGGGGTCGTCTAAGCCCAATCCTGCAATGCAGCAGCAGATCGCCTCTGCGCCGATCGTAACTCTATACGAGGGCACGAGGGGGCGCGCGTAAGCATACCCGCTGCACGAAGACGTAAGATGGTGTACTATGGTGTACTCGTACGTGGTATCCGCAGTCGGCAGGCACCCTGGTTATTAATTGCACTGGTAAAGTGGTGAACCACAAATGCCGTTTGTCTGGACGAAAACTGGCATTATTACACGGGTGGCTGATCAATATTAGCATACGAGAAGTAGTCGTTCAAACGCATATACAAGAAATACTTGGCGAATGAGAACTTCAACACTGCGAGCGCTCGTATTTTTCGTACAGCGGCACCGGGATGCGACTCTGGGATGCGGCAGCAGGCGCGCCAAACAGAAGCTGAGGGACGGCGGAAGGAAAGTGATCAGTCACAAAGAAAAGAAACCCAGCTGCAGCCAGCGAGAGATCAGAAAAAAAAAAAAAGAACGGGGATTTTCCACATTACCGGGTCGAGGAGCTTGCATGCTGCCTGCTGGCTGGTCGTGCTGCTCCCCCTGTTTTCCGTCTGGTTTGTGGCTTTTTGGATGTGGAGAACAAGAAGACCAAAAAAAAAGAAAAGAAAGAGGAGCCGACGCTCGACCCGGTTCATTTTTAGTTCCGTATATTTTCTTTTTCTTGTTTATTGGATTTTTTTTTAGGAGGGGGGGGGGGGGGGGGGGTAATATTTTGTGCGTTCGAGGCGTTACCAGCTTACTCGTAATTAGAGCCGGTCGGCTGCATGCAGCGCGCAGCCGAAGCAGCCCCCGTGCGCCCTGCCTCCGTTAGGGGAGGAGGCGAGGGAAAATAGCACAATGTACACTAATACACTACAAATAAATGCGTGCAAGATAGCATGCTAGCCTGCTAATACAAGATCCCAGCCAGACAAAAAGGACAAAAGTACGACTCCTGCTTCCGTACATAGTAGCATCGACCCTTTGTGTCAGAGATAGTTTCAGCTGCTAGCTGGCCCACTGCCGCCGTATTTGTACAAATACAAAATCGATTTGTATTCACTGTGCTATCTGCCTGCTACGAGTACTGGCAGTTGGGGGCGTGGGAGGGCGGCCGGAAAAGTGGCCGCCCCGGGTAAAGCGAGGCGGCTCGAGTGTCCTGCAGGCCCACGGCATCTGCGCTCGCACGACATGGGAACGGAGCACCAGATGCTTTGCGCCGCTCGCTATCCCATGCTAAATTGATCTGGTCTCCGTCGCACGGGCATGTGGCGCCTGCTGGTTGGCCAGTCGGTCCTGAGCTGGACACGGCAGACGAGCAAAAGAGACATCCACACAAGCGGCACGCCATCCACTCGCATCCTCCACTCGCCTCGTTGTTCTGTATCCGTCACTTTTTTCCAAGACCTCGACCTCGACCTTGGCTCTCGTATCGCAACTCGGTCTGCCGCTAATGTGCCTCTAGCGCCTTTCCCACGTGTTCAGCTGGCCAAGCATATGCCGCCAGTCCTCCCTTCCCCTGCCCCTCTCGCCTGGGTCGTCTTGCGAATTATTTGCTTAGCTGGTGTCCGGGTTTGGCTAAATGCAATTTTCAGGGGAGAGGAGATGAAAATTGGGAATGGCAGGTTTTTTGCTAGCTTGAGGACCTGAGGGACCTAGGAGGAAAAAAAAAAAAAAAAGCTATTGCGATAGCAGCTGCTCGTAACCGGGGCGAGACGTGGACTCTTCTCCCCTCCGCCCCGTTCTCTGCCCCCCTTTCCGGCAGGGATGCCTGCCATCCGAGCCAATCCCAGACTGGCGGTGCCTGAGGACCCATCCCAGCCGCACCGCTGCTTCATTTTGTCGTTGTTTGCAAGTCCGCATACGGATTTACGATCCCGTAACACTTAACACTCTTTGTGCTACGAGTCTTGGTATGTACGAGTGCTCGGAGTGTACAGGGAGGAGGTGGTCAGACGGGCGCAAAAGCCGCAGGATGCGGGCTGCGGCACGGCGATGGGATCGAACGAAAAAAACGTGTACGCCGTCAGACGAGGTCCAAGCGGTGGTGCTGGTGGTGCTGGTGGTGGTGGCAACCAAACCAACACCAGGAGAGAGACCAACGGTTCGAGAACAAAAACAGCTGATGGCCACGCCAGCAAACGGCTCCGGCTCTGCTCGAAAACGGCGACGCTGCTGCTCCTTCTGGACACAGCAGCTCCGGAGGCAAGGGAGCGATGTTGCCTGTTGCAGTAAAGTGGCCATCCAGATCCGAGCAGATAGCGCTCGGTACGGGTCCCGACACAGACTGTGTAGTCTGTCGTTAATCGGAGACCCGCTAGGCGATCCCAGAACAGCGATTTGTGCGTACGGCGTAGTGATGGAACTATTAGAGGCTATGAGGGGGGGCGGCACCAACGACTGCGAAATGGAGAAAGGGAGAGAGAAGGGAGAGGGGAGAGGGGAGAGAGGAGAGAGAGAAAAAGAGGAGAGGAAATGGACGGTGTTACAACACGACGAGACGAACGGCAGAGGGCAAGAGCGACCCAGGTGGTAATAGCGACAGCGACACCGGCCAGCCGGCAGACGCAGGATCAGACTCGCAGGATCCGAATTTCATGCAGGCGATCCCATCCCCTCCGCAATCCTGGGAAGAAAAGGCCGGGGCAAGGGAACGTGATCGGCAGGACAGAGATGGCCATGCGAGAGGAGACTGGTGCTACAGTACCGTACATGGCAATACCGTACATGGCTGTTGTTATTCTTTACTCAATCTTTTTTATTAGAAATTTTTTCTGCTAATTTTTCTTGCTTTCTTTTTTATTTTCCTACAAATACTTCCTACTGCAGGTGCACGGTGTACTTTCTGACTCTGCGAATCCCTGTCCTGGTAGCGGGCTCTCCGCGCAGGTATTCCGCTGGCTCGATTTGGCACTAAGAGAACTATTAAGTGCCAAAAATTGGCGCTATTTCTGCTCTAGGCGCGCCTGGGCTAACCGCCCTCCCGCGCGAGCGCCGCAAAAGGAGGGCGTGCCAATTGGCGTGCGCCAGCAAGCAATAGCGGTTCAGGGGACAGCTAAGAGGAGACCTGCGAGACTGGAGGAGGAGACTCGAGGAGGGGAAGGAGGGGGAGGGGGCTGGAGGGGTGGGGGGTCAGAGTTTGTCCTCTTTGCTGCCATTGCCATCTATGTACTTCTATTCTGGTGTCGACCCGTATCTGCTCTTTTTGATCTGTGCCGCTTTTTCTGGCTCTTCCTGACATCGAAGCACCACCCCCCCCCCTGTCGCCCAGTTTCGGACCTCTCTCCCAGAACCACCCCCCTCACACCCCCCCCGGTCCAACAACCCCTGCACTTGGCACCGCACCTGTACATACGTACATATTACTCGTACTCGTACATGGTATATGGCGTGGTACCGATAACACAGAGATGCGCTTGTGCCATAGGAGAGAGTGCTGTGGTCGACTTCTACTACTTATACCGACGATCGCCGTCCCCTCCTCCTCTCGTATGCTGGCTCCCCCCTCTCCCCGCCCTTTCTCCTGCTTCCACCATATCATATCACACCGAAGCTGGCGTTCGAAAGGAGAAAGAAAGGTGTAGCCCTTTCTCTGTTTATCTCGATATTTTCGTCGCACTCTTCGCAACTTCCCCCGCTTCTTCTGCCTCCGCTTCTGACGGGGCCTGTGCTGCAGCCGCCAGCAGACTCGCGCGCGTCGAACACGAGCACGGACAGGACGATCGCGATGGCGCGGACCAAGGAGTCGGCCGCCCTTGAGGCGTGCAACAAGGTGACGCTGCTGGGCAACAAGATCTCGGTGCACATGCTGGACTACCTCAGCTCGGTGAAGAACTACCCGAACGGGCTGGAGCAGCTGACGCGGGAGTTTCTGGACATTTGCCGGATCCTGTTCTCGATTGAGGCGGGGCTGAGCGACTGCGCGAGCTCGGGGCGGCGGTTCCCGCCGGACATGGTGGTGGAGCTGGAGCGCAAGTTCCGGAGCACGCAGTCGGACTTCCAGGAGCTCGACCGGATGATCCACAAGTTTTTGGAGTACGAGAACAAGGGGACGATGGGGCGGATCCAGAAGGGCTTGCGGCGCATGTTCCCGGACCACGACATTGACCGGATGCGCACGTCGCTGGCGCGGTCGCGCGAGGCGCTGCGGATGAGCGCGCTGGTGTTCCAGTGGTCGCTGGGCGACGAGCGCATCGAGGAGTCGGTGGGCATTGGCTACACGGGGCTGGCGGCGGCGCTGGACCGGATGAACGGCCACCGGGGCGCGCTGGGCAGCAGCCACAGCCACAGCTCCAACAACCTGGCGCGGACGACGACGAGCAGCCACAGCACGGCGGCGGCAGCAGCGGCAGCAGCCCCGGCCCCGACCCCGGCAGCAGCCCCGCCGGCTCCGGCTCCGGCTCCATCGGTCACGACGAACACGCTCACCAGCGGGCCGATCACGGCAGCCCACATCAACGGCGGCGGCAGCGTGCGGGCCAACGGCAACGGCAGCGTGCACGGCAACGGCAGCGTGCACGGAAACGGAATGGCAAACGGCAACACGACCAGCGCCCACACCAGCAGCAGCAGCAACGGGGCCAGCCTCTCGCGGACACGGACAGCCGACCCGCCGTCGCCGCCGCCGCAGCACGAGCTGCCGCCGACGACGGCGCTGCGGCCGAACCCGCGGCCGTCGATGCTGGACGTGGACCTGATGCCTCCGGGCTTGCACACGTCGAGCGGGACGCTGCGCGGCAACGGCACGACGTACGCGACGCGCAGCTCGTCGATGATGCACACGCGGCAGGCGCAGGCGAGCGAGGACAGCAGCAACAATAACAGCGGGCTTCCATCATTGCCGCCGATGCTGCCGACGCCGCAGTTTTTGGCGGAGCGCGACAGCGGCAAGGAGATCAACCTGAGCGACGAGCTGCGGCTGATCCCGGACCTGCGGCGGCGGCCGTCGACGTCCAACAACACGATTGCGTCGTCGCTGCGGGAGGCGGTAATTACGACGATCCCGACGTCGATGTCGACGTCGTCGAACCCGAGCCGCAGCCGGGTGACGTCGACGATGGGCAGCAGCTCGCTGGGCGGCGGGTCGGGGACGCTGTCGCAGCAGGGGACGATGGGGACGGCGATTACGAGCGACTCGCGTCTGACGGCGGATGTTCTTGGTGGCGGTGGTCCCGGCATTGCGCTGACGTCGCGGCAGGCGCCGTCGCTGCTGTCGGACCGGCTGGAGGTCATGTCGATCGCGGCGTCGACGGCGGCCGACAGCGACACGCACGCCAACGGGCTGGCGGCGCCGACGCCGATCAAGGTGGTGCGGCTCAAGGCGGACCCGTATGCGATGCCGCGGTGGACGCCGCGCAACACGGTGGGCGCGGGCGCGGCCAACCTGCGGACGGCGCTGGTGTCGGCGGTGCAGGGCGCCAACTACACGCTGGTGGAGCAGCTGCTGGACCGGGGCGTGTCGCCGGACGGCGGGCTGCTGCACGAGGCGGTGCTGCAGCGCGACCTCGAGAGCATGCGGCTGCTGCTGCTGTTTGGCGCCGACGTCAACGCGCCCGACAAGAGCGGCGTGACGCCGCTGCTGGCGGCCGTCGAGCAGTCCTTTGCCGAGGGCGCCACGCTGCTGCTCAAGTACGGGGCGGACCCGAACCGCGACGCCGCTAACGTGGCCAAGGAGAAGAACGAGTCGCCGCTGGTGGCCGCCTTCGCCGCCGGCAAGGTCGGCCTGTCGCAGCTGCTGCTGGCCTACGGCGGCAACCCCAACCACCCGGTGCAGAAGATTTTCACGAGCAGCGACAGCGACAGCGGCGGCGTCGACAACACCACCACGCTGCTGCTGGGCGCCATTGGCCGCAAAAAGTCGCGCAAGCTCGTCGACCTGCTGCTGGCCTACGGCGCCGACCCCAACGCCAAGGACGGCCACGGCACCTCGCCGCTCTTTGTGTCGTGCCAGTGCAGCCGCCCGGACATTGCCGCCGCCCTGCTCGAGCACGGCGCCGACGTCAACATGCCGGGGCCCAAGCATGTCCTGTGGAAGGCCGCCTACCACCCGAGCGTGCTGCACGTGCTGCTGGCCGCCGGCGCCGACATGAAGCGCGCGCCGGGCGTGCTGGAGCTGGCCTCGAGCCTCAACAAGCTCGAGGCCGTGCGCGCCCTCGTGGGCGCGGGTGCCGACGTCGACTCGAAAAAGGACGGCGTCTACACGCCGCTGTGCACGGCCATCCGCGACGACCACGTCGAGATTTTCAATTTCCTGCTCTCCAGCGGCGCCAACCCCAACCTCAAGGCCACCGAGTTCCCGGCCTGGAAGTGCGTCACCCACAACCGCGTGCACCTGCTGCCCGCCCTCGTGCGCGCCGGCGCGGACCTGCACACGCCGCCCGGCATCGCCGAGATGGCCGTCCAGGTCGGCAACACCGACGCCCTGGTCTGGCTGCTCGAGAGCGGCGGCGTCTCGGCCGACGAGCGCAACGCGCGCGGCCACACTCCGCTCACCACGGCCCTGCGCGAGAACCGCCCGGACCTGGTGCAGGTCCTGCTGGACCACGGCGCCAACGCGGGCGCGCGCGGCGAGGACTGGCCGCTGGTGATTGCCGTGCGCCACCCGGAGCTGCTCGAGCGGCTGCTGCCCGCCGTCTCCAACCCGCGCGCCGTCCGCGGCGTGCTCGAGCGCGCCGTCGCCGCCGGCGAGCTCGACTCGGTCAAGCTGCTGCTAGCCGCCGGCGTCAGCGTCGAGGACAAGACGGGCGGCGTCTTCTCGCCCCTCACCACGGCCATCCGCGAGGGCCGCCGCCCCCTGGTCAAGTACCTGCTCGACGAGGCCCACGCGGACCCCAACTCCCCCGGCGAGCACCTGCCCCTCGTCAAGGCCCTCCGCCACGGCGCCAACGACCCCGACGGCGGCGCCGAGGTCGTCGAGTGGCTCCTCGCCAAGGGCGCCAGCATCAACAAGACCTACCGCGGCTGGAACGCCGTCATGCAGGTCCTCGAGGACGGCAACGCCGACCTCCTCACCCTGCTCGTCACCAAGGGCGGCGCCGTCAACCTCGACGCCAAGGACGACGAGGACCGCTCCGTCGCCCAGATGGCCGCCGCCCGCGGCTGGCCCGAGGGCAGCGAGATCCTCCTCGCCCACGCCCAAAAGTAGGCGGGCGGCCATCAGGTGGATGAGTCAGCACGCAAATGGCGAAAAGCAATGGCCTGGTGGGGTTTTCGGTCCTCTTTCTTTGTCTTTGTCTTCTTTCTGTCTTCTCTCCTATGTCTTTCCTTGTACTTATATCGGTTCAATTATTTTGCTCGATCGTGTCTACATATACCTCCTTTTCTTGGCCGCTTCCCGGCTAATCTTTTCCTTTGTAATACATTCTTGACGTCTGCAACCAGTCTCATATTCGTAAATATCTTTAAAAAATGATACAAAAGTAGGGGGTGCCTTCCGTAAACGCCATCAGTCCCTTTTGACCGTCCCTGAGACGACACAGCAGCCGCAGCCGGCCGGCAAACAGAGAGAGGGGGGATATGCCGTCTCTCCCTCATAGACTCTGGTCCAATCTCACCGTCCCATCCCACTGCATCGCATCCCAAATGAGTGTGTCCCGTCATCAATCATGCTATCAAAAACAAACAAAAAAGCACGGCAACAAGATAATGCCACCTCGACAATGCCCTACACAATGATGAACCGCTCCTGCCACGAAGGCGTCGCCGCCCCGTCGCCCCAGATGCCCACCACCGCCACCAGGAACGCGAGCCCGCTCAGCCCCGTGCGCACAATCTGCTTCTTGAGGAACACCTCCACCGCCGCCCGCACCTCCTCGCCGTTGATTGACGACGACAACGACGACGACGTCGCCGCCGCTGCGGCCGCGCCCTCTGCGTCGGAGCCGGCGCCGCCCTCGCTGTGCGAGTCCGACACCGAGCCCGCGCTCGAGCCCGCCGTCGCCGACCCCAGCACCTCGTAGCTGGCCTCCATGTGGGGTGCCGAGGCGTGTTCGCGCGGCAGCTTCGGGGATGGCGGCGTGGGCTGCACGGGGCCGGGTGCCGCCCCCGCCGTCGCCGCAAACAGGTACGGCGCCAGCCGCTCCGACGTCAGCACCCGGCTGCCCAGCACCAGCAGCGACGTGTACAGCAGGTACGGGTGGCGCACGCTGCGCGGCGACAGCGCAAACGCCAGCATAAACGCCGCGCTGGCCACGCCCGACAGCGTCCGCAGCGGCGTCGTCGCCGCCTCGGTCAGCGTCCGGAACGCCTTGGCCGCCGAGCCCGCCGACGGCAGCGTCAGCAGCGTCGGCACGGTCACGGTCGAGAGGGAAAAGGACAGGCCCTGGGAAGGACAGACGTTAGCTCATGCGGCAATGCAGCAGGGTGGGAGGAGAGGGACAGGGGGGAGAGCGCACTGTCAAAAGACCCAGAGAAATGGTCCCGACAAACTTGAGGACGGTGACGCCTCGGGACGACATGGTGGCGGCGGAATGACCAGGCGTAGCTTTGGGGGAGGGAGGGGGTAGTTTCTTTGGGGGTTTCGGGGGGTCTTTTTTTTTCTCGCTGTCGTCTACCCAGCAGACGGGCTGCTGCTTCGTAGGATTGAATAGAAAGCGCAAAAAGGCGGAAAGGGGGTAGGCGAGCACTCGTAATTGGAGAGAGGGGGGGGGGAGAGAACGGAAAGGTGACGCGGGGATTTACGGCTGGGAGTGCTGGCGTTGACGCCACCATCCCCTCCTCCGTCATCCACAGACAGCCCCCTGTCACTACAGGCGCAAGCCACACTTCCGGGTCCTCGGCGCAGTGGGGGGGCGCCACCCATCGTGTTTGCTGCCTATTCCGTCCCTGCCAAGTTGGGCATCGAAACACTCGGTTTTCCCCCAATCAGAGGTCCGTCCTTAGTCATCGATCGCTGTTGGCTGCCCGTCTGCTAAGACGATCTCCTCACACGCGGAGAGGGGGGTCCCTTGATTGGCTTCCTCTGCGCTTTGATTTGGAGGATTCCGCCGCGAGAACTCGTATCTTTGTGCTATCACCCAGAGCGGTCCGGGCGGGGCCGTCTCCGTTCAAATTGAGGAGACGGCTGATCGTGGTATTGATCTGCGGCTGCGCAGGTGGCTCGCTCGCCCAGCACGCTGTGGATGCTGATCCAGTGAACAATGCTCTGTTATGCTCTATTTTGCTCTGCCCCGGTGACGGGACACAAGCGTCGTTGCTGGACCCAAAGTCCCCGTTGCGATCGCTTCGACCGCGTCGCGCACCACGGTTTTCGTATCCCCACGCAGACTCGCCTGCATCATTCCCTTGATAGGAACAATGCTTGTCATAGTTGTCGTGACTGACTTACGACGCGACGAAGCTGGGTGCTGTGTCTTGGATTGTCAATGGAAGTCGTAAGACGGAGGCAGACACCAGGTATTGCCCCTGCATTCTTGCCAGTCCCCCACAAAACACCGCTGTTATTAGTTACTGAAAGCCACAGACTTTCGCCCGCAATCAGATTCTAGCTGAAAGAGATGGGTGCATCTCCACGCCGTCATGTCCCGCAAGTCTTCCCTCAGGCAATCTGGCGCTGCATTGCCCAAACTTATCTCTGTCTCGATTGTTGAACACCACCAGGAGATCGTACCAGGTATATCTTGCTCTTGTTCTGCTGCTCAATATCGGACCATCTGATCAAAGACTGAAGATGGGGCGCTTAACCAAGGCCGAGGCCGGGAACAGATCTCTTTAAATTATGGTAGCGAAAGCCGGCGTCTGCATCACTGAAGACAGACTATGAGCAGTATCCAGAAAGTACGCAGATGGGAGCATTGGCACTGAACTGCTGCCTGACCACACTCACTTCATCCTGCTCAGGGAAGGGAGTCACACAGACTCGTTAGACTATAGGACTCAGACTTGAATCAATAAGCCGACTGTAATGGTGCTAATTGTTCGTAAAAGGGTGCTTGATTTCTATTTCTTCTTCTGTCTACTTTTTCGGTATCAAAAAGGTAAAACTTGTCACGCGGAGTGTCCGATCGGGCGAGGGGTCCCCTCCTCCCTATTGCACTCAACACCAGCCAGCCGGTTTACAATAAGGAAAAGACAATGCAAAACTAATAAGTAGAAGGATAAACGTGTTACCAAAATTAGACATTGATTCATATAATTCACTCGGCTTTTCAAGTTGCGCGGCTATTGATATCATGTTGCAGGATACACAAAAGCCAGAATATTCACATGACATATGTTACAAAATTGAACTAAAGTAATGCAAATCTGTGGTATTTCTATCTACTATGTAAAGCTGTGACACGTTCTGTGCGATATTCTTATTCACAAAGTCAGGCAGAAACTCCCCGGAGGTTGTTCACAGTAAGCCAGGCCTGATCGACATTGTTGTAAGAAGTCCGCTATAGATACGAATCCCCGAGTGGTGATCTAACGTCCAACTAAGAATTGAAGAGGAGCGATAACAGTGAACATAAAACCAGCCAATAACTACTAAATAACCTCCCCATACATATCCAACTTCACAGCCCAACCAGCAATAGGAGAGATAGGCATACTGATGGGGAGGGCTGTAAGTTCATCATGAACAGTTGCTGGGATTTGTTAATATCAATGTCTTGGAATCAGAGCAAAATACAATACAAGTCAATACTAACCGACAATGATAGTGCTTTAGCGGCAGAAAAGGCAAGCCTGGGTACTGGATGCCACACTTCGGGCACTTAACGACCTCCGACGGCATGGTTGCGGTGGAGAGCAACTAATCACGTGATAGAAGGACGGTGGTCCTTTGGTTTCTCGTCGCCAGGTGCAGGCAGCAAGCACTTTCATCATTTCGCCTTGTAACAATACTCCTTAACCTGCTTCGCACAATGGCACCGCCAACAAACCAAGATCTGAACGAAAAAAGAGAAGAGCAGTGCTTTGGAATCACACTGGAGCGAAAGTACTACCACTGTGGCAACACACTGATCAAGCGAAGTCTCAGACCAACAGAATGGCAAAAGCACGGCGGCTTTCTATATGTGCCAACACTCAACTTGGAGCGGGTCCTGAACGAGGGAGCGTGTCTTTCGTATCTCGCCGAGAAAACATCCATTCCTCTACCAAAGCTTCTGGCATGTTATGAAGATGACAGCGCTGCGATTCTTGTCACCGAATATGTCGACGGTGTTGGCATGAACGAACTGGACGCATCACAGCAAGAGGTCGTTGCCAAAGAACTTGAGCAACATTTGCAGACGCTAAAGACATTCAAGTCGGACACGTGGGGCGGCCCTACCGGTTTTGTAAGTAGTGTCGTGTCGGCCCCGCCAAAGACTGCGCCCGCTAACAAATAGCAGGTTCTTCCACCATACCGAATTATGAGGCAGAGCGATGGTCGACCTTGGAGAATGAAGACTCGTGACAAGGAAGACCTAGTCTTCTGCCACAACGACCTCTCAGCCAACAATGTCATAGTCGATCCGGATACACTGAAGATAAAAGCCATCATCGACTGGGAATATGGTGGCTTCTTCCCCCCTGAATTTGACAGGCCCTTTTACCAGCGACCGGGTCCATCAATTGCGCTGGCGGGAGAAGAGGATGACACAAGTGTTCTGACAGCATTGATAGACAGAGAAACGGAGTAATGGTAACTTGGCTTTCAATATCTCAGCCTAATTGAGTCTCAGCTGTAACAATGCAACATATTTGCATAGCAAGAAAAGACGCCAAGCATCACCATCGTGATATCTTGTAGAGGCATGTAGATACTGCCTATAGGTTCAACGCAGCTTACATAAAATCCCTTTCCATATTAATGAACAAAATATATATAATATGATTCAGCATCCGAGCTACAACCAGTTTAATTGATTCACATTAGCCAAAGAGCAGCAGTACTTACTTGTCTCGCATTGCTCAGCGATCCTCTGTTCGACTTGTGCAAGTTTGACCTCCATGACACCACTCAAAATTTGCCAGCTGGTAACGTTTTTTTCGATTGTTTGGCTGTTGCTGTCTGCATTACTGCCCACCTGCCCAGTTATGCTTGAGACCCAGCCTTCTCTGCCGCCTGAAACCGGTATGCCGTCACACCCCACCTCCATTCTAACCATTCAGCAGGCCGGAACCATGAATCAAAGACCAATCTGAGCAAGCCAAGATGCCGTCACCGCCAAAAATCTGACCAGGAGGTGGTCACTTAGACTGCGGCCTGGGCGGCCTACGGACATCCCGGAAAGCATCCCGGCAAGAAAGGAATCGAATGGAAGCATAGAGAACATATTTTTGCACAATTCTGCGGGAAAAAAGACACCTTCAGCCAGTTTATTGGTGCCTTGGAAGGTTTCCTACTCCCAAAGGTATAACTGCCTGGCTGTGTGGTCTCTCATTTGTTCACACCTTCCATACCAAGAATTTATCTTTGGTTAAACAACTGCCAATCGCGCCTACCATTTCAAAAAAATTATTTTCCTTCGCATTTCTGTAACCATCAATCTTGATTATGCTCATCGTCTGTCGAAATATTTCTTGCTCTTGCTGTTTACACTCCAATACGAACAGCTGCGCTCAACACGACCCTCAACACGCGCTTTTTCCCCTTGTTATTCAATATATTTCGCTTCCTGTTATATTTCCCATACCAAAATACCCTAGGACGACTACGACTCGTTCGGTAGACATCAAACAGAGAGCCAGTAATAAAGTGTGCCAATCTGGCATCCTTTATTCTTGCTGCCTCTTTCCAAACGACTACCAACATTTATCCCAAGCGAAATGGAACGTCTTGAAAAGGATGAGATCGGGTTTTCCATCAACCATGTATTCCTGCCCCCCAAACTTCCTCAGGAAAACGACTACAATCCCCAACTGGATAAAGCATTGCTGAAGTTTGTTGTTCTGGCACTACGGGACTTCAAGGATGTGGTACCAAACAAGAAAGGGCCAGCAGTACAATGCGCCCTCGAGGCAGTCTCCTTTTTGGATCAGTCAATGACCACAGAAGGAACTGTGGACGAATGTGAACTTCGTAACGTGGTTGAACACATGGGCCAGGCCAGCTCTGGTGAGATTTCCTATCAAGTCCAAATGGACAAGTTGATCTGCCTGTACACAAGACTGACCACCGCCCATCTACAGGCTCAGTCTACCCCATCTATATCCGTGCCCAGAATGCTGGCGTCATCATGTCCAAGGGAAGCGGCAATAACTTCACGTTTGAAGCATTCGAGCTGTCACCGCTCAACAATGCCGTCATGTCGACACACGGACATCTCCGTCGCTGCTTCCCGGGACCTGCAGTGGAGCTCAATGTCGATGATCTGGGTGACAATGACCTCAAGGACACCCTGGTCCGGACGCTGTCCAAGATGAGTTTTCAGCGTGCTGTGGGAATGACTCCGACGATTCGAAAGTCGGGAAACCAAATGGAAGAGACCCGAGATACCGTTCATCCAGGTATGGTGACAGAACTACTTTTCGGCTTCTTGCACCCCATCTCCAGACAGGCGTCAGTGCAGCGCATCTGGAAAAACACACGCGAGGAGGTTCAGTGGAAGCAGTCCTTGCTTCCGTGGCGTCGATCTCCCCTCTGGCTCTTTGTGCGCGTCGTCATCCAGCTCATATTCACACGACATGGCACCGAGGTGAAAGGCACACCCCCTGAAGACTACAAGCTCTTCATACTGTTTTTCCACGCCTCCGTGCTCAGTAAGGCCCTTGAACACGATCTGGAGCCCGACCTGTTCTTTTGCATGAGTGCCAAAATTGCGCGCAGAATGACAAAGCTGAGCCTGCAGGGAAATGAAGCTGGCCTCATCCACGTCAAGGATGTGCTTTCCAGAGCGAATGAGCAGCTGGCGGCAAAATGGCTTGAGGTGCAGCGCCGCAATACGAAGAAAGCAGACCTGGAGAAGCTGCGCCACCTTAACTTCGCCAAGGATGCTGATCTCTCGCTCCCCGAACTGGATGCATTCATATCTGACATCAATGCACGGAAGCAATCGGCAGAATCCACGACCAGCAATTTCGATGTCTCTTTCAGCGAACATCTCCAGGACTTTCCCGACCATGTCCTACCTACTAATATCACTCGGGCCTCTGGTGACTATGGCGCTTACAATCTCTACGGATTTGAGCAGTGGGTCGAAAAGAGCTCATCTTGGTTCCGCTCTCGCTTACGGGAGGAGTCAACTTGTGCCGACGTTGGAAATTTGATGAAGGAATACCACGCCGCCGCCAAGGACACGTATGCAGGCAACCCCGAGTTGCAGTCTGCTATGCTCTTGAATTTGGTCGAGCTATGGATTGTGTGCGATCGGTCGGCAGTTGCACACTTCCAGCTTCTAAACAACTACGACCCGGGTGTACCACACGATGCTCTTCGGTGCCTTGTTCTGCCCCGTAAGCGAGACATGGAACGTCTACTCCAGGCCGAGAAATATTTGAAGACGAGATGTTCCAGAGCCCGAGGAACCCCCGGATCCATTTTCCGGGACTATGGTACCATAAACAGCTTTGCCGTTCGGTTTTTTAACCAATCGGGGGAGCATAAAGAACTCCGGAAGGAGATCGAGGAGAAGGCCACCATCGAGCGCCAAAAAAAGCGCCAGGAGCTGATCAGAAAAAAGAACGACTACACTGAGCTCATGAAACAGTACGATGCCGAGGAGTGTACAAACACTATCACAACGGACAGATGGGGACGCAGCTATGAGACGCATGAGGCTTATAACTGCCCAAGATGCAACATCAAGTTTCGCGCCGTGAGAATCGATATCAACGTCCACGAATGGCCGTTGCCGAGCCGGGACTCCGAAGCCAAAGCAGTTGTGTTTGAAATGTCCACTCCCGCCGTCTTTGCTGCCTGGCGCGAGGCGACCATGTTTCTCCTGCTCGAAGTGCTTGGCGGTGAGTATGCTGTCAGGAAATGCTCCAACTACATGTACTGTTTGTCGAAGTACACCGCTTTGGGAGGATACTACAGGAGCAGCACTGCATATCGTACAGATCTGTGGTCGGAAACCAAACCGCATGCTGTAACGCACCGCGAGAAAAGGCTCATTATCAGCGTCACGGAGGGGGAGGTCTGCGTAAACAACGGCCTCCGATTCGGGTTCTATGATATGAAGCGCTCCACCTATGTGACCAACATAGTTTACCGCGATGCGGTTGTCAACAGCTGCACCTACAAGTTGCCAGAAGTATCGGCAAGCATGCAACAATTCCTCAAGCGAAGCTTCCAGGACCAGGATGCTACGCCAAACATGACGATATCCAGCCAATCAGCCTGTCCGGAGCACCTCTCACTCGCCGAATACCGGCCCCTGACGGCCATCCTGGTCGGATTCCGGTTGTCGTGGTGGAATATACTGGTTCAGCTGCAATCACCAGCTGTTGATTTCAAAAAGGTCGAGACCAGCCTGATCATGCTCCAGGGCATCTACCAAGCGGGGCCCAGGAAAGAAAACAACCTAGACAACGTCTGTCGGGAAGCACACGATGTTGTCGTAGACCAAGCATTCACAGATTCGCTATTCGACGCTGTGGAACAGTCCATCACCCGCATTGAGGAAAATTGGGAATCGTACCTGGGCCTAGGAACGTTGGCTCTCATCATTGTGCGAGTGCTGTCTCTCACCACCTCAGGAGGTACTGCAGACAGAGCTCTGAGAATACTCCACCATCTGCGACAGACGGCATATCAGTGGATGCAGCTGCTGCAAGAGAAACGCCTTGATTCCAAGATCATCAAGCAGAAGCAGTACTTTGCAAAGAGAGTTGTAGATGTGGCTTTCATCTGCACCAGCACCTACGACGTGGAAATGCCGTACCTGAGGAGAATTCTCCTCGGGGAAAGCAACGCTACCATCCTCATAATGTGTGCCATATTGATACACGACAATCTTGTTGAGCCTGGGCACGATGATACTCTGAACAACGTCACCCGCTGGAGATGGCGTCGGCTCTCCTACCAGGCCTACCAGCTGCTATTACAGATGATTGTGCGCGAAGACGATGCCGGTGTGGCTACGTGCCTAGATGCTGCTGTGAGCGCCTCGTGGCCCGGTTACCACCAAGGATCAGGCTGGAGACCCATTTCCGCTTCACAAGACTTTTGGGTTACCACAGAGCACACAAGAAGTGTACATTCGGCACAAACTGCTAGAGTTCACTATAATCTTCTGACGGGGGAGATGCTCGTCAATGGGTTGCCTCTTGCGCGTCTTCCAGGACAATACGAGCAGGACCATGCTTACAAGGAGCTCTTTGGTAACGCCGTCTTCCAGATTTTCCCCAGCATTGTTCCAGGAATGCTCTTCACCGCCAAAGGCCAGCAGTCTGGCCATGCCCTGCATTTCAATTTTGACAGTGTCCACGGTCATATTATCCTTCAGGCTGATCAGAACAACGGCAGCTCGTTCCACCTCATACCACGAAGGTGCTTTCAAGGACTGTTGCCTTGGACATTCAGTTTAGACTTTGTGTACTGGTATGATGAGGTGAAAAAGTCAGTGGTCTTCCGTGCCAGAAACCATCCCTGGAAGTCATCTCGGTCCACCACGTGGCATCTCACCCGGGTAAGATCTGCCTGGAGATTGTCCAAGGAAAATTCGGTGCTTATCAGTCCCCAAAGCGGCACTGGAAATGTGTTGGCCCGTCTCCTCGAGCCCATTCAGCCAGCCGGAGGTATCAATCTGGTTCTGGCCCCCGACAGGACGACGTTAGAGATTGACATTCCTCACCTGCATTTGGGATTTCGGCTGCAGCAGAATACAGGCAATGTGTGGTCACGCCAGTGCAAAGGCTTCGAGGTTGACGCCTGCCAGGATATGGGCACTCTGGTCGGCCTCCAAAACAAGCTGGTCTTGAAGGATCCGCACAGTGGCCACCGCAGGGTGATTATTCCTACAGGAACAGTTTCGGTTGCTCGAGACTGGAAACATGTTTCGGTGACTATCAATACTGTCAATTCTGAAGCTGCACATACTTACAAGCTCAACCACGTCCTCGGCAAGATGGACCACAACGGCAGCTTGCAGAGCGACCTGTTCTTGGCGTATCTCCACGGTCTCATGTCATTCTGTCTGCCGGACCCGTTCACGCACCAAACAGGTACTCAGAAGGCTCTCACGATTCTCAGGAGTGCGGCCGTTCACTCCCACCCCCGGCTTACAAACCAAGATGTGGATCTCCTGGTCAAAGTCATGCAACTGACACCCACAAGGACATTCTACCCTGCCAATGAAAAAGTAATGCAGACAGTCACATGGAGTTCACAACTTCCCATGCTTTCTCAACATCCGCATTACTACGATGTTGTGGTGTCCATGTTTGAGCAGAACAAGCTGGCCAAGCTGTATTATCCCGACGACTTTGTGGAGTCTCCCGACATCGAGAAGATGTACCCGTTCCCGGAATTGCTCCGACGCCATGCCTACCGCGCATCAACGTTTCACGTGTATGGATTTGGCGCGGAAGGCTTTTCTCTTGCACAGAACAAGGAATACAATGCCCGTGAAATATCTCAACCGTCTCCGGGAGCAGAGAGGGCCCGTATGGCATCGGAAATGCTCTTCAAACACAAGCTGTACACCGAACCAGGAGAGTTGGTATCAGGACGCATCTCCTCGTATCTCCTGTCCTTTCTAAAGAAGGCATGTCGGGTCAAAGGACCAAACAGCAAAAATAGCTCCTTTGACATGATGACCTACGACAGCATATGGCTAGAAAACCAGAACGAACAGTGGGCTCAGCACTGGTGTTGGCTGCACGCACAGGCAAATCAATTAGGTGGCTACGGCTTTGACTCGTACCGGTCACGACTGCGCATGTGGCTCTCTACAATGGCATTTGCCAGAGACGCGGACATGGACGTGGTGCGCACCATGGTAGCTCTGCTTACAGTGCCCAACATGGCACTTGTCCAACCACCAGATGTTGCCGAGTTTCAACTGGATGTGGGAGAAATGAACGAAATTGCATTGATTGAGTGCATCAATCCACACAGGCGAAGCTATGGTGAATGCCCCGAGCAATATCTCCCGTCAAATAGCTGGGAGCACCGGACTCAAACGGAGGCAAGAAGACACAGGATATGGGACGGAAATCAATGCGAGGCCTCTGAAAGTTTCACTACCCATTTGATAAGTCAGTGGCCTTGCATATCCCCTTCAGCACCGACGGAAACATCCATCCGTACATATATCAATGTGTGGAAAGCCATGGACTCTGTGCTGTCGTACTTCAAGAAGTGGTACGAAAATCGACTCTTCAGACTGTATCTTGAAGGTATCGAGGAAATTTTGAGCACTCAGTCCACGGAGACATTGGGGACAGGAATTTGCCTGTATAAGGTCCCCAGTCACATTCGGCGGCAACAGAAGACGTGTGTGGAGCCCAGAGACATGTTTTCCTCCAGCCCTCCGAATACAATCCCAAGCGGACCCAAGCTGCGGATTAGTGAGATACTGGATTTGCCCATGCCAGATGTCCAGGTACCATCCACTCAGGAGAGACAGCTGGAAGCGCTCGTGGACGACCTCCGCGACAGAGCCACCTCCGTTTTTGAACAAGCATATGCACGTGAGCTTCGTGACAGCTTGAACCAGCTACGAGATCAATCTGGGCCCCCAGGCGATCTAAGGGAGGATGTTCTAGCCATACGACTGCGGCTCGCGGCACATCTAAAAAACACCGGCGAGTATGTTGACAAGATCTTTTCAGCTATTATCGGCACCTTGGAGGCAAACCTCGGGCCGATCAATACGGAGAGATTGCGTCTGCATCATGGCCCAGAGCTCTCATACGTCTTTCTGCTGCAGCAGCTCTCTCACAACAGCTGGAGTGGTCTGTCTTCTAGCTGGCGGTCGTGGATCGTGGCATTTGGTCTGGCTCTGACGCAGATGCAACGGGCTCAGAGGCTCCTCCAATGTGTGAAAAGCAACCACATTAACATGTCCGATCTGACAAAGGAACTGCAAAATGAGGGACACACCAATTGGGATCCTTGCGACCAGCCTGACTCGCTCCTCATGGAGATTGAAGGCAATTTGCTCATTCGGCCCATACAAGAGGATATTGCCAAGGAAATGAGGTTAGCCATTATCGCCGTCTTTAACACTCTGTGCTTGCATTTAGAATGCCCCTTGCTAACATGAACAGGGAACCCCCCCAAATGAAAAACACTGTCATGCAGCTCAACATGGGCGAGGGAAAGTCGTCCGTGATTGTACCGATGGTGGCGGCGACGCTAGCGGACGGCGAGAAGCTCATCCGAGTCGTGGTGGCCAAGCCGCAGTCGCAGCAGATGTACCACATGCTGGCAGCCAAGCTGGGTGGCCTCGTCAACCGCCGCATCTTCCACATGCCGTTTTCACGTGCTCTACAGCTCACAGAATATGACGCCAGCATCATTGACGAAGCTTGCCGCACCTGCTTAGAGTCGGGAGGCGTGCTTCTCGTGCAGCCAGAGCACCTGCTGTCCTTCCAGCTGATGGGTATTGAAAGCTTCATCCCTGAAAAGCGGCGCATTGGAGAGCGATTGCTGCGGACACAGCATCTTTTCGAGACCAACAGCCGTGATATCGTCGACGAGAGCGACGAGAACTTCAGCGTCAAGTTCGAGCTCATCTACACCATGGGCAACCAGCAGCCTGTCGAGTTTGCTCCCGATCGCTGGGTTGTCATTCAAGCAGTGCTGGATGTCGTGCGACGGTTTGCCGGCCAGGTCTCGGAGCAGCTTCCACAATCCGTCGAAGTCTTCCAGCGGCATCCTGGCTGCTTCCCGCGGTTCCGCCTGCGCAAGGACGACGCCCTAGGCATCCTCGTACCCCTGCTCGCCGGCGATATCTGCACACACGGGCTGCCTGGATTCCCTGTGGCCCGCCAGAGCCGAAATTTGCGCGATGCCGTTTACCGTTACATCACAGAGCTGGAGCCGTGTGCCGAGGATGTGGCCGCCGTCGAGAAGAGCCTCCTCTGGACCGACACGATACAAAATTACATCCTCCAGCTGCGCGGCCTGTTTGCTGGGAGAATCCTGTTCTTCGTCTTTGGTCAGAAGCGCTGGCGTGTCCACTATGGCCTCGACAGCACGCGACAGCCGCCCACGAAACTGGCGGTACCGTACCGGGCCAAGGACAACCCGACGCCACGGTCCGAGTTCAGCCACCCCGACGTGATCATTGCTCTGACATGCACCAGCTACTACTATCAGGGCCTAGAAAACGACGACCTTTTCCTTGCACTGGAGCATCTGATCGAGTCTGACCAGGCTGATGCCGAGTACAAAGCCTGGGTGGACGGGGCCGAGAACCTCCCCCCGGCCTTCCGCACACTCATGGGCGTGAATATTAAGGATACCGTCCAGTGCCAGAAGGAGATCTTCCCTGCGAGTAAGTGTGCTCTTATCATCTCCATTCACCGTCTGTCCGCTTCGACTGACACCCTTGCACAGTCCGGCACACGAAGCGCACAATAGACCACTTCCTGCAGTCTATTGTCTTTCCCAAGCTCATGCGGGAGTTCCCCCAGAAACTGTCTGCATCTGGATGGGACATTGGCGCGATAAAAGCACATCCGACAACAGGTTTCAGCGGCACCATTGATTCGCGGCGGGTTCTGCCTTTGGATGTGTCGTACCTTGACATCCCAGACCAGAAACACACCAATGCGCTCGTCTTGGACTATCTGCTGCGGCCAGAGAATGGCGTTCTGTACCTACCGAGTGAGATGCCAGCCGCGGTTTCCAATAGCCAGGGCTCAATGAGCAGCCAGCTGCCCTCAACTGCATCCGTAGCAGAGACGCTGCTTCGTGTTGTTGTCGGCCAGTCGGATGCTCAGCTCCGCGTCATCCTGGATGTGGGCGCTCAGGTCATCGAGTGGACGAACTACCAGATGGCTTCAAAGTGGTTGCAGCTGGCGCGGACAGGAAATCAAAACCAGAACGCAGGCTCGGCCGTCGAGGCGGCTGTGTACTTTGATGACCAAGAGCAGATGATGGTGTTGGACTACTGTGGACGCATAGAGGCCATGCGCACCTCGCCGTATGCTGACCAGCTGGACGTCTGCGTCGTCTTCCTCGACGAAGCGCACACCAGAGGCACCGACCTTCGTCTGCCTGACAACTACCGAGCAGCGGTGACACTAGGTGCCAACTTGACCAAGGACAGGCTGGTTCAGGGTGAGTCGTGCTATTCTGCTTGAGGTTCAATTTTTTTTTCATGTCCTTTGGTCTAACGGCGACAGCCTGCATGCGAATGCGAAAGCTTGGGAAAGGCCAGTCGGTGGTTTTTTGCATTCCCGAAGAGATCCAGATCCGCATCCGCGAGTACCGCCCGAACATTCGTAATTCGTCTCAGACAACTCAGACAACTCAAATGGATCTCGATCCGGCGGAAATCACCGTGTTGGACGTGTTGGGCTGGTCGATTAGTGAGACACACCACGACCTCCGCAGGAGTATGCCTCTCTGGGCCGTCCAGGGACAGCGCTTCGAGCGCCAGCGCATTCTGTGGGACAAGTGTAGAAACGATGAAGGCATCGACATGGACACAAGTCAGGCTGAGGCGTTTCTCGAAGACGAGGCACAGACTCTCAAGACCCACTACCAGCCAAGCGAGCGATCCAGGCGGCGGGCAGACGGCGACGACAGTACCTGGGACGCGACGGAGAGGCTACGGGAGATCCGCCAGAGGTGTCAAGAGATGGGGCGGCTCGATTTTGATGTAGCTGCGCTACACGAGGAGCAGGAGCGCGAGCTGTCGCCCGAGTTTGAGCAGGAACGCCAGATCGAGCGGCCAGCTCCGGCCAGGGCGGCCAAGCATCAACTCCACCGAGATCTGATTACTTTTGTGCGCCTGGGCACCTTCCCTCCTACCGGGTGGGCCTTGTCGTGCCTGCCAACCTTCCAGTCTCTGGGGTCGACCAGCGCTGCCAGATTATTGGACGTGGGAATGTTCCCCAAAGACGTCCTGGTCACCCGGGATTTTGCCAGGACAATCGCTGTCGCCGGAAACGAGGCCGGACGATACCAGTCTGATGCGTATCAGCGCCCTGTCCAGTGGATCCTAGCTAGTCACTATCAGCAGGGGCAGAGACAACCCAACTGCTGGAAGTACATGATCATTATCAGTCCCTTTGAGGCGCAGGAGCTGCTGCCGATGATCCAATCCAGTCGCGCGGTAACCCTCCACCTCTACGCACCACGGCCGAGCCTGGAGATCCCGGCACTGGATCGGCTTGACCTGTACACAGTTCCGTCATCAATGCCCCCTCCGCCTCCGCCGCTACGACTCATCACGCTGCTCAACTTGTTTGCGGGCCAGCTTTACTTCCAGTCTGTTGAGGAATATGGGGATCTTTGCAAGGTGCTACGTCTGTCCCGATCTGGACCCAGCGAAGGGACCGTCGTCTCGGCCGACGGGTTTTTGGTCGAGGCACACGGTGGCCCTGATGGTGCTGTCATCCGGCAGTCTACTTTTACCCGCAGCCCCGTCGACTTTCTCAATGTATTCCTGTCCAAGACGAGAAAAGATTGCCAGAGCATCAGCAAAACCCACCTGGGGCGGGTTCTCAACGGCTCGCTGCTAAGGGAGGAGGACTTTGAAAAATAGAACGGACCATTGAGGGGTCAGTTATTTATGAATTCTGCACTGATGCGTCCATAAATAGAGTTGGATAAGACTAGATGTTGATTGTACACGATCTCTTGTGACGAGTCCTGGGATAGAATGCTACAACTTAATTCGGACATGGACATCGTGGTCGATAATATCTGCCACCGAACGAGGACAAGCTGCACGAGGAAATTGCTGGCTGTGATACGTCAACCAAGCCTCTTGACCCGGTTATTCTCTTGCATTGATTACAACCGCTCTTGCGACGAGAACTCGTTCTGCGTGTACAAATGTGCCTAAGAATTAGTATCCATGGAAGGGTCACCACTCGAGTTTAATCTACAGCAGTCGGCACACACACACACACACACACACACACACTGCACCGACCCTGCTCTTATGATTCGACCTTTTCCAGGTCCTCGGCGATGCGCACCTGCGTGACCCTGCTCTGGCCACCTTTGCCGGCACCCGCGGCCGGATCCACAATGTTGCCGGCAGCGTCGTGGGTGGCGTCCCACTCGGCAATCTCGCCCACGGGCACCTTTCGGATGCCGTGGCTGCGGGCGCCATTGTCAAAGAGGATGACCTCTTGGCGGATGCGGTAGCCGCGCAGGACGGGGACGGCGTAGATCCACAGCCAGTAGTAGACGCCGCAGGCGATGAGGCTGGCCGTTAGCGACGGAGATCAAAAGAATCGCACGACAGAAGACAACAAAAACTCACATGCCAATGCCCGTCACAATGTACGTGCCGTACCAGAAGCTGACGTCGCCGCCGCCCGTGGGCGGATACCACGGCATGACCAGCAGGTAGATCTGGACGGCAATGTTGAAGACGAGGACGACGTGCCAGGCGCGGAACTCGGGCGGCGGCAGGTTGAGGCGGCGGCGGCGCCAGCGCACGACGTAGATGCCAATGGCCATCATCAGGTTGAAGGCGGCCGACGGGTAGACCTGGAGGTCGGTGACTGTAGGTGTGTTAGTGACATTGATTACTAAGCATAACTGGGAAAGGGGGGGACCAGGCCTACTAAAGCTGAAGGCGTCGCCGGCGGGCGGCGCCAGGATCATGACCAGGGTCAGCGCCCACTTGACGGTGTAGGGACCGAGGGGAGTGCCAAAGGGGCGGGTGGAGGCCCAGAAGCGCGGAAAGGGCAGCACGCCCTGGCGGCCGCACTCGCGCAGCATGCGGGAGGTGCCGAGCAGCACGGCCAGCAGGTTGCCAAAGGACGAGAGGGCGATCAAAAAGTTGAGCCCGCGCACAGCGCCGCTGTCGCCAAAGACGGCCTCGAAGAAGAGGCTGGCGGCCACGACGCTGCTGGTGCGGAACTCGGCCGCCGGGACGGCTGCAAAGTAGGCCACGTTGGCCATGACGTACAGCACCGTCACGATGCCCAGCGCAATAAATGCGTTGCGCCGCAGCGTCTGGATCGGGTGCCGCACCTCGTTGACCACGTTGAAAGCATTCTGGAAGCCCGCGTAGCTAAAGATGATCTTGTAGAGCGCATTGGTCAGCCCGTAGGCCGTCGGCGCGCCCTCGAACGCGTGGGCAAAGTGGCTGTGCGAGTCCTTCACGCGCGTGTGCCCGCCCAGCACCACGAGCCCCGTAATGGCCACAAAGACGAGCGTGGCCACCTTGACGATGCCGATGGCGTTGGAGGCCAGGTACGAGAGGCGCGTGTGGAAGGAGACGACTGCTTAGTCAGCACAGACATCAGACAGCAGAGGAGCAGACGGGAGGACCTACACAGAAAGGCCACCGTGTAGCCGGCGACGGCGACGCCCTTGAGTTCCCAGTTGGAGGGACTGTGCCCGTTGATTTTGAAGAGATATTGGGCGAGGACTGGCGGTCAGAGGAGGCAGAGATAGAAGGAAGAAGAAGATGAGAGAGGAACGACGTACCAATGGCATTGCCGCTGCTGAAAGACAGTGCCACGGACTGGAAGGCAAACGTTGTCGGGAACAGCCAGCGGGGTCGTGGGTAAGCCTGCTCGAGGTAGACGACCTCGGAGCCGGAGCGGTTAGGGAAGTAGGAGGCATATTCGAGATAGACAGAGAGCGACGTCACCGACGTGAAGAAGCCGAGAATCCAGTAGATGAGCGAGAGGCCGACGGAGCCGGTGCCCTTGAGGATGGTGGAGGCTGGAGGTGTGAGCAGATGACAACATGAAAAAAAGAGAGAGAAAAAAAAAAAAGTCCGGCCACCCACGCGTCGAATACACGCCCGTCCCGATCATCATGCTGATGTTGAGGAAGATGACGGTGACGGGTCCCACAGAGTAGCCCAGCGGCGAGTGCACCTCGACCGGGGCACCGGAGGCTTCCTGGTAAGCCGGCAGCGAGTCGTTGCCAGCCTTTTGGGCGACAAAGGTGAGGCTGCCGTCGGACAGGTTGCCGTTGGACGCGCCGCTGCTGCTGTGGCCGAGGGCAGCACCGGGGCCGCCATCGTCGACATCGGCGGCAGGCCGACGGCTGAAAGGGCGGCGCCAGAAGGACATGTCAGAAATGGAAACAATAACGCAATAGAAAATGCCGTGTGCGGTATATTGTTTAGCCGTCTCTGACGAGGGTGCGTCTGCTGTAGCGGAAGAGAGAAACTGGGCAAATATATGGGCGATCAGAGCCAAGAGGTAAGCGGAGAAACAACGGAGGGTTCTCGACGCAACCTGGGCCTACGCCTCTGCAACACACACACACACACGAGTGTGCGCAGTATATATATCTTTGTCCCAGACCTTGGTTCTGGTGCGACTCTATTATCATCACGGACCTGCCCCCCTCAACTTTTGCTCGTATCCTCACGGCGTTGCCGACTGCGGGCCGCGGTCTTTACGTCCAGTCATGCCGCGTTTCCATGTCGCCATTTCTTGGGTTCGACTGCTGATTGGGTCCCTTCTCGGTCAGAAAACTGCTTTTCTCTACTGAATGTGCTGTTCCCCCAGCTTCAATTTCCAACACCAACAGGTTGACAACACTCGGGTCAACCGACGTGGACAAAGTGTGTTTGGGATGAGCTCGATCCGTTGGCAGCTGCCCACACGGGTATGATCCCCGCGATGACGAGAGGCGCCCACGGGATGAGGTATGTAGGAACCCTGCTGCCACCAGTCATGCTCGTACTAACTAGACGAAGCTACGAGTTGTCGTCGTTCTGGGGTTCCTCCACTGATCTGCCGCTGCGGAGGCAAGCTGTGCCAGCTAGGCCGTCTATTACAGAGGGCAGTCGTTCCAGCGAGGAAGGACGACGTGGGGGAAGCTTCGACTTGGTTGGGGGATCGTGGGGGGGACGGACGACTTGCTCATTCGGGGCGCCGATAACACCATTGTTGGCGTTGCCAAGCCGCGGCGGTCGACCAGAGCAAAGCCAGATTTCAGCCATGGGCGATCAGTGGGGATCCGCATCACAAAGTGTGCAAAGTAGGCGCGACCACAAAAATGGCCCACGCTGGACAGACTTGCAAAGACGCTCGCTCTGCCTGGCCTGCGAACTTGGCCGTGCCACGGCCGCGTGTCCGTCGGGGCTGCAACGCTGCCTCTTTTTGTTTGTCTCTGTGCGCACATGCATGCGACGCCGCCACGGCAACCCTCTTATCGCGTAATCCACGGCATAAATGAACCATTGTGGCTGGCAATGATATCATTTTCGGGCAGGCTTTCAACACCGCTCCAACACGACCGCCTTTGCTCGTATTTCTTTTGCGCCAGGCCGTTGTCCATCATGCAGGACGGGCACGGATTGTTGGATGCATTGATTCGAGCATACGCCATCTCAGCTCTCGGCAAAGGTCTATAATGCCTCGGATGTATCTGGAAGCGCCATTTTTATTACGTGGAATTTAGAGGAAAAAAAACCCCTCTGTTTTTCTCCGACCCAACAACGACGTAAATATAGAGGAGATCCGCACCCGTGAACAGATGCCAGCCATGGCAGACAGACGACAACAATACGAAGCCGAGAGATAGACATGCGTTGAACTGCCAAGAGAACCTTGCCAAGCAAAACCAAGACGGCGACCGACCTACTCGTATCTCTACACGTGAGTCGGCGACCTCCGTCCACAAGAAAGATCCCATCTCTATCTTCTTTGCCTCCCCCTCCCAGTTGTCCTTTCTCAGTTGATGTACTCGGACCCCGGGAAGTCGCCGAGCGAGGAGACGTCGCGAAAGGCCGAGGCAAGGATGTCGACGGCCTTTTGCAGGTCTGCCTCGGAGATAACGAGCGGGGGGCTGAAGCGGAGGCGGTTGGCGGCGGCGCCGCAGAGCATGCCGCGCAGGGCGCAGAGGGCGGCGATGCGGCGGGCGGTGACGCCGGGGGGCGTGTCGGGGCCGGTCTCGTCGACGACGAGGGTCTGAAAGAGGCCACGGTTGCGGCCGCGGTGCTCGAGCAGGTAGGGCAGGTGGGCGTCGTCGATGGCACGGGTGAGCAGGTCGCCGAGGCGGCGCGAGCGCTCGGCCATGTGGTCGTCCTGCATGACCTCGAGGGCGGCGAGGGCGGCGGCGCAGGCGGGCGGCGGCGCGGCAAAGGTGGCGCCGATCTCGTGCTTGGCGACGAGGTCCATGGCGTGGCGCTTGCCCATGACGAGCGACAGCGGGTAGAGGCCGCCTGTCACGGCCTTGCCCATGGTCACAAGGTCGGGCTGGACGCCGGGCTCGTGCATGTAGGCCCAGTCGGTGCCGGTGCGGCCGTAGCCGCTCTGCACCTCGTCGCAGATGAAGAGGATGTTGTGCTTGTGGCACAGGTCCTGGGCCGCCTTGAGGTAGCCGACGGGGGGGACGCGTGTCCTGAGGTGAGGTGAGGATGAGCGATGGGGGGTTGAAAGACGGGTGACGGGGGGGGGGAGGTACTCACCCTGCTGCCCCCTGCACCGGCTCCACCAGAAAGGCGGCGATGCGGTCGCCGCTCGCCTCAAACGTCTCCCGCAGCACGTCGACGTCGCCAAAGCGGATGAGCTTGCCACTCTTGGGGGCGTACGGGCCGACATTCGGCAGCAGCTGGCCAAAGTCTGTTGGTCAGCATCAGGGGGGGGGGAGAGACATGTAAACGGCCACAGGTGGTGCTCACGGTTCAGCTTCTGGTCCGACAGCGACATGGTCGACAGCGTGATGCCGTGGTAGCAGCTGTCGGCCGTCAGGATGACGGCGTCGTCCGGGGCCACGCCCTTGGTCTTGTAGGCCCACTTGCGGGCAATCTTGAGGGCCCCGTCCACGGCCTCGGAGCCGCTGCACATGGCCACGACGCTGTCGTAGCCGTATTTCTGTCTGTTAGTGTGCGAAAGAAGCGAGAACAGGAACAACATACCTTTGTCAAGCGCTCGGCGAACTCGGCATAGAGCGGGTTGATGTAGCTCGTGTTGACCAGCGGCATCTTTGTCATCTGGTCGACGGCCGCCTTGACGATCTTGGGGTGGTTGTGGCCAAAGCTCATGACGGCAAACTGCGCAATCATGTCGATGTAGGCCTTGCCGTCGACGTCATAGAGCATGTGGCCGTCGCCATGGTCGAGGACGACCTGAGTGGTGTTAGTCGGGCAGAGCAGCTGACAGGGCCAGTCTACAGACTCACCGGAAACGGTGCAAAGCCGCCGCGAACGTAGGTCTGCCACTTCTTGACGATCTCGGCCGACTTGGGGCTGAGCCCGTGCACAGAGTTGGTGACGGAGCCGGAGACGGCCTCGGGGGCCAAGGTTGCAGACGGAGCCATTGTGATTATAAAGATTGAGCTGTGATTGAGCTGTTGCAATTCTGATAAGTGATGATGGCACGCTGTCAAAGAATGACAACCATGACAACAGGCGCAACGGCTTCTTATCCACGGCTCTTATCCACGACTCTTATCCACGGTCGCAACAACCCGCGACTTCGCTTCCGATTCGCGTATCAAGCTAGCTCAGCTGCCCCAGCTGCGGTATCGCACGCGCCTTATCTTGGCAGCGCCTGCTGGTTGATGGCCAGTGGGGTAGCGCAGAAAATAAACGGCTGTCATGGCCACTCGGAACTCGGTTCTCGACGGGGTCTCGACATGGTCGAATGTCGTCGCCTGTCGTCGCCTGTCGGCCTCCTGTCGGCCTCCTATCTCGGTCTCTGTTTCTGAGCTGAGTTTGCTGGTTCATTGGCTTCATTGGTTTGCATTCGCCATGTCATTTGTCTTTCTACTTTACACAGACTCTGCCCTACTCCAGATGGCTGACCACAACACCCTGGCCGTCGTCAACCACCACGCCGTCCTTTTTCTCGTCGCTCTCGGCGGCCTCGGCAATGGCAAGGTCGGCGGCGGCATAGACGTCGGGCCGGTGCAGCTGCGTGGCCGTCTTGTCGCGGAAGACAAAGACGCCGTGGTGGTCGAGGAAGAAGCGGTCAATGTCTTCGAGGGAGCGGTTGGCAGTCTCGGGGTAGAAGAGGTAGGTGATGGGCACAAAGGCGGCACAGAGGACGGCCCAGATGATCCAGAAGCGGTAGCCGAGGTGGGCGATGCCGGGCGGCGTGATCTGGGCCACCATGTAGTTCATGATCCAGTTGGCGGCCATGGCGAGGCTGGCGCCCTTGGCCCGGAAGGCGAGGGCGTTGACTTCGGTAGGGTAGAGCCAGGGGACTGGGGGTCAGTGAGGTCGCCTCAGTGTAGCCAGCAATGGATGCTCACCTCCCAGACAGCCCATGGCAAAAGACGCAAAGAAGCAGAAGAAAAAGGACACGGCCACGGCGCCGAGGCGGAAGCTGTTGCCGAGGCCGTTCTCCGACAGGCCGAGAACGATGGCGATGACGGTCCAGCAGGTGGCGCAGGCCGTGGCCGAGGTCATCACTGCGGTGTTAGCAGGCGATCTACGAGTACTGTCACCACACACGGAACAAGAACGCACTGACGCGCCGCCGTCCGTAGCGCTCAATCACAAAGTAGGCCATAAAGGCAAAGAACAGGTAGTCCATGGACCCGGCCGCCGCCAGGATGCGTGCCGTCTGCTCGCTGAGCCCGATGGCGTGGATGAAGACATAGGTCATGTAGTAGCTGGTGACGTTGATGCCCGAGATCTGGTTCATGGCCTGCATCCAGGCGCCGAGGACCATGCGTCGCAGCACGCCGGCGGGGCCGCGGCCCGAGAGCAGCTGCCACCAGGTCGTCGTCGTGGCATACTCCTTGTCCAGCACGTCGCGGATAATGGCAAACTGCGTTCGGACCGACGGCGGCGCCGGCGTGGCTCCGTGGCCCTCGAGGGCGGCCAGCACCTCGGCGGCCTCTTCGTAGCGGCCCTGGCGGATGAGCAGGCGGGGGGAGTCGGGCAGGAAGGGGCACATGAGGAGGACGAGGGCGGAGAAGACTGGAGCAGTCAGTGGAGGAGGAGGGAAGGGCAAGGAAGAGAGCAGACACACAGATCTGAAACGCCAGCGGAAACCGCCACGAGACGCTGCCTTTGGCAAACGAAAAGCCCGGCGTCAGCCAGTTCGAAATGGCAAAGCCCGTGATGCAGTTGGCCATCTGAATGATGATGAGCCGCCCGCGGCTGCGCATCTTGGACGTCTCCGACTGCCACACGCCCGCCGTCGCCGTGTTCATGCCCGTGCCCAGCCCGGCCACCACCCGGCCGACGTACATCTGCGCCGCGCTGTACGTGGCCGCCTGGACGACTGCGCCCACCGCAATGATGCTGCTGCCCAGCATGAGCACGCGCGGCCGCCCCAGCCGGTCGCCCGTGTAGAGCGTCGACAGCGCGCCGCCAAAGCACCCCAGGTTGTACACCGACGTCATCGTGCCCTGGTCGGCCGTGCTGGGGTAGCCGACGGTGCGCAAAAAGTCCTCCTTGACCAGCACGTTGCCAAAGACGCCCTGGTCGTAGCCGTAAAAGACGAGCACAGTCGATGCGGCCAGCGAGATCCACACGGTGAGACGCTCGCCCGAGCCTCCGAGATACGTGCGGGCCATATTGACGGAGAGCAAGAAAGAAACTGCCAAAATAGTGAGCAGCCGTCTGCCGCAGTGATCTCTATCCACTGCTCTCCTTTATAGGAAGATGTCACGCCGTCGGCGGTTGTGTGCCGAGTCCGCACTCTCTTGTGCTTGTCCGTCCGCAAACATGCTTTCACAGATACTTCCATGTTTCCGTCGTGAGGGGTATCTCGTCTGAGTAGATGTGGAGACGGATCGTCGTGCAGAAAACACGAATGACAAGCCTGAGCGAACAGAGACGAGTGCCGACTGACATCATGGTGGCATCACGGCTTCCTAGTTTTGGTAATGCGGAAGATCTAAAGCATGATACCTGCATATATTCCAGTCTTGGCTGACTTCATCTACTCTTAATGGCATTGTATTTTCGTCCCCCGCACGAACAGGTGATGAATGACCAACTTTGTCAACTCGGTTGGAGATGCAGTGTCCGGATCACAATTTCCGCCCAGAAACAAGCAGGCAGAAGTCAGGCAGAAGGAAATCAAGCTTACTACGTGGATACCACATAACAAGCCGTTTTCCAAGGATCCGAGGCTATCCTCATTATTCTACTCTGTCAGCCTTTGCTGTCGACGGACGACACTGACTAAGAGCCTGTTCCAAAGTCCGTTCGCGGATCGCGGGGCCCCAGGTTTCCTGGCCTGGTGTGCCCTGCTGGATGTGACGTGCGGTTATGTAAGCTGGCTGCCCACCATCTCCGCCATTTCCCGTACATCAGCCAACCTGGCCGTTCCACGGCTCAGCTGCGTGCCCCTCGGCATGGATCCCGCGGAAAAAAAATTGGAGGGAAAAAAATAGAAAAAAAAAAAAAAAAATAATGCCAACAACGCAAAACCGCGCTTGACGAAACATGGATGCTCCACCGCCTAGCGCCGAGGAGGAGGAGGAGGAGGCCGCCGCCTCGGGGCCCTACGTGCTCCACGTCTTCCCCTTCTCGGTCTTCTCGCTCATGGTGCGGCTGACGGTGGCGCTAGGGTGCGAGACGGTGGGCGCGGGCGGCCGCGTGCCCCGCATGGTGACCCGCCTCGTCAACCTGCACCGCGAAGAGAACCTCGACGAGGCCTATCTGCTGGGCGTCAACCCCAAGGGCCAGGTGCCCGCCCTCACCGACGGGCCGCTGCCGCACCCGCTGACCGACAGCGTCGAAATCTCCCTGCACTTTTGCGACCACTTCTTCCCCGTCATGCTCGGCGGCCTCCACCAGCGATCCGTCAGCGAGCTGCTGGCCGAGCTGCACAGCATCCAGCCCCTCTCCCTCTCCCTGCCCCACGACAACAACAGCTCGGCCGACACGGTGTCCCTGCCGCGCGTCGACCGGCTGCTGGCCAATCCCAGCATCAGCAGCTCGTACCGGCGGGCGCTGCAGTACAAGAAGAAGTTGTGGGTTTTTTGTTCTTTTTTTTTGGTTTCCCTTTTTCTTCGCTTTTTTTTTCATCTCTAACAACCCAGCCACGACGCCAACCTGGGCAAGGCCCTCACCTACCAGAGCATCCGCCAGGCCGAGGAGCGCACCCGCGCCTTCTTCCAGAAGCTCGTCGGCCTGCTCGCCTACAACAACGACTCGCTCTGGCTCTTTGGCGATGCCATCGGCCCCACCATCCTCGACGCCCACGCCACCCCTTTTATCGCCCGCCTCATGGAGTGGCAGCGCAACGATCTCGTCCCCTACAGCATGCAGGCTTACGCCCGCCGCATCATGGCCCTGCCCGAGTGGCGCGCCATCACCAGCGGCCGGCCCACCCTGTGGAACGTCGCCATCGGGGACGTCACCATGCTGGATTCCATCTGAAGGAGATGCGTGAGAGGGACAAAATCCGCTGTCCGCCCGTCTCGCTCTCGATGTGGCAAACTCCACCGTCTTCCACTCTTTGCATGTGCTTGTCCTGTTTGGGGAGAGGGGAACTATGCAGGCATATATGTACTCCCACAGTTTTTTTTTGTTTTTCTTTCTTTATTCCTTACGCCAATGTTACAGAACCATTGTTTCTATCGCATCATCTGCACACACCAAATAGCATATCACGTTTGCGATTTTACAAACGTAGTCGCCACAAGACCTGAAGCATGACATGTCAAAATCCAAGGAGGCCGTTCTGCCCGTAGCCGTACTAGAAATTCAGAGCAAGAAAAGAAGACTACAGCCAGCCGAAAACAAGAGGATGAAGTCAGGAGAAATGGCATACATAGTCAAGAAAGACCCCCAGAATCTCAGCTGATGGACATGTTCTATACCGCTATATTTACACTGGGTAAAAAAGACGGAACAGTAAAATAAAAGAAGTATCGTCCAGCAGGCCTTGTCGAAAGGAATATCATCAACGCTTGACAACAAGTCCACTCGAAGGCATCGGCATCTCATCAGTCCCGCCTTTTTTCAAGAAGCAGGATAACTTCGAGCAAATGCAAAATGGTACATGGACAACGCAATGTCGCACTCGTTTCAGGGTTCCATTGGTCACCAAATTATGCTTGCTGCGATTCGTGGGTGCCCTCTTCGTCAACCCCCACACATCTCTTGGCCGCATATCGTATCTGATGGATGACGTACTCGTAGAAGACGTAAATAAGAATGATCTACTGCACTATTAAAAGTATCCAACCCTTTAAACCTTGTTTTCTATTTCACGATCTTGCATGTATTTAGAAGTGAGTTTCGCAATTTGCATCAAATCTAAAAGAGTACACTGTACCGATACTGCCGAATTCCGTGCTGGGTTATTCCGAAGTTGCCTTGGCTTTTCTGACAGTTCTCTAGAGGTTAATTTGGCCATGGGCTGTGCTGTCCCTCTTGTTTTCCCATATAAACCAAATATCTATCAAACAGATACTCTTGATGAGCTCCACGCCATGACTATATAGCACAAACCGAAACAGATAAGCGAAAAACAAAAGAGACAGACAAACAGCTCTGTACATGCCGCACATCTCCTGCACAACTCTCTCCCTATGCTGCTGAGGCCTGCGCCGCCTTCTTGCGGGCCTTTTTCTCCGCCGTCTCCTGGCGCCACCGCGCGCCCCGGAACATAACCAGCCACAGCACAGGGCTCAGGCCCACCCAGACGCCCGCAATGCACACGGCCGTCCAGCCCATGCCGATGCGGTTGATCAGCGGCAGCGCCAGCGCCGTGGCGCCCGCGCTCATAAAGCAGCGGAACAGGTTGTTGGCCGCGACGGCCGTCGCCGGGGAGTCCGGGTGCGTATCGACGATGAGCGTGTTGATGCCGTTGGCCGCGCCTGCGTACATGAGCCCCTTGAAGAAGAGTGCTACTAGAATGCCCGCCAGTGACGCGTGCGTCTGCATCGCCCAGCCGTAGCCGACCACCGCTACCGCTGTTAAGTAAATGGCGCACAGCGAGATCTGCAGGCGGATTTTTTCAATAGGCAGCACGTCCAGCCCTTGCTGCCGGTCGCGGTCGATGGTGACGCCTAGCTGGCGTGCCCATCGCCGAAAGTTCCAGTCCAGCAGGAAGCCTACCGTCCAGCGCGACAGCAACGCGCCGATACCTAGCGGCAGGTAGCACACGCCGACGATCACGGGCGAGAAGCCAAAACGCTCGTGCAGCTGTACCGAGTACGTTGTGATGACCATAAAGAAACCTGCTGATAACAGCGACCCACACGCTAATGTTACACCGCCTTCACGCTCGCCTAGAATATACAACGCGTATAACGGGTTCAGCCGCTGCCGGCTTAAGCCGCTATACTGCAAGGTGTTGCGGTCACCTACGCGTACTCGTACGTCTGCGGACAGGCAGCGTGCGCGCACCCACTGGTACAACGACATGTTCCACCAGGGTGGGTAGACGCTGCCGTTGCCGACAATAGTACGACAGGTCTCTGGCAAAAAGACAAACATGACAACCAATAAAATGGACGACAAGATAATCAAAAAGACAAAGGTGGCGCGCCACGAGTAGTACTCGGTCAATAGGCCGCCGATGACGGGGCCGAGTGCGGGGCCCAAGGTGACGCCCATAGCAGCGTAACCAATGTACTTGCCGCGCTCGGCGCGGGTGACCATGTCGGCGACGGTGGCGCTGCTGAGGGCAATGGTGGCGCTGCTACCGGTGCTCTGGACGCAGCGCAGGACCATGAGGGCGGCGTAGTTGTCTTGGACCGCGAGACTGACGTTGGCGAGCACGTAGATGCTAAAACAGATAAGGTAGGCCGGGCGGCGGCCGTAAATATCAGAAAAGTTGCCGATAAAGGACGGTGCGATGCCTTGGAAGATCTGCGGCTGGTGAGCAATAAGGGAAAAGATACAGGGGACAAGAGGGGACAAAAGGGGACAAAAACGAAAAACAGCACGAGCACACGAACCGCCTATCACGCACCATGAATGTCGTGATGAACAGGTTGATGTGGGACACCGGGACGTGGAGGTCGTCGGCCAGCGCGTTGAGGGCCGGCAGGTAGATCTCAGTGGAGAGCGGTGAGACGACGGCCAGAAAGGAGACGAGCAGCGCAATGGCGACCTTTTGGGGATGCGAAAACACCGAGTACACGGGCTCGGTCTGCTCCGGCTCCAGTTCGTGGCTGGCAGGCTCGACTGCTTCAATGTTCGTCTTCGTGGCCGTTTCGATGCCGAGGTCGTCGTCTGCTGCCCGCTTCTCGTGGCCGCAGCCGACATGCGGGTGGCCAACATGCTGTATCTCTTGGGCAAAGACACCAGCTGCCGTAGGCTCCTCCGTGGACGGAACTTTCTTGCTGTTGCTGTCCTTCATCGGTCTCGGAGGGATGGGTTGCAATTCAAGGCAGACAATACCTGACACAGATTTCACTGACTCAGTCGGGCAAGGCTTCGGCTGCAAGATATATGTACGGGTTGTGCGATCTTGCGAAAAGCATCCAGAGGGCACATGCCCTCGTATGGTCCAGCAAGGCATCACTACATTGTTACCGGGTGTTCGGCACAGAACTGAAAGCCAATTTCGCCGAGAACGGCTCCGACCAGCCCCACCCCCCTCCTAAACAAGATCAACCACCCCCACAAATCTCCAACCCACTGGAATTTAGGACCTGGGACCCTAGCAAGGAACGAGAGCACTATGGCGCATCGTCTATCGATTCTCTACCCACTTCTGCAGGGCTGGATATGTAAACTGTCGGTTCACTGCAGTCAAAAGTAGGGGATTGCAATCCAATAAAGTAGTTTTGAGACACCGCTGGCCCTGTACAGCCGTAGGTGAGTGTCCTACAGGTACAATGGTCAATTTGGTCAGTCTCGTTCTTCTTGTTCTTGAGGGTTGAAATCTCTGCCAGGGGCCACGTAGCCACTTTATACAGGGATTTCAGCCCCTATTCAGAGGTCACGTGGCGAGCCTCGCGATGGCGTGCCAGCGACCTTACTGAACCGAGAGCCTAGTCCTACTAATCTACCCACATAACGTAAACCCCATGCGAGTGGGCCACCCAAGCGAGTGGGCCACCCAACCCCCTTCACACAGCTTCTATCTTATACAACAACACCATAACTCTCTCAATTAATTCAAATCATTCAGAACTATAGACATCCAATGTTTCTCTATCCTCCTGACATGTACGCGCATTATGTCCCGACTTTCCACACGCGCTACAGTGCCGTACGGTCGCCGCCCTCGTCCTTCTTCCACCACGACTTGCCAACACATCCGCCGCCAATTGTGCTTCTATGTCTTTGTTGTCGAGCAAACTTGTCGCAGCCTGTAGACTAAGTGATCCTCCGTCTTGGAGACGCCTTTTTGAGGCTCTCCGGCGTTTGCTTATTGCACGATTGGCTGCCTCTAGTTCGTTGACCCGGTTTTGCATTAACACCATCTTGTGCATGACTGTTTGCGTAGACTTCGCCAACTGATCCATAGCACTAAGAATTGTGGTTGGAGAGCTGTTTTGGTGTTGGACGATTCTGTTTTTAATAAAATCGGATTGTGAAGTGGCTTCGTATGCGTTTTGTGGCGTCTTGGAAGCCCAAAGGTTGGTGGTTGAAAGGGGAGATACCGGCGGTGATGGTGTACGAAACTTGATATCTAGTTTAGATATTACGGCTTCTGGGTCGAAAGGGACTAGCCCTGCGCCTCGGAAGCCTCCTCGTACGTTTCCTTCACCAAAGGTCTGAAAAAATGCAGCGTGAAATGCAAAAAAGAAGTCAGGCTTGGTGATGTGGTGAATATGAGCTTGCATCAATTTCTCAATTTGTCTGCCGTACGCCTGCTTCAAAGGAGCAAAACATCCGACATCCAGTGGCTGGAGTAAGTGAGAGGAATGCGGAGGCATACAAAGAGTAATAATATTCTTCTCTTTGCAATACTGTTCAAATTCCATCGAGTGGTGGCTTTCATGGCCGTCCAACACTAACAGTCGTGTTTGGCCCGTCGTACGAGGACTGCTGTATTGATCAAAGTGTTGAAGCCATTGGAGACCAAGCTCGTTTGTTGTCCACCCGTTTTCGCTCACTGCAATGACCCATTCGGATGGAAATGGATTGCCGCGGTACCAGTCTTCGAGATGATTTTGGCCTTTTACCACAACAAACGGCGGCATGGCCCAGCCGTGCGACTGGACGGCTTGGATCACGGTAGCCCATTCCCGGTTTCCAGGCTGCATTGATTTAGCCTTTCCACGCCTTTCGTGCGAGGTGACGACCAAGGATGGTGTGATCTGGCCCATGAGAAAGCCAGTCTCGTCGAAATTCCAAATATCCGACTCGACAATGCCATGTTTCGCGACTGTGGCCTGAAAAAGCTCAAACCACGCGCCAATTAGCTTTGGGTCTTCGCACAAAGCTCTCTGGTAGTCGTACGGACGCGAAAGTCGTGTCCGAAGCAGTGGTTGTCGCTTGACAAAGTTGGCCGCCCAGCGGTGTCCAACGCGCGATGCTTGACGCGTCGTCCGGAGCAAATTGGCCATATCTTCCACATCGCTGAGCCGACAAGGAAATCCTCGCGTATCCAAGTCAAGAACCTCTCGTACGACAACCTTCTCTTCTAACAAAGTTAGATTTGAAGAATTGGGCATGCTGTCTATGCGAGCAGTCTTGCCGTGACGACGTCGGGTTAGTGTTGTGCGAGGAACCGAGAAGATCTTGGAAGCTGTACGAATACTAAGTTTTTGGTCATGTTGGAGAGCTTGGAGGGCAAGCTGTATCTGTGCTTCTTTTTGTTGCGCAGTCATGATTTTTCGTTGAGGAATTGATGTTTGAAGATGAAAAGTTGTGTGAAGGGGGTTGGGTGGCCCACTCGCTTGGGTGGCCCACTCGCATGGGGTTTACGTTAAACCGTATATCCGAGATAGTGTGGGAGTATACAGGGTTGAGATCAGAAGAGGGTGGTCTGGCAAGAACACCGTTGGAACGCCACCATTGGACACGGGCGAGTAGCGAGCAGTTCTAAACGTCAAGGAC